>JAFEMH010001869.1:0-409152 GCA_022495995.1 Adenophora triphylla var. japonica | reverse complement strand
GTAACTTATCGGGCCAATCTCTCGCCTTGGATGCCATTTTCCGGATGATGTTTTCCAAAGTCTTGTTTGCCGCCTCGACGGCTCCGTTGGTTTGGGGCCCGTAAGGAGATGACTTGTGACGGGTTATTCGGAATTCTCGCCAAAGAACTCCGTCACATTCCCCTTCGAAGTGGGATCCATTATCTCGAGATGATTTCTACTGGCAACCCGTATTCGCATATGATGTTCTCTTTGATGAAGAGGGCTACTTTCCTTGAATTGAGGATTTTGTAGGATTTTGCTTCAACCCATTTGGGTGAAATAGTCCACGGCTACCAGTGATGAACTCGTGGTCAAGTATCGCTCGATGGGTGTGATTTTTGCCTATGACATCAATTCCCAAGTGACGAAAGGCCAAGGGGTTGTCATGCAAAGATAACTCGTGAGGAGGCAAATGATTAAGATTTGAGTATCGCCGACATTTGTCGCAGCTTTTGACGAACCGGATGCGCCGGCTTCCATGGAGATCCAAAAGTACCCCATTCTCGCATGATTTGCATCAGAGCTCGAGCATTCATGTGAGGGCCGCAGTACCACCATGTATTTCTTTCATGAGTTCGGTAGCCTCTTGTTTGCCGATACATCGCAGAGGGGGCCTTGATAACGCTTCTTGTATAGCATGTTTCCCAAAAGAACATAATGGGAGGCTTAGCCGCTCTGTGGCCGAGAGACTTTTCGCTTTGATTCCTTCTTTATATTCCCCATCTTCATTTTTGAAGGAGGCTTCTCCGTTCTTAAGGTACCGATAGATCCGAGTGTACTGTGGATCACCGGCCGGTTCGGCCTCGCTTCGATTTCAAAGCAATAAGCGGGATTTTCTCTCTCCCGACTCGAATGGTTTGACAGACTTTCCTTCGGGCATTTCAACGAGGGAGGTTAGCGTTGCCGCAGAGCATCCGCGAATCTGTTGCGATCTCTCGGGCAAGTAATGGAAGCCGATCTCCTTGAATTGAGTTACTAGCTCTTCCATGTAAGTGTGATATTTCAGACCCGGGTCCACGGCCTTCCATTTGTTGGAGACCTGGTTGATGATGAGGGCAGAGTCACCATACACCTCCAATTCCTTTGATATTTCTTTCAAGGGCGGCTTCCAACCCGGCTATGCAAGCTTCGTATTCAGCAGCCGTTGTTGGTGACTTCGAAGTTCAACCTTACCGCTATGGGGGTGTGTTCGTCATAGGATCGACCGTAAGCATTCCTATTCCGTTCCCTTTTGTTTGACGCCCCGTCGAAGAAGAGTTGCCAGCGATTTTCTCCTTCTAGAGCAAAGATTCCATCATCGGGAAATTGAGGTTCAGGTCCTCGGGACTCATCACTTGGGAAATCGGCCAAATGTTCTGCCATTATGCGTCCTTTTACGGATTTCCTTGAAACATAAGTGATGTCGTATTCACCAAAAAGAATGACCATTTTGCCAACCTCATAGAGATGGAAGGTTTGTCGAACAGATATTTGATGGGGTCTATCTTTGAGACGAGATGTATCGGGTGAGACCGCATGTAGTGTTTCAACTTTCCCACTACCTGCACCAAACCCGCGCAAGTCTTTTCGCAAGCGTAGTAATTGAGTTCGCTTCCTCGAGCTTTCGCTACGAAATAGATGGCGTTTCGACCTTGGAATCTTTCTTCTCTTGAGCTAGCATAGCCCCAATTGCCGTATCCGTGACGCTTAGGTATAGCAATAGTGGCTTTTGCCGATGTGGTGGGCAAAGAATCGGGGATTCACGAGGTATGCCTTGATCTGCTCAAAAGCGAGCCGACATTCTGGAGTCCATTCTCGTGTAGGCATTTTTCTTCATCAACTTGAAGATCGGCTCGCAGATCGAGGTCACCGATTTACAAAGCGGCTTATGTATTGCGCCTTCCCATGAAGGATTTCACTTCGTCGTTGTCCTGGTGGCTTCATTTCAACTATCGCCTTGATTTTCCGAGGATCTACTTCGATCCCCGTTCGTCACCATATATCCTAGCACCTTGCCTCGTCTTACACCGAAGGTGCATTTGGCCGGATTCAGCCTCATGATGTGGGTCTCTGAGGCGGCCGAAGAATTTTCTCAAATCAACAAAGTGTTGGCCATCTCGATCCTCTCGGAGTGTATTATCATGTCGTCCACATAGACCTCAATTTCTTTGTGGATCATGTCATGGAACAGCCGTAGCCGCCCTCCGGTACGTAGCCCCAAAGATTCTTTAGTCCGAACGGCATGACCGTGTAGCAAGCAGGTGCCCCAAGGGGTTGTGAAGGCCGTTTTGGCTTGATCCTCTTCTCGCCATTTTGATTTGGTTGTAACCGGCAAAACCGTCGACGAAGGATTTAACTTCATGGTTGCCGTGGAATCTACCAAAATGTCGATGTTCGTGTGGGGAAATCGTCTTTTGACCGGCTTTGTTCAAGTCTCTCAAGTCTACGCAAAGACCGGATCTTTCCGTTGGCCTTGGTCACCGTTACTATGTTGGAAAGCCATGTAGGGTATTCAATGACCCCGATGAACCCCGCCCGAGCATCTTTTCTATCTCCTCTTTCACTTGTAGGGACCATTCGGGCTTAATTCTTCTTAGCTTCGCTTTACCGGCTTGACTTCCGGGTCGAGCGGTATTCGGTGCTCAACTATGGAAGGATCGAGGCCCGGCATATCTTTATAGGACCATGCGAACACATCCACGAATTCTTTTAGCACTCAATTAGGGCATCCCTTTCACCCCTTCGAAGAAACTACCAATCAAGCGTCTCTTTAGGCTCTTCCTCAGCTCCCAAATTCACACTCGTCAAAATCTCTTCGGCAGCTTGGGCTCGATTTTCCTCTTCCTGACAACCTCGCTTAAAGATTTCTTTGATATATTGTTCATTTAATGTGTCTCGCTTCTTCATCTAGTGAATCGTTATTAATCGTTTTTAGATTATTAGTTAATTCATCATTAGTTAAAGTGGCAATTAAGGGATACTCGTAAAGGTTCGTCATTTCATTGAGAATAAGAGGGAATACAAAGCATTGGCTACAATTTCGTGGTCTTCGTGCGTGAGGCCATCGGACGATTCTAAGACTCAAACTCAACAATGAGAGACTCAGAGGACTTTACAAAGGTTGACACAAAGGGACTGGGACCAATCCAAGTTTGGTGATCATTTCTTCTTTGGTCGCGGACGGGCCCGAGAGAGTTTCCCAATTCTTTAGCGGCATTGCCGCGTCGCAGGCCTCATGACTCGGGGCCGTCTCGTTTCGTCCTCCTTCCTCGCCGTTGCTATCATCTCTTTGTCCGAACCGTAATCAATTGTGTTTGGCGTCCGAAAACCGAGCATGTGGATGTAGGGATCTTCCTCGATTCCGGGATTTCTATCTCGCCACAATCCGACCGCTCAATCCGTATGTAAGGACGTATTGCGTCTTGTGCCGCTGGAAAAATCTCATGTCCCATACTCGAGCGGAAAGGCTTAGCAGTGCTTCAGCAAGGAGGACGTCCCACACGACGTTCATAGATTCGAGTTGGGTATGACGATGCTTGTCGATCTTTATCATGAAAATTTCCCGGCTTGGCAGGTCGAGAGTGGGTTTGAAGAATGGTGACAAAGCCGTGATTAGGACCGGGGTTTGTGTGCTCGTATCATGGCGGTGTTCAATGTTTCCTTCCAAGATGCCTCCAAATGTTGGAAATGACAATTGAATTTGATGAATCGAACTTCTTCTGAGTCTCGCTCGCTTGAGTGCGTTGACATAGTTGGCATCACCGGATTCTCGGGGGATTCTCGACGAGACTTGCCCCGATAGTCCCTTGGTCGATTCGAGGAGGTAGCCCCGTGCCCGGCTAAGAGCATGCTTAGTGACGGTCTCGCTTCATTCCCTATGAGGAAACTTTCACCCTTATGACTTCAAGGTCCCCTTGTCGGTTAATGAATTTGACGCATTGGTGGAGAGTGGAAGCTATGGCTTTCATGTGATGCAACCAAGGGCGCCCTAATAGGGCTGTGAACTCGGATGGGATGTCCATTACATGGAACTTTGCCGGCACCATTTGGGTTTCGTACTGCAGTTCCAGAGTTACCGTCCCTAGATGGGACGAGACGAACCGTCATAGGCCTTGATAATCCGGTAGATGGGATCATATGCCTTTCATTGATGCGCAGTGGCCCGCATCATGCTAAGGGGAAGGACATTAATGGCTGATCCATTATCCACCAATACTCCTGTGGAGCGACACGGTGTTGAGCTTAATGGTGATGTACAAAGCTTCGTTGTGCCGGGAAACATCTCTTGGCAAATCTTCGTCGCAGAAGGTGATCATGCTACCATATAGGCGAGGATCATAGATTTGGTGCTTGTCTCGGAGAAAGAGAGTCATCAAGCCGCCACTTCGTGCCTTTTTCTTGCGAGGTAGACCCTTGGCCGAAGCCCCCGGGTTATACCGAGGCCTTTGTGGCGGTTGCCATCTCCGGTCAACATGTTGATTGAGTGGGAGCGCCAAACCGGCGTTGGTCTTTCTTTGTCGGTGTGCACTCTGAGCCGGACAACCGACTTTTGCTGCTCCCGCGGGGATAGATTTGATTGCGCAGAGTTACCCAGTCCACAAGCATTCTCGTGTCCGAAAGTCTCAATTCCGTCGTTGGCAAGGCTTTTCTCGCTCTTTTACCCCCGTTTGCTTGGGAAGACTCGGCCGGAGTAGAGTACATAATAATCAAATCCCCGCATGGCTCCCCGAGCGTACCCACACCGGTATCACCGCCTCGAATCTCTCCTTCAATTTTTGCCGGGAGGAAATTTTCTTCTTCTTAGGAGGACGGTCCTCGTGTATCCAAATCCCGATAGTCCCTTTCAAGGCAATGACAGTCACGTATATCCCACCAAATGTGTTCTACTACCGCGGCGGATTTGGGACCTCAGGTTGAGCGGTGCCGGAATGACTTTGAGTGGAACCGGTCCGGGAGATTCGCCGTTGGGCTCATCTCGGAAGCGAGTGGTTGGACTCCGCCGGATAATGAGAGGTATTAGGGTTCCTGGGGAACAGTGCATATGTTTGTCCTTCGTGGTAGCCCCAGCCGCTTGGGAGATTGTTAAGGTCCCGAAGTGGCGTGTGGCCTCTTCAATCCAGGCTTGCCTGCCCGTTCCGGCGTTCCTCCAGGGCTTTGATGGCCGACCATATTTCTTCAACTCAAGCTTTCCCGATCTTCATCACCCAGCCGATATTTGCGGATCATCACTTTGAGAGGGGATAACCGACGGTATGCCGAACTCTTTCATCCTTCGATCGCTGTTTGGGGGCCAGCTTGCCCTCGTAAGTCGACGGCAGAGTCCCGGCGGTGGAGACATAGGAATCTTGGGGTAGCATCTTGATGTATCCGGACGATTAAGAAGAGGAGGAGAACCTTCTTCCTTCTTTGCGGTAAAAGTGCCATCGGAATTGAGACTCGATAGTCAAACCATGACTTGCGACAACCTCCGTAAGGTCGCTAATTTGAGCCTCATGTCGAAGTCTCATCTCGTTCTACCAACCGGATCCACATCCGGTCTCTGTTCGAGGGATTTTGGAGGACGGAGTGACGTTATCCCTATCATTACCGGCCGACGTGCATATCTTAAACCCGGAGTCGGAACAAACGGTGAAGCCGATGACGCGCTTGACTCTTCCCAACTGATCAAACGGTGACCCGGTGTCCGGAACCAACCTTTGTGAGGAGCTTCGGGGGAAAAGGCGCGAGGGTTCAGATGTCTGGGAATTGAAGGAGGGTAAGTGTTTGGGCAATGGGCTCATGCAACATGCAGTTATTTGTTCACGTTTACTTAAAACATGTATTATTAACCTAATCGGTTGGAAAAGATTGCTCTTCTTTTTCGCAAACTACTCGATCCCGGATCGTGGGCCCCGTCACTACGTCTATAAGCCCCTCGTATTCCACCCGTATTTCGACCTCCCAGGTGGACAGCCCCGGCGAGGGTCCTATAGGGCAAGCGGGTCCCACCGACCGAAAGAAAACGATCCTAAAAGTCCGGCGGGTAATCGAGTCTTAACGAGCATTCGATGTAAATTACGGACAAAGCTGACGTCAAAGTCAAGATCGTGTCTGAAGGCTCGACAAAAAGTCGGCATGATTTGGACTGATAAAGGTCCACGATTGATCTTGACTTGTCGTCAATTAAACCGTAATTAGGCATGGAATAATCATTAATCCTTGATGACTCAGCGTCAATGCTGGGAGTCAGTGTATAATTTGTGCGCCGAGCCGAAGTCAAGGCGCCGGTCAATATCTTGGTCAAAGTCTCGCGGCGGAAAACCGCAGAACTTCGACTGATTAGGGTCCCCGAAAGATATTGAGTCGGTATGCCGACAAAGGCTTGAAAGGAAAGGTCTATACACGTACATGTGGCATGACACAGACCAGACTAAAAACCAACCGGGTCTCGGACAGAGTGTGTCACAGACAAGTGCATGGTCGACACGAGGCTCCATGGGATGTTTGGGTAGTCCTGTGCTTGCACCGAGAGGCGTAATAAGACCAAACGGGCCGCGACAAGGATTTCCCCGGGTTAGGGACGTAGTGTGCAGTGTACGGTCACGTGCGCGTAGTGTGCAAGCAGTCTATTTTCTTTTTCTGAGTAAAATAGAAATTTTTTATGTGTCTTAAAAATATGATGCATGATTTTTTTTTTTGAAAATTTTCCTTTTTTTTTTGAAAATTTTTTTTTGAAAGTTTTTTTTTTTTGAATTTTTTTTTTGAAATTTAATGAACACATAAGCATATAAGCACAAGAATTCCGACAGTTAGGGACATGATTCCGACAGTCAAAATTTTGACTTTTTCCGAGGCGGCCAAAACAATACGAAAAATGTGCAAAAATCAACACACACACACAAATGATTTTTAAAGCCGGGACGGAAGCTTGACCCTCAAAAGCTTTTTTTTTTTTTTGAAAACGATGATACCGGTACGTGGGATTGTTAAACCACAATTTATCCCCGACTCGTGTTAGGAGGCGATAACGGGAAGTTTAATGATTTCCACCAATATACCAAATATCATTTTTTTAAAAAAAAGCTTAATTACTCCCCAGCGGAGTCGCCACTGTGATGATGTTGCCATTCACGGGAAAATTCGATTTTTCGTTTCTTTGAAAACCAAATAAAACCGGAAAACGGAGACGCCACACCATTTTTATTTTGAGGGCCAAAACTTTGAAAAATGCCCGAGATTAGAGATTTGGGTTCGTAGGTCATGTTACACGCCGGGAAGGACGTTAGTGTGCACCCGGAATGCCTCGTAAAACGAGTCTTCCAAGCTGAAAATCATTTGTGTGTGTGTGTGTGTGTTTTGGCCAAAATAATTCGAAACTGAGAAAAATAAAAATTGGGATGTCTTTTTAAGACTTTAAACTGATCCCATGATTTTTTTTGGAAGATTTTTGGATAGAGATTTGGTACTCAAAAGATTTTTGGAAGTTGAAGAACACTTCTGCCAGAATGAAAAAGGCAGTGGACACTTGATTTTGAAATAGATTTAAGGGCTTTAAAACTTCATAATCTGAGAAAACTCAGAGAATGAAAGTTGTTCCAGACACTTTAAATAAGGTTTCTGTGAAAGAATTTTCCATTTTGGAGAAGATTTGAGGACCCAAAACCCTCTGGAAATCTCAGATATGAGATCTGGACTCCCAGAGACTGGGGATCTGACCTTCAAAAGAAAATTTGAAAAGAGGAGTTTTACTCACCCAAAAACTAAAGTAAAAATATGTCTGGAAAGCTTTGGATGTTGGCTACAAAAAGTTATTGTAGTCAACACCAAATTACAAGTTTATCTGTGTCCAAAAATTAAGACAATGGACTGGGGTCTTGGAAAATTGCTACTGGACAGCAACTTCTCAAGAAGGAAAATGTGATTTAAAAGGGGGTTTTGGCATCCATGCTTGTCCCCATTTCCCTAGGTTTTGATTAGTGATCACTTGACATTTTAGTGGTGAATCAACTATATCAAACCATCCTTGGGGTACATTAGGACTAAGCACTTCATTTGCTTGGGAAGGGGAATTTTATCCTTTGAAATCAAGATTTGGTGCTTGAAAATGGTTTTTAGGGTTTTGAAAATGCATTTGCAAGTAAGTAAGAACACATTGAAGAAAATGTTGATCCTTGTAGAGGATCATCCATGGAGATGAACTTCCATGGTGATCCTCTTGGATCTTGGGCAAGGAAATGAACAAACTACATTTTGTAGTTTGAAAATGCATGCATGGATGAGAGAATTTAGGGTAAGGAGAGGGAGGTTATACCTATCTTCCTTGTGTTTTTGTGTTTGTGTTTGAACTTGAGAGTGAGTGGGTTTGATTTGAGTGAGTGAAAGTTGGGAAGATTCAAGAGAAAAAGGTGACAATTCTAGAGAATTCTCACTGTTTTCTCGAGTATTTTCGCCAAATACTGTGAGTTGTGTTGTTGTTCTCTCTTTTTTGTTGTGACTGGAGGGCTCAATTTATAGCCCTCTGAAAAATACAAAGGTATCCGCGCGGACAACGTTGGTGGCATGCACTGTTCATTAAATGCTGCTCCAGGCTTTGGACACAAGGAATATTTTTCAAAAAATCAAACAGAAACTGTTTTTCAACTTGCTGTTTCGGGATTTTCTTAATTCTTTTGCTTTTTGAGATTCCTTTGAAGGTTTATCTTTAAATAGCAATGCCCATTTTGCCCTCACTTTGTTAGAAATGTTAGGAATGTTAGGAATGTTATAACTTTCGTTAATTTTCTAACGAAAATTCTAACAAGCTCAAATTGGAGCACTTACACTTTGTTAGTGGTTTTTTTCCAGTTAAGCATATATGAGGTTTTGGTTCATGTGGTGTGCTCACTTGCAAATTGTACTCACATTGTAAATAGATGGCATCATGTGAGATCTTTCGTGACTTGATGTTAGTATAAATATAAAAGTCATGCATGCTAGAAATTGTGTTATTGGCATGTTTGTATGCAATCAAACATGATATTGTGTTTACTCGTTTATCGAAACCCCAGATCAAACTGAGGATTGTATTTTTGTAGGCTGTCTGTCTGATATCCTTACATTCCTACTGTCGGAACCTCTTCTGAATTATGATGAACCACAAATAAATTTCCATAGCATCTTGGTTTTTGATTAGTAACAAATTTGTGTTGAGGGCATCGAGGCTGGCCATCAAATGATGTAAGAACTAAAGGGCTCAGATAAAGTTAATATTTATTAAGAAGAAATTATAATGCGAATGAAAATGTGCAACTAGATTAAAAATGCTTTTTTTTTTTTTTTGTAATCATTTTCCTCCTTGAAACATTGAGCTTTAATTGTTGCAGGCATTTGATAGGGTTCTTCCTCTTCCTCTCTCTAACAATTTACACAGCCTCAATGGTCCCAAATGTTGTTGATCTTCCTAATCTAAAGAATTTCCCTGATGTGCTGAGAAATGCTGATCTGCATAAGTTGCGTGGAGACCTCATGACTTGTCTTCCTTCCTTGCCTAACATGCCTGACTTGCACAAATTGCGAGGGGAGTTGAGGACTTCATTTCATTCATCAGATTTATTACCATCACTATCAAGTTGGCATATTGTAGAGCTCCTCACTAATTGTTTGCCTGAGCGATTCTCCCATGCCAATCAGACTGATGCTTGTGTTCTGGTAATTCCTTTTTCCCCACTTTTGTAAGTCATTATTTCAATATTCTCAATGGGTAATTGGCTATTCCTACTTTGCCGCAGTCTCTTTTCTGAAGTTATAATTCTATAAAGAAAACAAGAATATTGTATAGTATTATGCTGCTACCTAACTGTACAAGTGTTGTGCCTAAAATGTATTAGAAGAAATAAGTGGGAAGAAAAAAAAGGCTTAGTCCCAAAATGATGGGGTCGGCTAACATGAATCACCATATGTAATCGTCAAAAAAAAAAATAATTAATTTATTAGAAGAAATAGGTGGGAAGAAAGAAAGTGTACAAGTGTTAGAGTAGGTCTGCTGAGAAACGCGTTTCTCCATAACTATGGAGAAACGCGTTTTTAATAGCCAGAAATTATACGTTTGATAACCAGAAGAAAATTTCTGGATATCAGTCTCAAAGGGTTCTGGATATCCAGAAGCTTTGGAACGGATATCCAGAAGCCTTTGGGCGGATATCCAGAAACATATTTGAAGCCAAATCCAAGGCCAAGACCACAAATTGCTTATTGAAGGTTTCTGGATATCCAGAAACCTTCAAATGTATATCCAGAAACCATCAAATGAATATCCAGAAACATATTTGAAGCCAAATCCAAGGCCAATACCAGAAAATGCTTATTGAAGGTTTCTGGATATCCAGAAACCTTCAAATGTATATCCAGAAACCATCAAATGAATATCCAGAAACATTTTGAAAGTTTCTGGATATCATTTTGAAGGTTTCTGGATATCACTTTCATAAGCTTCTGGATATCCTTTCAAAGGGTTCTGGATATCCAGAACCATTGAGACTGATATCCAGAAGTAACCATGGGACAAGGTCATGGCCAATACAAAAAGTTTCTGGATATCCTTTCAATAGCTTCTGGATACCCGTAACCCGTTTCTCCATAACTTATGGAGAAACGCGTTTCTCCCTAGATTTTACGCAAGTGTTATGCCTAAAAAGTATTATTGTTTTATTGGTTGGAAAACAGTGACCTCTGCCACTGTCGCATTTGGAGAGTCCTTTTGATTATTTTCTGTTGAACAATATTAAATATTTTCTTAGGAAATTAGAGTTGTAACTTCCTCTGTATTTGATGCAGCACGGAAACAATAGATTCGTGTTTAGCGCACTAAACACAAGAGTTCTCTAGCGAAGAACCCTAGAAACACCAGAAACGGGATTCCACCAGAAAAAGAGATTAGGGCTGTAAATTCGGGCGGGTACCCGCCGGGTCAACCCGGGCCCGACTCGAATTTCACGGACTCGACTCGGTTTCTTAGTAAAATTCGGGTCAAATTCGTCTCACAAAATAGGCTCGTTTTCTGGGTCGAGTCGAGTCGGGTCGAGTATACCCGGGTACGTTCGTCGGGTTAACCAAAAACCCGAATCCGGATGATATTAACCCGCGTATAACGTATTAAACCAATAACGTCGCCTAGTCTCCCCTCATTATTATCTTTTCCTTTCTCTCTCTACTCTCTCTCCATTAACGCTCACTCTCTTCTTCGTCACCGGCCACTTCTCCGGCGCGGCGGCGCCTCACCACTACGTCTCTCCTTCTTCTCCCTCCGGCGACCTCCTCCATCAACTTCGATCGCTGCTTCTTTCCGTCATGATCTTGGATTCATCCAGATCTGTCCCGATCTACGTCTCTCGTCGGCGACTAAGATCTTCGTCTCTCGCTGCTTCAATTCCATTACGAAGGGAAATCTCTCATCCTCATTCTCTCTCCTTTCTACTTGTTTTCTCTTTCTCTCTCTAGATTTTTCTTTGATTTGTGTTGTGGATTTTGGTGGGTTCAACTTTTTGGTTCAACAAAATAATCAAAGATTGGTTAGACTAAGATCTGGGTGTTTGTTTTTTTGGTTCATATTGCAGAAATCAATTGCCTCTTTTCTGATTTCGAGCGTTTATTGTTTGTTATTTTGTAATTCGAGTCGAACCCGGGTACCCGAGTAACCCGGCTACAAAAACCCGAGTCAGACTCGGCAGGCTTTTGACCAACTCGGCTCGACCCGTTGAAACCCGACTCGAATTTTCATCATTGTAAACTCGACTCGAACTCGGCCATACCCGACTCGAATTCGGCCCGTTTGCAGCTCTAAAAGAGATAAAACCCTTCAAATTGATCAATCAAAAACTGAGTTTAAACATGCCCTAAAAGTGTTTAAATACTTCTCCAAACCCTAAGACAAGAAATTAAACCAATTACCAAAATAACCCCAAACTATAAAGTCATACACAGTAAAAATGGCATTAAAAACGGAATTAGGAAACCCATTGACGCCGCGAGGCGCCCGCCTGGGACCGGGCCAGGCGCCCGCCTGGAATCCAGCAAGATTGGTTGTTGTCGACGTTGTCTGAGGCGCTCGCCTGGGAAGTCTTCATGCGTCCGCCTCGGAGTCAGTAACATTGGTCGTAATTGTTCCACCTTGAGGCGCCCGCTTGGGCCTAGCTGAGGCGCTCTCTTGGCATCCAGAAGAACCCCCCCCCCCCCCCGTTGAGGCTACGTGAGGCTGCCGCCTGAGCTGGTGTGGGGCGCCCGCCTGGGTTCAACTCGCCTCCTGCATCAGTCTCCCCCACCTCCAAAGAACTCGACCCCGAGTTCACATCTGGATAAAGGACTCCATCCGCATGGTACTCATAGATATCAACAACATTGAATGTATTGGAGATGTTCAAATCATCAGGAAGAGCCACCACATAAGCATTGTCATTAATCTTTCGGGTCACTTTGAAAGGTCCATACTTGCGGGGCTGCAACTTCTTGTAAGTACCAACGGGAAAACGCTCCTTCCGCAAGAACACCATCACCTCATCCCCAACTGCGAAGACTTTCACCCGCTTCTTTTTGTCAGCAGCCGCCTTATTTTTCAACCCCTTAGCTTCTAGCTTAGCTTTGACCGCTTCCTTGACAGCTTGCACCTCCTTGGCCATAGTCTCAGCAGCTTGACTCACACCACGACCGTTAGGTAATGGCACCAAATCCACCACATGCCTAGGAACAGATGTATACACCAAGGAAAAAGGTGATTACCCTGTTGTTGTTGTCGCTGAGTGTACTGCACTGTTATAAGCATACTCCACCTGTGGTAACGCTAGATCCCACTGTTTCGGCTTGTCCCCCACAAACACTCCTAATCATGTTTCCCAAAGTCCGGTTAGTGACCTCCGTCTGCGGATGTGCTGTAGAGCTCCTATTCAGTGAAGTGTCGAACATACGCCACAAAGTAATCCAGAAGTGGCTCAGAAACTTGGTGTCCCTGTCCGAGGTAATGGACCTAGGAACTCCATACAGTCGCACAATCTCCCTGAAAAATAACTTCGCAATATTGGACGCATCCGCCGTCTTCTTGCAAGCAATAAAATGGGACATCTTGAAAAACCGATCCACCACAACAAATACAGAATCCACACCCCGCTGTGTACGAGGTAAACCCAAAACAAAATCCATGGACAAATCTAGCCAAATATCATCAGGAACAGGTAGAGGTAAATAAAGACCAGTGTTTTGAGACTGACCTTTAGAAACCTGACAAACATAGCATCTCCTAACAATCGAACTCGTGTCCTTCCTTAGATGAGGCCAGAAATAACGCTCCTCCAAACCCGCGATAGTCTTGTCTCGTCCCAGATGTCCACTAAGACCCCCACCGTGTAAGTCACGAATCAGTTTCTCCCGTAGGGATGTAGGAATGCACAACCGATCCCCCTTAAACAGAAAACCATCTCGGACATGAAAATCTGCACTCGGATGCTTGCCCACACACTTCGACCATATCTCCATAAAATCTTCATCCTCCTCGTACAAGTCCTTCAACAAGTCGAAACCCACAACCTCCTGGGATAGCGTGAGTAGCAAAGAAGCCCTCCTGCTCAAAGCATCCGCCACCTTGTTTTGAACTCCTGACTTATGCTGAATAATGAAAGGAAACTTCTGCAGATAACTAACCCAGCGAGCATGCATCTTATTTATCACCTTCTGACTGTACAAGAACTTCAACGCTAGATGATCCGAGAACTAAATAAATTCCCTCTGAACCAAGTAGTGCTCCCACTGTCGCAAGGCCCAAAAAACTGCATAAAACTCTTGATCATAAGTACTCCACTTCTGGCGAGCCTCGCTCAACTTCTCACTGAAGAAAGCCACCAGACGCTTTTCTTGTGAGAGAACAGCCCCAATTCCCACGCCACTAGCATCACACTCCACCTGAAATATCTTTTCAAAGTCGGGGTAGGGCAAGAACTTGTGCGGTACAAAGCTTCTCCTTGATGAGGGCAAAACTCTGATCTTGCTCAAAACCCCAATGAAATTTCCCCTTCTTCAGACACCCGATAATAGGTGCAGTAATGGTGCTGAAATCCCGCACAAACCTCCTGTAAAAGGTAGCCAAGCCATGGAAACTGCGCACCTCCGTGACTGATTGTGGGACCGGCCAATCCCGTATCGCCCTCACCTTCTCTTCATCAACTTGAATTCCATCCTCACCAATAACAAATCCCAGAAAAAGCAACTTGTTGGTGCAGAATATACACTTTTTAAGATTGATATACAACTGATTATCTTTCAAAACCTGCAACACTTGTCTAAGATGTTTCAAATGCGCAGTTCTATCTTTACTATAAATCAGGATATCATCAAAGTAAACTACTACAAAAGAGCCAATAAAAGGTCGGAATACCTGGTTCATCAACCTCATGAAGGTACTAGGGGCATTAGATAACTCGAATGGCATGACTAGCCACTTATAAAGACCATCCTTGCTCTTGAAAGCTGTCTTCCACTCATCCCCAGGTCTGATCCGAATCTGATGGTACCCACTGCGCAAATCCAACTTCGTAAACACCTTAGAACCGGATAATTCATCAAGCATGTCCTCCAAACGAGGGATAGGGAATCTGTACTTGATGGTGATCTTGTTGATGGCCCTGCTATCAACAGACATACGCCACTGATTTCCCTTCTTTGGCACGAGAAGAACTGGTACTGCACATGGACTCATGCTCTCCCTGATGAACCCCTTTCGCAGCAAATCTTCAATCTGCTCTCTAAGTATCTCATTCTCCTTGGGACTCATGCGATAATGCGGGAGGTTTGGCAGGCTAGCTCCCAGAATCAAGTCAATCTGATGCTGAATATCCCTTATAGGAGGGAGTTCGTTAGGCAACTCGTCACCAAGCAACTCCTGAAAACCTGAAAGGAGCTCTTCAATATCCCTCGGCACCCCAATCTCCACACTAACAAAACCCAACATCCCTTTAACCGCTATCAGAAAAAGGAACTCCGCTTCATCAATAGCTGCTGCCAGGTCTTTCTCGTTATGTATGAGCATCACAACCGGCTTCTCCTTATCCACCTGTTTCTCAAAACGCAATACAGGAGCTATAGCAATTTTATGTTTATTCCATGTGAACATCAATACATTATCCTTACCCCGATAAGTAATATCATGGTCAAACTGTCAAGGGCGACCAAGCAGTATGTGACATACGTCCATACTCAGAACATCACAAACGACCTCCTCCTTATAATGTTTGCCAATGGAAATAGGGACCCTGGAAGTTCGTGTTACTCGGAGTTCCGAACCTTTATTCACCCATCCCAAACTATAAGGACTATCATGAGGTTCGGTCGTTAAACCTAGAAATTCAACCAATTTCTGCGAAACAAGATTTTCAGTACACCCATTATCAATAATCATATACCTTGTTCTTAACAGAACAGTGTGCCCTCAGCAGATTTTTTCGTTGGCCCTCGTCCTTGGAAGAAAGTAACATTTGTTGAAACACACACCCGACCCTCTCATCGGACTCCTCTTCTGCAAACTCAACTCCTTCATACTCATTGACTTCGGGCTCTTCCTCTTCGTATTCATGCAAAACTGCAGCATTCTCCTGGTGGGACAAACGTTCGACCTATGACCATGTCCCTGACAACGAAAGCACTTATCCCTTGTTGGCTTGGCGTACGGATTTGCGGTTTTCGGTGCCGGAGCTTTGTTCCCTGCGCTACTACTAGTACTGACTGCACTCTTGGCCTGCTCATAATCTATCGGTAAAAATCATTCTGAAATCAACTGCTTCATACACCTCCAAGTTTTGATTGGCCCCTTCCCCTGTCGTCGCCTCTGAGCAACAAGTTTTTCCCACCAAACCGCAGCAGTACTCTTCAATCGGATCGCCACCATCTTTACCTGTTTATTCGTAGGCACCTCCATAACCTCGAAGAAACGATCAACGTCATTCTGCCAATCAAGAAAATCTTCAATTCCCATGGTTCCATAGAATAACTAAATATCAGCCTTAATCCTATAATCCTGGCGGTGTCCATTACCACCCTGCACCGGCTCATCATCACTATCAACCTCAGCATCGGAATCGGAACTAGAATCCTCTTCATCCCTATATTCGACCCTCCTAGGGCGTCGGCCCTGTTCAATACCCATATCTCTCTCGCCACCACAGTTACGATTAGCACGAGCGTTGGGACCCTGTTTGAGCAGAGCAGCCATCAACGCCTCCATCCGTGTTGTCAATGTAGCAATCGCGATGTGGTTAGCCCCTCAATATCTGCCCTTGTTACTTGATCCCCCATAACGAATTAGTGTTGAAAGACAGGACAAAGCCTGCTCTGATACCAACTGACGCAGCACGGAAATGATAGATTCGTGTTTAGCGCACTAAACACAAGAGTTCTCTAGCGAAGAACCCTAGAAACACCATAAACTGGATTCCACCAGAAAAAGAGATAAAACCCTTCAAATTGATCAATCAAAAACTGAGTTTAAACATGCCCTAAAAGTGTTTAAATACTTCTCCAAACCCTATGACAAGAAATTAAACCAATTACCAAAATAACCCCAAACTATAAAGTCAAACACAGTAAAAACGGCATTAAAAACAGAATTAGGAAACCCATTGACGTCGCGAGGCGCCCGTCTGGGACAGGGCCAGGCGACCGCCTGGAATCCAGCAAGATTTGTTGTTGTCGACGTTGTCTGAGGCGCTTGCTTGGGAAGTCTTCATGCGTCCGCCTCGGAGTCAGTAACATTGGCCGTAATTGTCCCACCTTGAGGCGCCCGCTTGGGCCTAGCTGAGGCGCTCGCTTGGCGTCCAGAAGAAACCCCCCAGTTGAGGCTACGTGAGGCTGCCGCCTGAGTTGGTGTGGGGCGCCCGCCTGGGTTCAACTCGCCTCCTGCATCAATATTATTTGGCTATTCATCGTTATATAAATGCTAAATAGAACAGTACTCTGTGGTTCTGGTACTGGTACGATGATTGCTATGAAGTTAAGAGTTACATTTTCAGAATGTTCCTTAAATGAAACATATTCATCGTTGTCGACGTTGTCTGAGGCGCTCGCTTGGGAAGTCTTCATGCGTCCGCCTCGGAGTCAGTAACATTGGCCGTAATTGTCCCACCTTGAGGCGCCCGCTTGGGCCTAGCTGAGGCGCTCGCTTGGCATCCAGAAGAAACCCTCCAGTTGAGGCTACGTGAGGCTGCCGCCTGAGTTGGTGTGGGGCGCCCGCCTGGGTTCAACTCGCCTCCTGCATCAATATTCTTTGGCTATTCATCGTTGTATAAATGCTAAATAGAACAGTACTCTGTGGTTCTGGTACTGGTACGATGATTGCTATGAAGTTAAGAGTTACATTTTCAGAATGTTCCTTAAATGAAACATATTCATTTTGGGACGGAGGGAGTATTTGGTTATAAAGTTCTATGCTCTAGTATCCATAAATATTCTCTGTTGAGAAAGTTTCAGGATATCTAGTGTTGACTTTGTGCTATTTTTCCTATCTTAAAATGTTTACAATCAACGAAATCACAGTAAGGCAGTTATATAAATACACTAGTAAAAGCCCGTGTTCGAGGATACGGGCTTTTTTTTTTTAATTAAGCCCGTGTCCGATGACACGTTTTTTGTTTTTTTTTAAGGGCAAAATGGGAAAGGGACAACTTAGTGAGGGCAAAATGGGAAATTTGGCCATTGAAACTGTTCATTCAACTGTTCATGGCAAGTTGCCATTTATACTATAGATGTCGTTGATTGAATATTTTTCTGCACTTTGGACCATATGTTACTGCTAGTTTTCCAGCGTAAATGGCTAATATCTTTCCTGTTAACTATTTTTAAAATTTATTTTTCCTTCTTCCCTTTTCAGCGTAGCATGAAGGAAGACGTGGTAAACATAATAGCACCCCTGTTGACTAGACCAATCACACGCTGGCCATTCTTCGCCTTCTTAGGTGGGGCCATGTTTTGCTTACTAGCAAGCAGCACATGCCACTTACTCTCATGTCATTCAAAGCGCTTATCGTACATAATGCTTAGGGTCGACTACGCCGGAATTTCTGCCCTAATATCAACCTCATTCTATCCACCCGTATACTATTCCTTCATGTGCTACCCTTTCTTCTGCAACCTCTACTTAGGATTCATAACTTTATTGGGAATTGCAACAATCTTAGTTTCACTCCTCCCAGTATTTGACCGGCCAGAATATCGGATTGTCAGAACTTCCCTCTTCTTTGGGATGGGTTTCTCAGGGGCATTTCCGATATTTCACAAGCTTTTCTTGTTCTGGCATCGGCCGGAGGCACTTCACACTACTGGGTACGAAATCTTGATGGGGGTTCTGTATGGGATTGGGGCTTTAATTTATGCTACTAGAATACCGGAGAGATGGATGCCGGGGAAGTTTGACCTTGCCGGACATAGTCATCAGCTTTTTCATGTTCTGGTGGTGGCCGGAGCTTATACTCATTACAGAGCTGGGTTAGTGTATCTAAAGTGGCGGGACTTGGAAGGTTGCTGAAGTCAAAGGAAGTGTTTTAGTTAGGCTGTTATTAGTTGAACTTGTTACTCCATGAAGGATCTAGTTAGCTTATAGTAAATGGAACTGTAGTCGTCATACGCCTTTTGCAGCCGTCGTATCCTATGAAACCCTAAACCGCCGCCGCCGACAAGTCTTGCTTCTTCTCCGGCCAAAATGGCCTCTTCCTCGTCGGGTTTTGGCCTTGGCTTAAGCCCAGTTGCTCCTGCTTTTATTCCGCCGCATGGGAATGGTATGGAAGGTACGCCTCCTACAAACTCTAACCCTAAACCGCCTTTAAACCCTAATTCCAACCCTCCCCAGCCGTCATCCCCTACTGCTGCAAAATCGTTCGCTTCTGTTGTGAAAGGTTCTACTGCCCTCGTCAATCATGCTCCGCTGCTAAATACCATCCCTAGTGCCACGTACAAAGGTGAGCCATGCTTGAAGTTTTCCAAAGATATGATCAATGTTTTAGCCCAGCCATTCAAATACACCTTGGTTGGAAAATTTCTCATGGTCGGCCATCAATGGAAGTTACAAGGCAGCGTTTCTTGAAGTTTGGACTGAAGGCAGATTTTAAATTGGGTCATATTGATCCTAAACATATTCTTATTCAGATTGTACATGAGGGAGATTTCAATAGACTTTGGGCAAAAGAACAATGGCATCTTGGGCGTTTTCCTATGCGTGTGTTCCGTTGGTCGCCTTCTTAGAGGCCGGATAAGGAGTCTTCATTATTTCCTGTTTGGGTTGGATTACCCGGCCTTCCAATTCATATGTTTAACAAGATATGTTTATTTTCTATTGCTAATATATTTGGGGAGCCGATATCTATAGATCAAGCAACTTGTAACTTATCAAGACCTAGTGTGGCTAAAGTTCTTGTTCAAGTGGATCTTTTGAAGAAACTTCCGTCTAGAGTTTTCATTGATTGCGGAGATGATTTTTCAAGTTTTTGGCAGCCTTTAGAGTTTGATAACCTCCCAAGCTATTGTAAGCACTGCAATAAGTTAGGCCATGATCTGAATGAGTGTTTCTACCTTCATCCTAAGAAGCCAAACTTGAAGGATGGGGCTGAAGTTAATGGAGGTAGTGCGGAGGTGCTGAATGAGGGCCACACGGCTGCAAAAGAGACTCCGGAAGAGGTGAATGTTGGTGGTCTAACGAAGGGTGCTAATGTGGGAAAGAAAGTGATTTATGTTGAAAAAGCTAAAGTGAAAGATCCTTCTTCGTCAATTGGGAATGTTGAGCCTAAAGGGGGCGTCTCAAGAAGATAAATCTAATGGCCAGAATAATGCGAAAATTGATGGTTGTGCTCATGAGACTGAGGTTGTTGATCTCGATGGGGGGATTGTTCATTCTAACGAGCAGTCAGCCGAAAATGGTTGTGAGGATATAGATACCCATAATGAAACGGTTGACACTCAAGGTGAAGAATTGGTAGTCTTGGATTTGGATGACACAACTATTGTTGATATAAATACAGGCAATGAAACTCTGGTAGCTACTGATGCGCTTGGAGCGCAGATGGGGGCTTCGGCCATTCAAAATGGGTCTACGGCCTCTCCATCCATCCTTATGACGGCTCCTGCTTTGGATAGCGAAGCTCTAAATCTCGTTCGGGAAAAGGTTAGACAAATTCAAGCTTCATCAGCTCCTAACTTACATTCCTCTACTGCTCGTATGCCAAATCCTAAATATTTTAATCCTGAATTTATAAACCCAAAAAACCTAAAAGAAGCTCTTATTCTTTGGGGAAAATGCGATTCTGAACCAGAAGGCGGTCTTTCTGCTACTTCTCCTTCGGCATATCATGATGCTCGCACTTATGGGGGTATTGTTGGAGGAGTTCATGTTGATCCGTGGGCTCCAATGGCTGAGGGCGATAATTTTGAAGATTATTACGATGAAGAAGATGGATTTCAAAAGGTTAAAGGGAAACGAGGAAAATCTGGATCGAAAGCTAAATCAAAAAATTTCAAGCCTAAAAGGCCTTGGATTCCTAAAAGACAATTTGATTGACCTGTTTATTTATTTTTTTTCTATTTTTCTTTAATTATTGTACTTTTTAATTTTTAATAAAATTTAGGGGGCATTGCCCTTTTCGCCTTAACAAAAAAAAAAAACAAATGGAACTGTAGTAAAACTCTGGTATGTGTTCTTGATGACTGTGAAGAACAATTGAAATAATATCTGATATGGGTTAGTCTTGGATGTAATTCTGTAAAACATACTGTATATGAGTAATTGTGACAAGCTTGTTTGATGCTTAAAAGAGTTAACTGCAATTGTTTGAAGCGGTTAAAGCTTGTTTATTTATCCTTCGTTTCGTCTGCTGTCGAAAGCCTTCATCTCCGAAAACAAAATATTACAAACCTTGTAGCCAAAACGGAACGATAATTTATTATCCACCAAACATTGAACCATAATCTTACATAGAGAGGAAGAGAATTACATTGGCTTACCTTTTTAATTACATTGGCTTACTTGTAAGCCTAACAAGCTCTACTATTACCAACATTTTACTAAATTTCCTGGTTCATTAAACAACAAACAAACCTAAGATAATCTTAATATCAACATTAATAAATATCACAAACCTTAAACTTAGAGAGAGAGAGAGAGAGAGAGAGAGAGAGAGAGAGAGAGAGAGCTGGTTGAGCAATGAATATCGAAGGTTCATCGACCAAGCAAAGATGTGATTGAAGTTGAAGCAGTGCAGTCAAAAGGGTCAGCCAGTTGGGTAATGCCATAATCATCAACATCTTCATTGTGCTGCACTTGAAAATGAGATGAACCTGCATGTGTGGTTTTAATAGCTTCCAACTCCATTGCTACTTCTTTCATCGTAGGTCGTTTTCTCCCCTTCATATTTAAGCATCTGTTTGCTAGGTACGCTACACCAACAATCTCTCTTTCTCTGTCTTCTTTCAGAACTTGAGCATCAACTACATCAAACAAACGGTTCTCCTTGATACTCAACATAAAATATGTTGCTAAACTTCGCCCTTCCATGAATGTGATTGGCAGAACCGCTTTCTGACCAGTGAGAAGCTCAGCAAGAACCACCCCGAAGCTGTAAACATCACTTTTTGCTGTAAATTGACTTGATTGATAATATTCGGGATCCAAGTACCCAAATGTTCCTTGTACTCTTGTTGTCATGTGAGTTTGTTCAACTTCTGCTGATCTTGATGTCCCAAAGTCAGCAACTTTTGCTCTGTATTTGTCATCCAAAAGTATGTTAGAAGACTTTATGTCACGATGATAAATAGGCAAAGAAGCTGCAGAGTGGAGATAAAAAAGAGCTCCTGCAACTTCGGAAGCAATTCTTAAGCGGACATCCCATGTAAGTGGAAAGTCTTCATTTTCTTGATGATGTATGTACCGGAAAAGTGTTCCATTTGGGATGAAATCGTAAACAAGCAAAGGAACTTCTGTCTCCAAGCAACATCCATGTAATTTCACCACATTTCTGTGGTTAATTTGGGATAAAATGACAACTTCATTGATGAATTCATTAAGTTTCCCCTCATCAACTATTTTAGACTTTTTAACTGCAACGATTTTCCCGTCTGTTAACATTCCTTTGTAAACGGTACCCTGGCCTCCACGACCAAGAACTCGGTTCTCGTTGTAGTGATCAGTGGCTATTTCTAGTTCCTTTGAAGAAAATAATTTGGTTTTCTCAACATAAACTTGTTCAGCAGAACACAATTGTTTTTGTAACAACAAACCACCATTTCGCTTGAAGAATTTCATCTTGAGCTTAGCCTTGTTTCTTCTCTTGATAATTTTCCTCAGCCACCATGCACCCATCATCATAAATAATCCCCCGAGACCACTGCCAAGACCTACATTCAGAGACATGGAAAGCTGATCATGTGATGCTTTGACGGGTTTTTTTTTTTGTTCATGATCAGATCATAAAAAGCGAAGGTGCCAACAGTTGGTTAGTCCCCATCAAAAGATCACACGAGAGTTAGATTTACAACCTACAATATTCTTACCTACAAAAACAAACTTCATGGTTCTGCTTCTATTGATATCTGGAATGATGCAAGAAGCAGAAGCTGCAGAACATTCTATATCTGGATTGATGCCGTCACAATGCGTTGCAACAATACCAGGACACTCTGTAAACATCAATCAATGGGACAAATAGATAAGAATTAATGTAAAGATACCAAGTAACTATTAAAGATGTTTGGATAAGGTATAAGTAATTTGAATATGTATGTATGTATGTATATGAATCAAACATATTAAATGAGCAGTACATGGTGAGATTTACCTGTTTGGCATCCATTATGAAGATATGGACTGCCGAATGAGAACGGCCAGTCACAATGACAATTCGAGTATTCATCACTGTGTTGGTCAATGATAGTATAATTCTTGGCTATAGAATCGCAACTATTTTCGGTAATCCAACTTATGCTACAACAGACAGAAGAAAAAGATAAAGGAGTCCCTGACAAATTCATGTAAGTATGGTTTATAGGGTTCCTGAACATAAGAAGCGCAGGTGTATGAGCACTTCCAAAGAAAATGTCTAGGACCTCCAAATTGAGGCTAGTGAGGGAAGGCGTGGAGCTGTTGCAAGTAATTTCGTAGCTTTGACTAGCATAGCAATTGGGTCCAATCCCAAATGGGTATTGGATCCTAACGTCCCCGCATCTATCTACACAACCCTCCTTTGCCATTGCCGGTTCTCCTGGTATTTGTCCTGCTATTGCTTTAACTAACAACAACATGACCAACACTATATGTATCATTCCAATTGAAAACACCGTTCTTACCATCTCTCTGTTTGTGTCATGTATATATCATACACCAGAAACTCCATTATTATACTAGGAAAAAAGTAAGGAAAAGAAATAATTGATTTCTTTCCTAAAATTTCTTCAAAAAAAGCCGCCCAAAAGTCCTTCACAAATGTTGACTTCGGGATTCCCTATAGGTCCCTACAGTTTTGCAAATTTCACATAAGTCCTCCAGATTCCAGAAATTCCAGAAAAGTCCCTGGTCTTCAGATTTGCAGTTTGTGTTGGAAATTAAATTAAAGCACCACAGATTAAACAGACAATTTAATCAACAGTAGGGGATTTATTGATCAAGTCAAGAATGTACCAATTAAGCCAATAGCAAAACCGAAAGCAATGGAACAGGATCAGGAAAACGTAAATGTAAACAAGTAAACAATTGATTAGAAAACTTATCGTGATTTGATCGAGTCGCCTTAGGAAGACTCTCCTAAGAGAAAATATTGCCCCCAATTGGTGCAACTCAGGTACAGGCAAATTTCTCCGAGGATGAAACGATCACGGATTACGTACCACAAAGCAGCACACAGGTAGGTAATCACCGGCGGTCCTATCTCAGTCGCCTTGAATCTCACGAACAAATCTCTATGAACGGGAGTAATCAATCAATGAATTAAAGCAAGAGAAAGTTATTTCTCTTTAATATTTCATCTCTTAAAAACGGCTGGGAGGAAGGAATATTTATATGCATGTGATAAAATTAGGTTTAGGAATTAATTAAACCTAAAAACCCACAGAAATTCGGCCCAGGAAAGTCAAATCCCGTCATAAGCGCGGCCGCCCTTGAGGATGGCGCGACCGCGCTCAACTCCAGCAAGTTATGGCGAAGTCTCTGCCCTTAAGCGCGGCCGCCTTCGGCCTAAGCGCGGCCGCTCTCCTTGGCAGAGCTTCAGACGTGATTTTGTTCCCCTTTGCCAATTCAGTTCAAGCCAAGACACATACAGGTCATAGGCTATGAACTTCACACCACATATACAAAACTTCCAACAATCCCCCACAAGTTCATAGAAATATGACGTGTACAGATTGTCCATTGCCATGCTTTCAATAATGGTACCTTCCGGCTTGAACCACTACCTATGTTATCCAACGCAAACCTCCACAGGACCAGATGAACGGGTGTCTTGAATCTGATGCCTTTGGATGTAGAGGCCTTTGCTGGTAACAAACACGACAAAAGCTATGATAGGCCCTCTATCGAACACTTGACGCTTATAAGCCATACGTCCCGATCCTCTATCATGAGTGCTTTCAAGGAATAACCCAAATTCCTCTAGTTGCGGCCAACAACAACACTCACTTAGCTGGGCATCTCAGAAGATGTACTGCTAGCATCTTGTCTAAAAGACTTGATCCCATTCAAAGTTCCAAACTTTTACTATATTAGCAGCAACGAGCACCTCTAGGCTATTCAGGGGATAGACTCAGACATGTAACATGTCAATCTATTATTAGGTGCTCCGACTCACCCCACAGCTTGTTATTACCACATTGAATCTCCTTTGTGGGATCTCCACTCAGGTAGATTGGGTTGCCACTGCGTTTGAATCGAGACGGGGTTCGAGTCCATCCCCAACCTAGATTTTTGAACTAGAGCAAATTCTAGACCTTTGGTTAAAGGATCACTGTGTTATCCTTGGTACCAACATAATCAACGGCTATCACCTTTCGAGACACTAGATCCCTTATAGATTTTAATCTAATTTGGATGTGTCTCCTAGTTTTCTGATTGTACTTGACACTTTTCGGTTTCTCAATTGTGGCGGTGTTGTCACAATGTACAGAGATAACAGGCATGGGCTTGCTTGACCATGGGCAACTCGTACATAAGTCCTCGAAGCCATTCGGCCTTCCAATCCGGTAGTGTCAAGGGCAACTAATTCGGCCTCAAATGTAGACCTAGACAACGAGTTTGTTTGGTCGACCTCCAAGCGACTAACGACTCCGCCTAAGGTGAAAACATACCCCGTACAGCCATAACTCCCGGAGTTATAGGCAATCCAGCTTGCATCACTATATCCTTCAAGAACAGAAGGATATCTCCCGTAATGCAGCCCAAGGGAAATCGTTCCCTTCAAGTACTTGAGAACTCTATCAAGAGCTTCCCAATGTGCTTTACTTGGACATTGAGTATATCTAGCCAACCTAGTAACCGAGTAGGATATATCCGGTCTAGTACAATTGGCAAGATACATCAAACTTCCAATAATTTGAGAATATCTCAACTGAGCCATCGGTACTCCACTTTCATTCTTAGTAAGAGCAGATGAAGGGTCATATGGAGTCTTAGCTACCTTGCAATTCTTATAACCAAATTTCTCAATTACACTTTCGGTATAATGAGATTGCGATATGGTTATGTCACTAGTTGAACGAGTCAACTTCAGGCCAAGAATCACACTAGCTACTCTCATATCTTTCATCTCAAACTTACTTTTCAAGAATTCCTTAGTAGTATCAATTATCCTCATATCCGTTCCAAATAACAGAATATCATCGACATACAGACATAAGACAATACTACTATCACCAATACTCTTGCTATAAACACACTTATCAAACTCATTAGTAACAAAGCCAAACGATGAGACAATTTTATCAAATTTCTCATGCCATTGCTTAGGGGCTTGTTTAAGTCCATACAAGGACTTAACAAGTTTACAAACCTTTCTCTCATTGCCAGGGGCCTCAAAACCTTCAGGTTGATCCATATAAATTTCTTCCTCAAGATCGCCATGCAAGAAAGCGGTCTTAACATCCATCTGATGGATAGGAAGATCATATACAGAGGCCAATGCGATAAGCATTCGGATTGTAGTCATTCTAGCAACTGGCGAATAGGTATCGAAATAGTCTATTCCCTCCATTTGCTTGAATCCCTTAGCCACTAACCTAGCCTTAAACTTGTCAACGGTTCCATCCGATTTCAGTTTCCTTTTGAAGACCCACTTACATCCTATCGTGCTACAACCAGGAGGGAGATCGACCAATTCCCATGTCCCATTAGAGACAATAGAATCCATCTCACTCTTAATAGCATCCTTCCACTGCTTGGCATCAGAAGTAGCCATAGCAGCTTTGAAGGTTAGAGGATCACCCTCGACATTGTAAGTGATAAAATCATTTCCAAAGTCCTTGGTGGTCCTTGCCCTTTTACTCCTTCTTGGTTCAATCTCATCGTCAGAATGAGTTGCACTGGAATCAACCCCCACATTTGTCATCTCCTCTACTTGAGCAGGAATGGAGTTAGTGGTTGGGTTAGATTCCTTAGGAAGTCCGTCCTTCATAGGAAACACATCCTCAAAAAATGTTGCATCACGTAACTCAACTATAGAGTTCACATCTATGCCAGAAATTTCAGATTTTATAATAAGAAATCTCAATGCATAACTTGTTTCAGAATAAACTTTAAAGATAGCAACAACAGTTTTAGGTCCAAGCTTTTTCCTTTTATGTGCGGGTACAAGTACCTTTGCAAGGCACCCCCACACTTTTAAGTGTTTCAAGCTAGCCTGTCGACCTCTCCAAAGTTCAAACGGACTTTCCTTTCTATGTTTAGGAGGAACTCTATTCAGAATATGGCAAGCCGTATTCAAAGCCTCTCCCCACATATATTTGGGCGATCCAGAACTTATGAGTAAACTGTTAATCATATCAGTAAGGGTTCTATTCTTACGTTCTGCAACACCATTTGATTGAGGGGTGTAGGGAGGAGTCTCTTCATGTACTATTCCGTTTTCTTGGCAATAATACATGAAGGGGTTAGACTCATATTCACCTCCTCTATCAGATCTTAAGCGTTTAAGTTTCTTGCCTGTTTGTGTTTCTGCTTCGTTCTTAAATATAATGAATTTATCTAATGCTTTATCCTTAGAATTAAGCAAATAGACATAACAGTATTTACTAGCATCATCAATAAAGGTGAGAAAGTATTTCTTTTTGTCTTTGGTCAACACGCCATTAAATTCACAAATATCAGTATGAACTAAATCTAGAATTTCAGAATTTCTCACAACCGACTTAAACGGACCTTTTGTAGATTTAGCTTCAACACATACATGACACTTAGAATTCTTATCAATAGCATGTTTAGGAATAATATCTAAATTCATCATTCTTTTCACAGAATCATAGTTAATATGTCCTAAACGACCATGCCAAACATTTGAAGACTCAATGGAATAAGAAACAGGATAATCAATAGAACTAAAATTATTGTGCAAACAAACATCAGTTTCAACTCTAATTTTAAATAAACCATCCGAGGAATAACCTTTCCCCACAAAACTACCAGAATCCAAAATTATAACCTTATTACACTAAAATGAAATCTCAAATCCTTCCCTAACTAGACTAGAACCACTAATAATGTTGCGACGAATATCAGGAACGTGATACACTTGATGCAAGGTAAGAATGCGCCCATTAGGAAACCTCGAGGTCCACGCGTCCAGTCCCAAGCACCTTTGCAGCACTAGAGTTCCCCATCGTCACCGATCTACCACGCTCAGCCGGTAAGACATAAATAGCAATTTATCGCACAAACGTGCACATTTGCCCCAGTGTCAACTAGCCACTCGTTGGGTTCATAGACAATAAAGATTTCAGATAAGAAGTTACATACTTTGTAACATTGCAGGTAAGAGCATCAACTCCGGGTGCGTCGAGTCGGGATCATCATAATCCTTCGAACCCAACACCATGTTGACAAAGCAGGATGGTCATTAGCGAGGCTTGTGGTCCTTTTCCTTTCTTGGACGGCAGTCCCTAGAAAAGTGTCCACCTTCTCCACAATTCCAAGCCAGATTCTGTTTTGCTCTTGGCTTCCTAAAGTTATTTTTCTTAACTTTAAGTTTATCATGGTTTTCTTTATCCTTAGAGTGAGTTTTCACACCTTTTCCTTTAAACTTGCTTTTACCGGTTATCATATTAGCAAGCAGCCTCTCCACAGTACACTAGGTTGGTTACCATTATGCACCTCCCGAATCGCAATTGCATTCATCAATTCATTGAGTGTCAAGTTTCCAAGACGATGCTTGAGGGTCATACCGAATTCCCCCAAGATCGAGGAAACTTCTCAATGATAGCCACGTGACAACGAACTTATCGGAAGTCCCGTATCGGCATCCTTGAGTGACTGCAAAATGATTTGAAGTTCGTTCACTTGGTCGGTAACCGACTTTCCCTCACTCGTGATAATTCGAGAACTTTCCCACTTGGTACTTTTCCACACCGGAGTCATCGGTGCCGTACTTCGTGGAAAGCATTTCCCAGCTGACGCCGCGGTGAGAGGAGCGAGCAATAAACATCAAAGAGTGCATTCGACAAAGCCGACGTAATGCATCCTCGAACAACATCATCCTGTTCCTTCCACGGTTTAACAAAGACCACATTAACCGGATCATCACCATTCGTAGCGGGACACTTGGATGTCGCATACTGCATGCCCTTAATTGACCGAGATCTTCATGCGTTCGGACTAACGCTTGAAGTTCTTGCCACCAAACTTCTCCGAAAGATCGGAGGTGTCAACTAGGGACTTAAAGTGGAGAGCTAGAGGAACCACGAGACATGATCAAATAAAAACTTATTTTCTCTTGATCGTTGGAAATTAAATTAAAGCACCACATGATTAAACAGACAATTTAATCAACAAAGGGGATTTATTGATCAAGTCAAGAACGTACCAATTAAGCCAATAGCAAAACCGAAAGCAATGGAACAGGATCAGAAAATGTAATGTAAACAAGTAAACAATTGATTAGAAAACTTATCGTGATTTGATCGAGTCGCCTTAGGAAGACTCTCCTAAGAGAAAATATTGCCCCCAATTGGTGCAACTCGTGGTGTGCAAATTTCTCCGAGGATGAAACGATCACGGATTACGTACCACAAAGCAGTACACAGGTAGGTAATCACCGGCGGTCCTATCTCAGTCGCCTTGAATCTCACGAACAAATCTCTATGAACGGGAGTAATCAATCAATGAATTAAAGCAAGAGAAAGTTATTTCTCTTCAATATTTCATCTCTTAAAAATGGCTGGGAGGAAGGAATATTTATATGCATGTGATAAAATTAGGTTTAGGAATTAATTAAACCTAAAAACCCACAGAAATTCGGCCCAGGAAAGTCAAATCTCGTCATAAGCGCGGCCGCCCTTGAGGATGGCGCGACCGCGCTCAACTCCAGCAAGTTATGGCGAAGTCTCTGCCCTTAAGCGCGGCCGCCTTCGGCCTAAGCGCGGCCGCTCTCCTTGGCAGAGCTTCAGACGTGATTTTGTTCCCCTTTGCCAATTCAGTTCAAGCCAAGACACATACATGTCATAGGCTATGAACTTCACACCATATATACAAAACTTCCAACAGTTTGGTCACTAAATTTCTCAGATTTCTGCAGAACAGTCCTCAGCTTCATAATCTTCTTCGGTACTCTTTGACTTTGTTGACTTTTTAGGCTTGACTTTGACTCCTTGAAAAGTATTACATCCGAATATGAAATAAAACAACTAAAATTCCGGAAGAAAAATAAGGGTAAGTAGAACCAAGTTATTATCATCTTTAGCTTGAAAAGGGAATAAAATGACAAGTCTTACATGTTGTGGCAGAAAAGTAAAGAAAAGGTACAAATAATGGTAAAAAGACATGGGTAGCACATGGAGATGTCCTACAGAACCAAAAGTCATACAAATTACTGTCAAAAAGCATCCACTGACATAAACATAAAATAAAAATGGATAGAAAATGGGGCCCACTACAGATGTACCAAAAATTGTTGTACACTTTTTTTTTTTTTTTTTTTTTTTTTTTTTTTTTTTGATATCCAGGTTCCCGCCTTCGCCGGACTAATCCTCGAACCACCAGTGTACGCCCTCGCATACCGGCGAAGTAAATCGCGGGATGTGCTCTACGCATGCACTGTGTGGCAAGCACCCTTATACCCAGAGCCCAAGGGAGCCCTCCTACAAGGCAATTGCATCACTATTACATCACCAAATGGCCGCTTCCGCCCAAATGCCGCCAAAGTGGCACTTACATCACTCTTACAACACCATTTGGGCTGCTCCACCGCTCCTGCCAAGATTTGAACTCCCCACACCGAGGGTACAAGCCTCAAAGAATGCCTGCTTTCCTTAACCGCACCTGGGATGTGCTCTGGGACTCCAAGGCTCCTGAAACCCTAGGAAAGAATTAAACCACAAGATTCCCCCCAAGGGGAATCGAACTCGTGACCTCCCCGAAGGGAAGCCACTACAATACCATCAGGCCAGGAGACCTTTGGTAAAAAAAAAAAAAAAATTGTTGTACACTCCCACTACTTGGAGTTGTCCGTTCCAAAAAAAAAGAAAAAAAAAAAAAAAAGCAAAAGAAGTAGATACAGCACCCACAATCTATAGTATAAATGAAAGGGGTGTTGCTACAGTGGTATGAACGGTTTTAAGCGGCGAAATTTTCATTTTGCCCTCATACATTTGTCCCTTTCCCATTTTGCCCTAAAAAAAAAAAATTAAAAAAAATTACGTGGCCTTGGACACGGGCATGTGCTAGTATCATATAAGCCAAATATACCACATACTCCCTCCGTCCCGATAAAAACCGCACAGTTACTGTTTGTGCGGGGATTAAGGAAAAAATAATGATATACTCCCTCCGTCCCATCCGAATTTGGACAAATTTCCTTTTTGGGTGTCCCATCCGAATTTGGACAACCCAAAAAGGAAAGTTTATAATAATAAAAAAATGGGCATACCCCACTCACTCATTAACTCCACTCATTCTCCACCATACAATTTATTCAACCAACCACTATTAACTTCACTCATTCTCTCTCTTCATTTTCTACCACACATTTTTATTATCTTATTGTTATTTCTTAATCTCCGTGTAAAGTAACTTTGTCCAAATTCGGGTGGGACGGAGGGAGTAAATGTTATGAGTGTAAAAGTAAAATAGGAGAGAGAATGAGTGGAAGAAATAGTAAATTATAATGGTGTTGTGAGTATTAAAATAATGTAAGAGAGAAAATGAGTGGAGGGAATAGTAAAAATTCTTTGCCATTTTAGAAAGTGTGCAGTTTGTAGCGGGACGCCTATGAGGAAAGTGTGCAGTTTGTAGCGGGACAGAGGGAGTATATACTTATATCAAATACATATGGCGGAACCCCACAAAATATCAATTACTCCCTCCGTCCATTTACATACTTCACACTTTCTATTTTGGGCGTCCACATACTTACTTTACACTTTGTTTTTTTATCTAAAATGGAAACTTTATATTATTAAAATATTAACCCTACCCCACTCATTCTCTCTCCTACATTATTTTAATACTCACAACAGCATTATAATTTACTATTCCCTCCACTCATTCTCTCTCCTATTTTATTTTTACACTCACAACACTTTCAATATAATACTCCCTCCTTAATAACCGTGTAAACAGTAACTGTGAAGCATGTAAATGAACAGAGGAAGTATACACTTACTCCCCTCAGTATAACTATAGCCTTCCTCACTTGGTGAAGGTATCTCTCATCTACTATCTGTTATGCTCTCTCGCTCTCTACAATACTCTGTGATTTTGCAATGCTTATGTTACGCAGTGTCCAAATCTTATCTGTGTGGAGAATACATTCACTAACAGTTTTAATTTCATATTAATAATTAAATTTTTAGTCAAAAGTCTTTGATTGATTATAAAAAAGAAAAAGTTTGGAAAGTGAAATAAGTACCTTGAATTGTACTAATTTCCCATCAAAACGGTGAACCCTCTTCCCCAAATTTTCCCACGAAACAGAATTGATTATTCCATTTTGTGTTGGTGATTTTAGTGTCATCAATTGTTTTATTGTAATGGTGATTTACTAGAGATCAATGTGATTCGTATTAGACTCGGATACGAGTAAGGAAAAGTGTGGAGTACACACTCGTTTGAGCTAAAACGAAATCAACCTCGATAAAAAAGTAAAGGTTAAAGGGTAGCACATCTGACTTTGCTGATGTGCTCGGCCGAGCAGAGGCTTGACTCGCCCGAGCATAGCATAGCTGATTGATAAAGATTCTGGACAGCCTTGCTCGGCCGAGGCATATGCCTTGCTCGGCCGAGCAGAATGATTAACACGGCCGTGCAGTTCCCTTGACACGGTCGAGCAGCTGGGCAAAAAGTCTATGGACATCTTTGCTCGGCCGAGCAACTCACATGACTCGGCCGAGCAGTTCCCGAACTGGTGTCATTTCAAACTGAAAAGACACAATGGTTGGCTAAAGTCATGACTGTTGATTAAACCCTTTAACTGATACATTTCCATCTGTTTAAATACAGAGTTTGATCTCTTTTGTATAACATACAAGATATACAACAACAACGAAAACACAAAACAATTCTTAAGTTTAGATTTGTCTTCTTTGCCAAGAAACAAATTGTGTGATTGTCTTATCCCAATAAAGATTTCGTGTAACCCAGGCAATAAGGATCGAAATACTTTATTCGGAAAGTGAATTATACACGATTCAATCATATATCCAGCCTTATTATCAATACCAAGACACTATATCCCCAACATTTTGTTGCAAGGAAAACTGTGGCGAACTAATTTTCAATAATGTCATTTCCTTCGTACGAAAGAAAATTGAAATGAAAAAACAATGTGCAGGGAAAAGTTGGAGTGAAATGGGAAGTTGGGTAGTGAATTGAAACCAGGTTCCTGGGCGGATTCATATGGGAGTGTGTGTGGACAAATTGTTGGAGGTACTGTGTTTGTGAGAATTGAGTTGACATCACCATGGTTTGGATCACTATGATTGTACTCGCCTTGCTCAATTATATTAAATTGAATAAATATGATTTTATTTTATTTGATTTGATATTTTTGTTTTAACTCATTCTTCACCATCATCACAAGGTTGATTGTGTTGTTTCACTGTCATCGCAAGGTTGTTGATTGTGCTGTTTCGCGTTATTTCAGATTCCGTGTCACATTTCTTATGAGATTGATGTAGGAGGAATTGAGGAAGGAATCTGCACCAAGGAATGATATTTGTCAGCGCGATATCAATTTATAGGAGGGTGCCTACTATTAAAGTTCAATATTGGTATTAATACAACTGGAAAAAAGAGTTGGCAGCTGCACTGGAGTGTAATTGTAGATGACACACTTGATTTGGCTTTGTTCTTATTACAGGTGGCCTATTTGTTTGATTGCAAGTGACTAGGTTAACTAAATAACAACCTAGTTACCACGTCTCGATTCTGTGAGGGTTTTTAACGCCGTTAGACAGAGTAAAAAATTGGACATTAATTTATTTGATAATTTAGTCAAAAGTACGTTAGCCATATCTGTCACTATTAAGTAGGTTGCATTATATGTGAGTTGTGTCCATTTTATAACAAGTTACTGAACTCACATTTTACTCCCTAAAAGTTCCTCTGCTGGTTTATGAAATGGAAAATCTTTCGGTACATGCATCATCAAGAAAATGAAGCTCTTTCTTGTTGCAAGGAAAACCGTGGCGTTATCAGAACCCTCTTCCCCAAATTTTCCGACGAAACAGAAATGATTTCTCCATTTGTTGCAAGGAAAACCGCGGCGAACTAATTTTCAATAATGCCGTTTCCTTGGTACAAAAGAAAATTGAAATGAAAAAACAATTTGCAGGGAAAAGTTGGAGTGAAATGGGAAGTTGATGGGAGTGTGTGTGGACAAATTGTTGGAGGTAGTGTTTGTTTGTGAGAATTGAGTTGACATCACCATGGTTTGGATCACTATGATTGTACTCGCCTAGCTCAATTATATTAAATTGAATAAACATGATTTTATTTTATTTGATTTGATATTTTTGTTTTAGCTCATTCTTCACCCTCACAAAGTTGACATACACTCCCCACGTTACCCACTCACTCACCACCCCTGCCCCCACCCTACCCCCTGTTGGATCAAAAATAAAATTTAATCATTTAAAATTGATTTTTAACAACTTCTCATCCCACTCCACTCACCACCACCACCTCTGCCCCCAACCCCACCCCTTGTCGGTTCACAAAAAAAAAAAAATATTTTTAACGACTCCTCACCCACTCCACTCACCGCCACCACCCCTGCCCCCCCCCCACCACTCAAATTATCTCAAATTGTGTTTTTATCGAAAAATATTTTCATTCAACACATGAAATTTTTTTCGGAAAACATTTTCCTTACCAAACAGCCGAAAACATGTTTATCTCATTTTTCGAAAAACATTATACAGAAAATTCATTTTCCGAAAAACATTCTACAGGAAATCATTTTTCGCAAGTTATTTTGCGCGAAACAAACGGAAGCTAAAGCAATCTTGAGATAATTGGGATGCTCATTAAGGTCATGATTAAGCAATTAATTTTGATAGTACAACTCACGAATTCGTTGGAGTTACTCGTGCCGTAGTTGCGCATTAAATCACAAAAATCTAACGAAAGTTAGTAATGTGATCGCACGGGACTAACTAGGTTATGTTTTTGACGACTTAGTTAAAATAAGAGGGAAACCCTCTATGTTTTACCTGCATGTGAGATTCACATGTCTCACCTAACCCTCATTAGCTGACATCTGAGACAAATTAAAATGCAAAATGCAATATTTATTCGGGGAGTAAAAGGAAAATGGGACGAAAAAAAAAAAAGAGAATCACAGTTGTAGGGTAGTAAAAGGACATAAAATGGTGATAAAATTACAGCTTAACGAAGTGATTACTACTACATATTAGCCACAAGAGCAGCAAGCCGCAGCACAACCAACCAGTATTCCCTCCACACTGCACATCAAAATGATACCTTTAAGTGTGAAACACATGTATATTACCAAAATTAAATTTAACGTATTCGGGTGAGTCCGACCTTGCACCTAATTTCGCATGATCAACTCAATCAAATTTTGACATATTTTTATAAATATAAAATTAATTATTTTTTTAAAAATAAAAGTGTGTAGAAAAATAAATATAAAATTAACTGACATGGTTTTTGGTTACTTTTGTAATATACTCCCTCCGTCCCACTTCAAAGTTCCTACTTTTCCTTTTGATCCGTTCCACTTCAAGGTTCCCTTCCATAAATGACAAGTTTTGAATATATTTATATCCTTATAATTTAATATATTTACAAAAAAACCATTCATTATACTCTTATAAAGTTAACATGTTTACAAAAAAAACAATCATTAACTACTATTTTCAACCCCACATTTAACTTTTACATTCTCTCTCCTCTAATCTTCTACCCACTTACAAAAAAAAATAAAAAATCATTATCTACTATTCTCTACCCCACATTTAACTTTTACATTCTCTCTCCTCTAATTTTCTATCCACTTTCAAAAAAAATTCTTAAGAAGCGTGAAATCCCACCCAAGGAACCTTGGTGTGGGATGAAGGGAGTATGATTTTTTCATTAACTCAATCAAATTTTGACATATTTTTATAAATATAAAATTAATTAATTTTTAAAAAATAATAGTGTGTAGAAAAATAAATATAAATTAACTTACATGGATTTTGGTTATTTTTGTAATATACTTTTTAAAAATAAAAGTGTGTCGATCCGATCGCTCCCTTTATTTCGCAGAATTATAACTTTTTTTTTACTTAGTATTATGGGTAGGCAAGGTTACCGAGAAGAGGGTTCTGAGTTGGGTTGAGAATTGCCAAAAAAGTGGAATATGAGTGGGGGACGAGAAGTGTTAACAAGAATGAGGAAAGCGAGTGTTGGCGAGGGTAACAGAATGAAGAAAGCTCAAAAATAACTTTCTATTGACTTTAGATAAAGAAGATAAAGAAGGGTCCAGATTAGTCTATAACCGCCTTTGTCTAATGTCTATTATTAAACGATTTTATTTCTTTTTAATTTCAATCTTTGAATTATTTTTTAGTAACTCCAATCTAAGGGCTGGCAGTGAGCGATTTCCTTTATTCACTTCTTTTTTAATTTTTGGCAAAAATCATATTTTCATCACTGAACTATAACATTTTTCAAAATGTTCTCACTGAACTATGTTTTTTCAAGTGTTCTCACTGAACTTTTACATTTTTCAAAATGTTCTCGGTCTCTTAAGAAATTTGCTTAAAATTTAACGAAATACATTTTTGTTAGTTTTATATAACCTCCATCCCATAAAGTTTATAACATTTTTGAATCCTTTCAGAGCTTGAATCAAATATTAAGATTGTAGTTTAACAAAAAAAAATTGCATTCTTTCACCGGGTTAATCAATTTAACTATTAAGTTCAAATCAAGCAAGACTTCGGGTAATGATATAAAACTTTAACCATACATTAAGGCAATCGATCTCTCCATCCTCTCTATCGCAGAATACGTTATACACTTTTATAGGACTGACCAAATTCATACTGTCACCGTGCCATTGACACGGGTAAGAGTACTATTCTATAATACAATAGAGGTCAAGAATAACCGCCACACAATGAGTGGCTAGGATTGTGTTTCAGAAAAGACAAAGAGTGGCCAGGATTGATTCTCACCTCCAACATCAGTTTTAACTTTTTTTATTTTCAATCGTTGGATTTCTTTTCAATTTATTTGATCCTACGGCTGTAGATTGGCGATTTCTATTTCAATACATACTCCCTCCATCACGAGACTTTTAGTCAAACTGCAATAATTTTAACTATTAATTTAAAAATCATTATTGAAAATATTATTAATTGTGTTAAAAAATTAAATTTTTATTAGAATCACTATTTTTTTATTTAAATTATTGATCAAAGTTACATCAATTTGACTAAAATTTTTCATTCGCGTGGAACGGTACGGGAGTATAATAATGTAGTAATAGTATACATAACTATTATTTGGAAATTGGCATGTACCAAGATTTTCAATTCAAATGTAAATGGAAATAAAACAAGCAAGTGGTCTGGTTGTGTGTACCGATTGTCTGACTTTCTCTCAATTTACAATTTAACTGACATGAATTTTGGTTACTTTTGTAATATACCTTTTAAAAATAAAAGTGTGTAGATCCGATCGCTCCCTTTATTTCGCAGAATCAACTCAATCAAATTTTGAGATATTTTTATAAAAAAAATATGAATAATTTTATAGAAAAATATAGATATTTCCATGAAATTCTAAAAATTGCTATTGATAGTATTTTTAATCTAATATACAATTTAGAGCAGTCCCATAACCGCCTATTGACTAGGGACAAAGAGTGACCATGATTTGCCCATAACTACCTGATCCAACGGTCTTCATTGAATGATTTCTTTTCCTCTTTATTTTTAACCATTAGATTCGTTTTCACTGTTAAGATCATACGGCTAATATTAGGCGGTTTCTATAATCCTACGTCTAATCCAACTTTTAATCTTAGTTCATTCCATATTTGAAAAACTAAAAATTTGAAAGTTAACAACAAGAATATTTTTACATTTTTCTACTAAAATCAACATTTTCAAAATGATTCTTAAATGAGAAATGGTCATTTATTTCGGGACGGAGGGAGTAAATGAATACACTTATATATACAAGTTCTTTCTTTCTCTATGTCAAAATGATTTTCTAATTTTTATTTTTAAAAAAATTGAAATATTTTACCCGGTTATCACCTTTGGCACCTAGGTTTTGTGAAAAATATAACCTCTCGGTGTTGTACGTGTTTGCTATTGGTTGTAATTCATATTGTACTCCCTCCACCCAAATTGAATAATCTTTTTTTTACCAAAATGAACGACCCTTTAAACTTTTTTTTCAGAAAACTTTGTTTCTAAATTATTTTCGTATGTGTTTTGGGGTGGTATTGTAAAACTTTAACCATACATTCACACAATCGACTTCTCTTCAATAATGTTCGGTTCATAACCGCCTGACTTTAGACAAAGAGTGGCTCAGATCGATTCATAACTACTCCAATCCTAGGGCTTTTATTAATATTTTTTAACTTTTTTTATTTTCAATCGTTGGATTTCTTTTTCAATTTGTCTGATCCTACGGCTGTAGATTGGCGGTTTCTATTTCAATACATACTCCCTCCATTACGAGACTTTTAGTCAAATGCAAATAAAAAAAGTTAAAAAATATTAATAATAGCCCTAGGATTGGAAAATATTAATTGTGTGTACCGACTGTCTGACTTTCTCTCAATTTACAATTCAATTAACATGGATTTTGGTTACTTTTGTAATATACTTTTTAAAAATAAAAGTGTGTAGATCCGATCGCTCTCTTTATTTCGCAGAATCAACTCAATCAAAATTCTATTGAGTTGACCATTAAAGTTAAAGTGATTTAAATTTTTCGAGACGGAGGGAGTATTTGTTTTTATAATCAGTTGCGATTGAGTTGACCATTAAAGTTAAAGTAATCTAAATTTTTCGAGGCGGAGGGAGTATTTGTTTTTATAATTAGTTGCAAAAAAAAAAAATATGATTTTATATTACCAAGTCATATATCATGGACATCTTTTTTTAAGGGACAATTTGATAATTTCACATGACATATTACCCGGAGTTAGTTTCATGACTAACTTTCGTTAGCCAAAATGCATATTTTGACCTTAATTTAATGCAGTATTCCCTCTACTTCTATTCCGAATAATTTTACCCACTTTGTCATCTAGAGAGTTTTATTGATAAGTCTCATTTTCTATGAACGAAAGTAAATAATATTAAAAATAATTTTTATAAAATTTAAAATATTGTTGTATTAATAATAATATTTAAAATTTTATGAATAAATGAATTTTAGTAACTTTTTTGTTAAATTTCAATTAAATTAACTAAAAAAATAAAGTTAAAAGATTCATAATGGGGTGGATAACTAACCAACTAACTAACTAAATGGCGGGACCTAATATCGATAACATGACACATTTATATATAACTATATATATGTGTACAAACGTTGTTTAAGTACTCAGATTGTAAATTTGGGTAGGTGGAAAGCCTCTTATTTCAGAACCCCATCAAAAAAATCAGTAAAGTAGTATAAAATGAAGTTAGCCTTTCTTTTGTGTGTGTATGTGTGTGTGTGCACGTGCATTTTGTGGAAAGGTTTCTTACTTTGGTACGGTTCTATTTCCAGGTTATACCCATATATGGGTACTTCTTTTGGGACACCTCCTACAGCTAAAAACTTCAGATCCTCACATTATAGATGCTCGAGAAAGGTCTTATCCTCGGTGTTTTGAACCCTAACCATAATGCATCATTCATGTGTCTGTACAAGATCTGCAGCTGATTACAATCATCTGATGTATCCTTACTTTTCCATGACCACCAGACTATAGTTAGCAAGATCTGCACACTAATATCCTAGACAAAGCAATCAGATGATTTACATACATGATCAGAGTTCAGGATAAGGCAATTCTCTTAGACCTCAACTTCCACAATATCAATTAGGTAATGAAGCCATATTTTTTCAATTTCAGTTTTTTTATTTAAGTTTGGTTCAGTAATTAAGATGGGGGTGAAGGCGAAAAGTGGCATAAGCTCAACATGATTTCACCCGGTAGAGTCGTCTGTCAACATTATTGTCAACTTATTGCCAAAATTATTGTTAACTCATTGTTGACTTCAACTTTTGTTGTCTAATTGCTTCATGTTCGTTCTTTCCCCCCTCAGAATGCTGAAGTTTCTTAAACCTTTTCCTAACCAACTGCTTACAACTGATTTGTCTCTACACATTCATCTTCAAATCCAGGTAAATATTTCATTTTTTTATTTTGATATTTTACTTTGGTCTGTTTCACTTACACGCACATAAACTGTGTGCAACAATGCAAGTATCATCACTTTGTGTGTGTGTGTGTGAGAGAGAGAGAGAGAGAGAGAGTAGGAATTGATAATTTTTAGAATTTTTTTAATCTGCGCTCTTCATGAATTCTTTCCATGAAATTGGGTTCTAATTTCGTATTGATTTTTTCTTTCAATAATATCTTACTTTAAATATATTGATCATAAAATGTTGTACATTGAAGGCTCTTACTTTAGGGGGTCAGTACCCTCTCACAACATAGCTGCATTTGTAAACTGCCTTATGATTTGGAAATAACCTCCTGAGGATCTGAATAATTGGGTTGTGATTAAAGATGATGGGTCAATTTGGAAGAGTTTAAGGATGCGTTTTGGAGGAATGGGAAGGATTTTGTGTTGGCGACTCCCGATAAAAGCAGTGAGAAGAAGAAGGAAGAGTTACGCAGTGCTAGGGTTAATAAGGAGGTTAGTGCACAGTTTATTATTTTTTATGGAGCAATTACAGGAAATAATTTGGAATAGGAAGAGGAGGGGAAACAGATTGTGTAGAAATGGCAGTTTGGGAATTGGCCTGATGGTCTCAGTTTCCATGAAGATTCTTTCTGTCGTACATTTTAATTATTTTCCAAAACAAATGTCGCATTATCAAATAAGAAAAATATAGTAGGTACTACATTTATTATTTATCTTGGGAGAGAGGGAGTAATTTAACTCTTTTATGTGATCTTGAGTTTATGTGGAACCTATGTCTGCCTTAGTTGTTTGGAGTTTAAATTGAATTTAGAAAACTACATCATTATTCTTGATCTCTCTCTAAATCTCTTGAATTGAATTTTGCAATATTTTGTTACTATTTGTGCTAAATTATCTCAGAATGAAGAATAAGGAGCCAACACATTAACTATTTTCTCTGTTGTTGCAGGGCGGAGCTTGAAGCTGGTGTTCTAGAGTTGGTGGAAGCTTACGAGGATTGTGCTCATCTTTCCTTGGCACTTCAGTCTATTGGAGATGTCCGTCCTGGTTAACAGTTATTAGAGTTCTTCATTAATATTACCATATGGCTCATCTGTTTCCAGAAACTTTGCCGATCAAAATTGTCAATAAGCAATGATCATGAGTCTCCAAGCAGTAGATTGCATTTATATTTTGATCAATTTCAAGATAATAGGTAAATTTTAATGTTGTTTATCTTTATATTTTTTTTTGTACTTGACCAACATGCATACTCGCTAAAGAGTATTAGTCTATATTACAATAGAGGTGGATTTCAACCTCCATACAAAGAGTGGCTAAGATTCATTTTTTTAAAAAAAAGACAAAGAAGGGTTGAGATTTAATTTGACGGGCAGTTGACCCCTCCTACGCCAACCGCACTCACAGCCTCATTCCTCCCATCCCCGTCCCCTCCCTCTCTGTATGTCGCCTCTTCTCTCTTCATCGCCCTAATCTCCCAATTCCTACTTTTTCTAGCTAGCGCCCTAATCTCCCCTTCTCCTTCTCATTCTCCTTCTCAATCTAACAAATCCTTCTCCTTCTCCACTTAACACAGTCACAGTCACATTCCTACTCCTACTTTAATTCCTATTAACCCAGTCAAAATCCTACAATCTGAATCCTACCTTCACTCCTATTTCCTTGCTTCTGTTCAAAATATGGCCTTCGCTGCTCCCTTTCATCCAATTCTTCTCGGCCCCGACCATCTTCCACGACACGTTTCTCCCTTCTGTGACTGAACTCATCATTCCGCAGCGGAATGGAATGGTCAATTTCGTTTGACCCATTCCAGCCCCGTGTTTAGTTTGCATTTCCCATGGCAATGGAATGGCAAATTCCTTTGAATGAAGGAATTGGTCATTCCTTCCAAATATGGAAGGAATGCTCAATTCCTTTAGGAATGAAATTGTAATTTTTTTTTGACCAAAATACCCCCAAACCCAAATCACCTCGAACCCTTGCCTACCCACCCCACCCCACCCCGCCCCTGCCCTACCACCCCCTAAAAAAAATAATAATTTAAAAGACCCCTGCCTACCCCCCCTCCCCATCCCTCGCCCTACCACCCCACCCCCCACCCCCTCCAATTTTTTTTTTTTAATGACCCCTGCCTACAACCCCCATCCAGCCCCCGCCCTACCACCCCCACCCTCCATTTTTTTTTTTAAAGACCCCTGCCTACCCCCCCCCCCCATCCAGCCCCTGCCCTACCACCCCCACCTACCCCCCACCCCCACGATTTTTTTTTTTACTCATTTTGCATACCCCTACCTACCCCACTCCACCCACCCGCCCTACTCCCCTCCCAACCCCAAAAAAAATTAATTTTTTAAAAGAAGGGTAAATTGGACATTTTATATGCTTTCATTCCATCCCTATAATTTGTATTTTCAAACCAAACATGATTTGCCAAGGAATTGAATGACAATTTCATTCCATTCCGTGCCAACCAAACGGAGGGGTTTGACCAGTTTTTTTCCATTCCAATTCTTTCAGGAATTCAATTCTATTAATCATTCAATTCCTTCACTTTTTTTTCATCGAACCAAACGGCCCCTTAGTAGAAATTCTTCGTCCTTCCCGGCTTCCCCTACCAAAATAAATGGTACTTCCTCCGCCCCCTTCAAGGGTCCTACTTTTTCTTTTGGTTCGTCTCACTTCAAGAGTCTTTTCCATAAATGACAAGTTTTGAACAGTGTTTCAGACATTTATATCCTTATAATTTAAATATATTTACAAAAAAATCATTCATTATACCCTTATAATATTAACATATTTACAAAAAAAAATAATCATTAACTACTATTTTCTATTCCACATTTAACTTTTACATTCCCTCTCCTCTAATCTTCTACCCACTTACAAAAAAAACAATCATTAACTACTATTTCCTACCCCACGTTTAACATTTACATTCACTATCCTCTAATCTTTTACCCACTTACAATTCTTTATTCATTTTTTAAAATTTTTCTTAAGAATCGTGAAATTTATCCCCAAAACCCTATGTCTAGGACGAAGGGAGTACAACATTTTTTGAGTATGATTTACTTGTCTTACGTTACTTTTACTTATACAATAGTAAAACTACTTAAAAATGCGACATTTATTTGGCTAAAAAAAATGTCGCATTTTATTTATTATTATGCGACAGAGGAGTAGTTCATAGAATATTTTAGATACAGTAACAGGTAACAGCTACTATGCATACTAATTGCTAATTGATTACCTTAGCAGATGAACGGCAGCCGTTGGTCGTCTGATTAGACGTCGGAGCAGCTCCGTCTATCTTCTTCACCATATCAAGCATCCCTCTCTCCTTCAACAACTTGCCAAGCTTAACACATTTCTTAGCCGCAAACTCTTTCAATACATCTGCCATTGTGAAAATAAAGGAAAATTTCTTCAAGCTAACATCGAATCAAGCAGCAAAACTGCAATAATCATTCATTAGGTTTAAGAATTTACCTTGGAAGCTGATGAGTCGATAAACTTGACCAATAAGCAAAGTGTCATCGGGCCGAAGAAGCTTGAGCTGCTTCGCCGGCGTCACGTTTCCCGAGTTGATGATCGGTGAGGTCAGGACAAGCGCGACGAAGTGGCCGGGGTTGGAACTCATGACCTGCCGCGCACTCACTGACCAGTAAATTCTCTCGACTTTGTTGCTTGGATGCTGAATCACAACCGTCGCCGATTCCGCCGCCTGGCAATTCCCCATCCCTCTGTACCTCCGGCGATTCAATTCCAATCCCGATTCAATTGCAAAATAGAGTTTCTAAAGCTATCTAATTCGGTTTCAAATGCTAAATCCAAAAATCGAGAGCGTTTCGTTTCGTTTCCAAGTGATTAATGAAAAACTTAATTAATTGAAAGGAACGGTTTCAAGATATAAAAAGGCGAAAAGAGATTTGCGTTTGCGTGGAGGTTGAGGGCCACTAAATGAGCTGACGGGTGACGAAATAGTGACGGGATAATGCACGTTGATCGGCGTACGGCGAGATTCCCAGAGACGATGTGACAAAGAGGTCAATACGCAGAGAGCAGTAAATGTAATGGCAGCAATAATGGTGGCCTGCAGGCAGAGATAATTTGGATGGAAGTTGAAGAAGGAAGTGAAAATGGCGGAGGGTTAAATTGGGCGTGTGATGGAAGGAATATTTATGAAGGAAGCGTAAGAAGAAGGGTTAATTTATTGGCAAAAGAGAAGAAAGTGGACTGAGATATTTGCAGGTGGCAGCCGGCAGGGTTTGTGGACTGTGGCGTTTTGTAGCTATGCAAGTGAGGAGAGAGAGAGAACCGGGATTCGTGGGGGCCAGTGAGGTGGGGCAGGTCAAACTTGAATTCACTTTCTTCCAAAAATAAATAAAAATATTGTTTTAAATTTACTCTTAATTAAAAAATTGTATTTTGTCTCAATATACTCCCTCCGTCCCTTATAGCTTCGTCCTTTTGAGTCATTTTGAGTCTGACACGCAAATTAAAAAAAGAGGATAGTGGAGAAAGTGTTGTGAGTATAAAAATAAAATAGAAGAGAGAATTAGTGGAGGGAATATTAAATTTAAAAAGTGTTGTGAGTATAAAAGTAAAGTAAGAGAGAGAATTAGTGGATGGAATAGTAAAGATTATTTGTCATTTTAGGAAAGGTGAAGCTTTTAATGAGACACCCGTTTTGGCAAAAAGTGAAGCTATCAATAGGATGGAGGGAGTGTTGGAAATGGGTAACGAAAGTTAAGTTTGACTTGTCGTTGACCTAACTTTCTAACGGAAGTTCGTTAACTTCCAACGGAGTTCGTTATTTGTTAACGAAGTAAGTTACAAAATGTATTCTACATTTAGTGTAGATTATGGAACTCATTTATTGTCTCAAAATCATTTCCGGGTGAATGAGAAATTAATGACAAAAGTTTTGTAACTTAACGAGAGTTATTTAAAGGGTGTTTAATGTGGTTTGATGTGCTCGGCCGAGCAGAGTCCTTGACTCGGTCGAGCAGAGCACAAAAATTGGGCAAAGTCTCTGAACAATCTTACACGGCCGAGGCATATGCCATGCTCGGTCGAGCAGTTTGTTTAACACGGCCGTGCAGTTCATTGGACTCGGCCGTGCAGCTTGGCGCTCGGCCGAGCGAGTCCCTTGACTCGGCCGAGCAGATCCTGAACAGTCACTAATTCAAACAGAAAGTTGTGTCTTTTCGTGGGAAAAGACACAAACCCCTTAACTCTCTTTATATTCTTCCCTTCCGAATTTCAGTTACATACATACAAATTTTGAGTCTTCCTAAACCCTCTTGAGTTAATCTAATCAAGTCAATTCATTTGCATCTTGTTGCATACCTCCTTCAAAGTCCAAAGTTTCAAACCTTGTGTTGTTCGTTAGAATAATCAATTTGGAGTGCTCCTATTGATTGTTTATAAAGTCGTTTTATCTTACGAGAGTTTTGTCATCTAACCGTAAGCACCAGTGCGGGACAAATAACTCTTACGGAGATTGTACACAATACAAGACTCGACTTGTCTCCTAGTTTTCCAATCTCCGTTAAATTCTCCGTCAGTTTTTCTGTTAAGTTCTTGAGAAGCCATACCAAAAGTCCAACAATCGTAAGAGTTATTTGATGCTTCTTCAGAATTTCAAGAGATGGCAACTGAAAAAGACACCACCGCATCAAGTCAAGGCAATATAATGCCTCCTTCTCAAGGTGACACAACGTTCAACAATGTTGCACCCGCTCATACATCGCATCACCCGGGTCATGGTGAGAAACCCCCGAAGTTCACTGGTGTGGATTTCAAGAGATGGCAACAAAAGATGCTATTTTACTTGACCACCCTAAGCTTGCACCGCTTCTTAAAGGAAGATCCTCCGGCGGTGGCAAATGGTGATCCCGACCCTCAAAGGCTTATGGCCAAGGAGGCTTGGGCTCACGGTAATTTTTTGTGTAAGAATTACATCCTAAATGGACTCGACGATGCACTATACAATGTGTATAGTAACGTCGAGATAGCCAAGGCGTTATGGGACACCTTGGAAAGGAAGTACAAGATCGAAGACGCCGGGTCAAAGAAATTTGTCGTCGGTAAGTATCTTGACTTCATGATGGTCGATTCCAAATCGGTAACAATTCAAGTGGATGAGTTCCAACTCATTCTACATGGGCTTGATGCCGAGGGGATGATCATGAATGATCCATTCAAGGTGGCATCCATCATTGAAAAGTTGCCGCCTTCTTGGAAGGATTTCAAGAACTATCTCAAGCATAAACGCAAGGAGATGTCCTTGGAAGACATTGTTGTTCGTCTTCAAATTGAAGAGAACAATAGAAACAACGAGGCCAAGGATGCTAAGGGCAAGATGGAGGCTAAGGTCAATCTCGCCGAGGCTAGCACAAGTGGCACAAAGAGAAAGCATTCCGGAAATGCCGGGAATGCTAAGAGAGGAAAGAATAAGGGCCCTAAAACTAAGAAGTTCAAGGGGACTTGCTATAATTGTGGCAAACCGGGCCACTTAGCAAAGGACTGTCGTCTCCCGAGGAAAGAGGCGAATAATGTTGACGACATGGACCTAGACTTTGCAGCGGTGGTCTTCGAGGCTAACGTTGCAAACTTGGATGAAAATCCAAAAGCTTGGTGGATAGATACCGGTGCTACCCGCCACATTTGTGGTAATAAGGAGAGTTTCTCCTCCTATACTCCCATTTCCGGAAGGAAGCTCTACATGGGAAATTCCGCGACTTCCGATGTTCAAGGTATTGGAAACGTGATATTGAAGATGACTTCCGGAAAAGAAGTAACTTTGTTGGATGTGCTGCATGTTCCAGACATCCGTAAAAATTTAGTTTCCGACGCTTTGCTTAGTAAGGCCGGATTTAGACTTGTATTTGAATCTGACAAATTTGTAATAAATAAGAATGGTTTGTTCCTTGGAAATGGCTACCTCGAGGAGGGCCTTTTCAAGATGAATGTAATGAATATTGTCCGCCATAGTGCGAAGAATAAAAGTGTTGTTTCTTATGTTTACTTGTCAGAAAGTTCTAATTTATGGCATGATAGATTAGGACATGTAAACCTCGACACCATTAAGAAATTAGCGAGACAAGATTTAATCCAAATGACTAAATCCGACTCGACTAATAGGTGCGAAGTTTGTGTTGAAGCAAAAATGACGAAGTCGCCATTTAATGCAATAGAAAGAAACACAACTCCTCTTGAATTAATTCACACCGATATATGTGATTTAAAACTTGTGCAAACTCGAGGAGGTAAAAAGTATTTCATTACATTTATAGATGATTGCACAAAGTACTGCTATGTTTATCTCTTAAGAAGTAAAGATGAAGCCTTAGGGGCTTTTGAGACTTATAAGAAAGAAGTTGAAAATCAACTTAACTTGAAGATTAAGAAAATTAGAAGCGATAGAGGTGGAGAATATGAAGCACCGTTTGAAGGATTATGTTGGGAATCCGGCATAATTCATCAAACAACGGCTCCATATACCCCTCAATCTAACGGAGTTGCTGAACGCAAAAACCGTACTCTCAAGGAGATGATGAACGCGCTTTTGATAAGTTCAGGCTTACCCGACAACTTGTGAGGGGAAGCCATACTCACTTCTAATTATGTTCTTAATAAAATACCCAAGAAAGGTATTGATAAAACGCCCTATGAATTATGGCATAATCATAGACCATGTTATAAATACCTTAAAGTGTGGGGGTGTTTGGCCAAGGTTGAAGTAACTAAGCCAAAACAAGTCAAGATTGGTCCAAAGACCATTGACTGTGTTTTTATTGGATATGCCAATAATAGTAGTGCCTATCGTTTTATAGTGCACAAATCGGACATTCCTGATATGCATGTAGGAACTACTATAGAATTAAGGAATGCGGTATTCTTTGAAAACATCTTTTCGGCTAAGGACAGTAAAGATATAGGTTCTAATAAGAGAACATATGAGTCTACAACCGGTCCTTCTCAATTAGAAGATGAAGAACCGAGACGTAGCAAAAGGGCAAGAGTGGAAAAGTCTTTTGGTCCTGATTTTCTATCTTACATGTTAGAAAACGAACCATCCACTGTTAAAGAAGCTTTATCCGGTCCGGATAGTTCGTTCTGGAAAGAGGCTATTAACAGTGAAATAGAATCCATAATGCTCAACAATACTTGGGAATTAGTTGATCTCCCTCCAGGTTGCAAACCATTAGGCTGCAAATGGATCCTTAAAAGAAAGTATAAGGCGGATGGATCAATCGATAAGTACAAAGCTAGGCTAGTTGCCAAAGGCTTTAGACAGAAAGAGGGATATGATTTCTTCGATACATACTCCCCTGTCACAAGGATCACATCTATTTGGGCAGATCTGTGCGCATTACTCTTATCCACTAACTCCGACAATCGCACACACCATTTCCAGATTTAGCCCGCATTATTACTGAATACCCCCAATGATATTGTAACAAAAATGCCATTAAATGAAATGGTAATATTAACCCTTTTACATCCTAATTGGATATCCTCGGGTGTGAGAGAAGCAGAAGTTGTGGCCGCCATTTTCTAAGGGATTGGTTGAAAGCAAATCTTGGGCAGATTTGTTTAGGCGAATCTACGATAGTGAAACAACATGAGAAGTCAATGTATTTCTTCACAGTGAGAGAAACCGTGGTGGAGAAAAGGGGACCGGAGTTTGGAGTGTGGTGGTGATTATTGTTGAAGATGATGCGTCTATGGAGTACGAAGAGAGCTGACAGAAAGAGAACAAAGGGTGATTGTCGGAGTTTGAACAGATGTAGGATTTTTAGAGTGACCGGAGAAGAGAGTGGCTCGGCGACTATGGTTGATTCGGTAAGAAACGGCGCAGAAGAGGGTTGAATCTGGGGATGGAGAAGTGAGAACATGGATCCAGTGAAGAAGATGCTCGGCCGAAGAATAGGGCTAAATCTGGAAATGGTGTGTGCGATTGTCGGAGTTAGTGGATAAGAGTAATGCGCACAGAGGAAGATGAAGATATCGACAGACGGCGATGCTAAGATACGGAAAGAGTGACGCAACGTCGAATGAATTAGGAAGTAAGAAGGTATTTATTTAGGAGATTAAAGGGGGTAAAATAGAAATAATGGTGTTACGTATAGTATTTGAATTCGATGTCTATTTGCAGTGTATAAGGCATTCAAAGCGGGGCGAATAACAATTCTCTAAATAAAAATTACTAGTACAAAACATCCATTGCTGTCCTTGACCTCAATTTTTTCAAATAAACCACAACCTGGGGAAGGTCAGTCAAGTAATCTAGTCATATCCGTAATCGTGACACGAGTATCTTCTTGGCATCTCCGAATCTCTCTCTCTCCCCATTCCTTGTTTATAATTGCATAGTGCCTCCACGTCAATCGCCATTGCAATCATCGAGAGGTTATCAGCAGCACCCATTTTCATAATCGGTTCAAATTCTCTCTTCACACACACAAACACACACCCATTTTCATAGTGCCTCCACGTCAATCGCCATTGCAATCATCGAGAGGTTATCGCCATTGCAATCATCGAGAGTATCTTCTTGGCATCTTGGTTTTTGATTAGTAACAAATTTGTGTTGAGGGCATCGAGGCTGGCCATCAAATGATGTAAGAACTAAAGGGCTCTGATAAAGTTAATATTTAGAGAATTGTTATTTACCCTCGCAACATTACTGAATACCCCCGCAATACTAAGTCTACCCAATAATCAACACTAGTCACACCACCTCTCTCCCAATTTTACCCCTTTCTTTCTCTTCTTCAAATAACACCAACGGAAGTGAACAAGGTTTAGAAATTCCGATTACCTGCGATTAGCATACCGGAAACTGAAACCTAACGGCTATAATTTGCAATTGCCGACAATCTGGGTATAGAGAGAGAAAGGTAGAAAGAGAGAGAACCGTGGTGGAGAGAGATGATTCGAGGGCGGAACAAGATGAAAATGAGTTCGCTTGGTTTAGGGCTTCAATTTGTAACGTTGTTCTTTGATTTTTTTGACCATTGCAAGGTTAATTTGAAGATATTCTTTAGAATGTTGTAAGTAGCAGTTCGGATTTAGGGCTCCGATTTATACAAACGGTCATACGAAGCAATTTGTTTTTTTCCAGTAAGCAATAGAAATCGATAGTAACAAGAGTTGAGTAAAAGGTGGATGAATATAAAGCATTAATCTGGACTAATTTTGTTGGGGCAACAATGGAAAAAAGAAAGGAGGGTGTGGTGGTGGTGGTGGTGGGGGTGGTGGTGGTGGTGGCCCTGGTGGGTTGGGTGGGCTGAAGAAGAAAGGGGTAAAATTGGGAGAGGGGTGGTGTGGTTAGTGTTGATTATTGGGTAGACTTAGTATTGCGGGGGTATTCAGTAATGTTGCGGGGGTAAATAACAATTCTCTAATATTTATTAAGAAGAAATTATAATGCGAATGAAAATGTGCAACTAGATTGAAAATGCTTTTTTTTTTTTTTTTTTCTGTCTGTGGAGTATTTATTTATTTTTTGATAATCATTTTCCTCCTTGAAACATTGAGCTTTAATTGTTGCAGGCATTTGATAGGGTTCTTCCTCTTCCTCTCTCTAACAATTTACACAGCCTCAATGGTCCCAAATGTTGTTGATCTTCCTAATCTAAAGAATTTCCCTGATGTGCTGAGAAATGCTGATCTGCATAAGTTGCGTGGAGACCTCATGACTTGTCTTCCTTCCTTGATTAACATGCCTGACTTGCACAAATTGCGAGGGGAGTTGAGGACTTCATTTCATTCATCAGATTTATTACCATCACTATCAAGTTGGCATATTGTAGAGCTCCTCACTAATTGTTTGCCTGAGCGATTCTCCCATGCCAATCAGACTGATGCTTGTGTTCTGGTAATTCCTTTTTCCCCACTTTTGTAAGTCATTATTTTAATATTCTCAATGGGTAATTGGCTATTCCTACTTTGCCGCAGTCTCTTTTCTGAAGTTATAATTCTATAAAGGAAACAAGAATATTGTATAGTATTATGTTGCTACCTAACTGTACAAGTGTGTTGAATTTTCGTACCCGAATTGGTGAACCACAAGTAATAATAATGAACACTATTATTATTACTTAGTAATACTTACACAATGACAATGTACAAGTGTTTAATACACACACTAATATGAGACCACCACACTAGATAATAACCCACAAGGAAAAGGGCTTCAATTTACCAAACTGGACTCACGCTAGGTTGCTCTCCTGAGTACACACGCCCAAACACTCTGAACTGGACTCTCTCCATTTTCACACAATTTGGGGAAAACCCAAAAACCTTATTTATAGGCTGCCTAGGTCGGTGAAGGAAATTACCAACATTCTCCCGATCTTTCTACCAAGGCGGCGTCGGCTCTTCAATCTGGAAGCTTCACCGTTCTTCTTTAATGGCGGTGGCCATGGATCCTTCAAGAGTGGAGGTGAATTTCCAGCTTCTTCAAGAGTTGTGCTCATGGACCGGGATAATTGAGAAGCTTCCGGAAAGTTCCCGACATTTGAGTCGGTGTTGATTTCAACACTCCCCCTCAACGCCGACTCTTTCTTCTTGAACTTCACAAATGATTTTCTTTGAAGAGCTTCCGTCTTGAGTTGTTCTTCGGTGTCACCATATGACTCCATATGCGACTCGTTGATAGCTCCATAATAAAGAGTGGCTTCCTCATTACCAAGTTGCCTTGACCAAATGTCTTCATCGGATTTGCATCTCGTCTTTGTACTTTTTGGTGTCTCGTATGAGCTCAAGTTGAACACATCGATACTTGGCGAGAGCTTTAGTTTCTCGGACACACCTTTCCCAACTTTCGTGTTTTCTTGATATTGCTCCCCCTTAATCTCTGACTTATCCTTGTCCATAAGCTTCGGAGCATCCAAATGTGCATCCGTGACCTCGGCTTCAACCAAGCTTGTTAACTCTTTAGCTGTGTCATAGTCGTCTAGACTATCCTCACATCCAACATTGATCTTGGCAGCTGCATCTTCAAACCATCTACCTTCATCGAAGTCAAATTCGTCATCACTTTCTTCGCCATCAGTCCAATTATCCTCGATAATTGGATAGGCATGGTCTTCAAACCATTCTTCTTCTTCTTCATGAAGTCTTGCATCTGCAAAGGAAGCTTCCATGTCCCATTCTTCTTCACTATCATAGGGATCTTGATTGGTAACTGCATTTCCTTCGACAACCTTCTTCCTGAATGGACAATCTTTTAGGAAATGCCCCTTGCGACCACAGTTGTAACATTCGTTGTTTCGTCTCCAGTCGTCTAATCGAGAGTTATCTTCATTTCTCGTCCTAGCTCCCCCTGCATAAGAGCATCCTTTGTACCTCGGACCTTCATGATCATCTTGTATCTCTTCTTTCTTATTCCACCTTGTCGCAACACGTCCTTGTTTCCTTACGCGGCCTCGGTTGCTGAACAATGCCTCCTTCGTTTCTACTGACTTCGGAGTTGATGACCTAGATGTATGCTTATCCAATGTTTCTTGGCTGGCCAACAAACTCTCTAATTCTAATAGAGATGGTTGTGTGGCCCAACCACGAATTGCCGTAACTAACCCCTTAAACTCGGGCCTCAATCCATGGATGATTATTATTTTCATCCTTTCCTCATTAATCTTTGAGTCCACATCTAACTTCGAGATTTCATGGCATAAAGATTTGACTTTGTTGAAATATTGACTTACAGTTAGATCCTTCTGCGTAGTCGACATAAGCTCATTCTCAAGCATCTGGAGACGAGCCTCATTAGTCCTCGAAAATAACGTCGCATATGTATCCCATATCTCTTTTGGAGTTTGTGCATCCTCGACATGCTCCAAAAGTTCGTCCTCGACGCTAATCTTTAGCGCGTACATAGCCTTCCCGGCTTTCGCTTCCCATTTTCGAAATGCTTGAGTGTCCTCCTTTTCTGGTGGCGTGGTCTCACTACCACCCACGACATTCCATAACTCTTGTCCTTGTAAGTACGACTGCATACACGTTCGCCAATACTTATAATTGCCATTGTTGAGTCTCCTGACTCCACCAAATGCGCTTGCCGGATCTACCATCGTGACTTGGTACTGACTCCGTGCACGTCACCAAGTAAGCCTGGTCTCTCACCACGAGCTTCACAGTCTCCTACTGTGCACCTGCAATGATCCCGAACAACGCCTCAACAACGGTTTCCGCGATTCCGGGTCGTACCGCTCTGATACCACTTGTTGAATTTTCGTACCCGAATTGGTGAACCACAAGTAATAATAATGAACACTATTATTATTACTTAGTAATACTTACACAATGACAATGTACAAGTGTTTAATACACACACTAATATGAGACCACCACACTAGATAATAACCCACAAGGAAAAGGGCTTCAATTTACCAAACTGGACTCACGCTAGGTTGCTCTCCTGAGTACACACGCCCAAACACTCTGAGCTGGACTCTCTCCATTTTCACACAATTTGGGGAAAATCCAAAAACCTTATTTATAGGCTGCCTAGGTCGGTGAAGGAAATTACCAACATTCTCCCGATCTTTCTACCAAGGCGGCGTCGGCTCTTCAATCTGGAAGCTTCACCGTTCTTCTTTAATGGCGGTGGCCATGGATCCTTCAAGAGTGGAGGTGAATTTCCAGCTTCTTCAAGAGTTGTGCTCATGGACCGGGATAATTGAGAAGCTTCCGGAAAGTTCCCGACATTTGAGTCGGTGTTGATTTCAACAAAGTGTTGTGCCTAAAATGTATTAGAAGAAATAAGTGGGAAGAAAAAAAAGGCTTAGTCCCAAAATGATTTGGGGTCGGCTAACATGAATCACCATATGTAATCGTCAAAAAAAATATAATTAATTTATTAGAAGAAATAGGTGGGAAGAAAGAAAATATAATTAATTTAGTTATGGAATTGTTGGATGTATGTTCCTAAATAAATGACTGTAGAATTCTACAATTGCATGTTGCTATATATAAATACACGTCGTTGATTGAATATTTTTCTGCACTTTGGACCATATGTTACTGCTAGTTTTCCAGCGTAAATGGCTAATTTCTTTCCCGTTAAGTATTTTTAAAATTTATTTTTCCTTCTTCCCTTTTCAGCGTAGCATGAAGGAAGACGTGGTAAACATAATAGCACCCCTGTTGACTAGACCAATCACACGGTGGCCATTCTTCGCCTCCTTAGGTGGGGCCATGTTTTGCTTACTAGCAAGCAGCACATGCCACTTACTCTCATGTCATTCAAAGCGCTTATCGTACATAATGCTTAGGGTCGACTACGCCGGAATTGCTGCCCTAATATCAACCTCATTCTATCCACCCGTATACTACTCCTGTTGGGATTGGATCCTAAACTGCAAAGGAAGAAAACGTCCGAGGAGTTTCTGCGAAGGAGAGCGGCCGCGCTCGAGGAGGAGGGCGACCGCGCTTGGTGGTCTAAATTGGGTTTGGAGTCTCGGCAAAGGAGGGCGACCGCGCTTATGGGGTGCGCGGCCGCGCTGGCGTCGGGGAGGTTGAATCCTGTTCAGATTTTGTTTCCTATTTTATGTAGATCTCTTCTTAAACTGAGTTAGGGCTTCCTTGTATAACTATGTAAGCATAATTTCGGCCTAGAACATATTGTAGCAACATATTAGAGAGGAGACTAATACATATTGGCTTGGCAATTGCCCCCGGACGTAGTTCACGAGTTGGTGAATGAACCGGGTAAACAACTCTTGTGTTCTTGTGTGTGATTGTTTCTTTCTTGTACGTGTGGGTGTGTTAATTTATTTATCTTGATTGCAAACGGAGAGCACCAATTTCACAACAACTGGTATCAGAGCTTTGGTTCGGAGGATTCAAAATCTTTTCATTAGTTGATTAATTTTGAATCGCGTTCTTGGGGATTTTGGTGAAGCAGTCAAGATGAAGAACCATATCGAGAAATTCAGCGGTGTGAATTTCACGTTTTGGAAGACAAGGATTGAAGATTACCTTTATTGTAAGGATCTTCATAAGCCCTTGAAGGAGAAGCCCGAAGACATGTCACAAGGGGATTGGGAGACGTTGGATCGGAAGGCGTTAGGAGCAGTGCGGAGTGCCCTAACCGACGACGTTGCACGGAACGCTATGGAGGCCAAGACAACGGTGGAGTTGCTACAAACGCTGTCCGACATGTATGAGAAGCCGTCGAATATCAATAAGGTGCATTTGATAAAGAGGTTTGCGAATGCGAAGATGTCGAGGGGCGCATACGGCGGCAAGTCATATCGGCAATTTCAAAGGTATGGTGGACCAATTGAAAAGTGTTGATATTACTTTCTCCGATGAAGTGCTAGCTTGTTTTCTTCTAAAATCATTGCCTGATAGTTGGGAGGTTACTGTCACAACGATTAGTACGTCGAAACAAAGATTGGTGTATACGGAGGTTAGAGATCTCGTCCTACCCGAGAGGAGTTGCGAAGGAAAGAGAAAAGGGGAGAATGCGTAAGTAGATGGGGCTGCACTTAGGGTGGAGAGAAATAGGGGAGACCTAAGGGGAAAAAGGTCAAGTGCTACAATTGTGGTGAATTGGGGCACATCGGTTATATTTGTCAGGAAAAGGTGGTGGTGCTAACGTGGTGGATGATGGTGGTGATGTATTAATCCTAGGGGAGGAGCAGTCGGGTGAAGATTGGGTGTTGGATTCTGGAGCTTCTTGTCATGCTAGTGGGGATGCAGAATCAATGAAGCGATACAAAGCCGGAGATTTTGGGGTTCTCTATCTTGGTGATGGTCAACCATTGAAGATCAAAGGTAAGGGGGATGTGATGATGAAGACACCTAATGGGACTGTTTTACAACTACACGACGTGATGCATGTTCCGGATTTGAAGAGAAGGGTGATTTCTGTGGGACAACTTGACAGTGAAGGATACGGTGTTTCTTTCATTGGTGGATCTTGGGAAGTCACAAAAGGGGCTAAGGTGTTGGCTCATGGGGTTAAGGGGAAGATGTTGTATTCTACCTACAATGTCGATTTTCGTTCCGGTGGGAGCAAGAGGCTTAAGAACCGGCCTGTTGGTGTAAAAAGGGGAGACATCAAGAAACGGTATGTTGGGGAGGACACAAAGTTGATCAACGCGGTGTGGATGTCCAAGGGCCCTAACAGAGAGCGGTTTCAGACCAAGAACAGTCGATGCAAGAAACAAGGTGTGTCCAAGTTTCAAGGGGAGGCATTGCGAGGAAGGTGGGTCTGGAGGGAGAAGGCGAAGTTAGACTTGCGGGGAGAAATCAAGGTAGAAGCTGATTTGGGGAGGCAAGAACGATCTAACACGGGGAGGTTGAAACGTCGCTTGGTTTCAACTCGCCTTAGTACTTGAGGAGAGGTGCGGTAGTGTCAAGCCAATATGGATGAGGGGGAATGTGTTCGAAGGTCTTTACTCCGTGGTGGGAGTTAATGGGTGAGTTTATGCTTGTTGGTTTAGTCTCCGGTGGGAGATTGTTGGGATTGGATCCTAAACTGCAAAGGAAGAAAACGTCCGAGGAGTTTCTGCGAAGGAGAGCGGCCGCGCTCGAGGAGGAGGGCGACCGCGCTTGGTGGTCTAAATTGGGTTTGGAGTCTCGGCAAAGGAGGGCGACCGCGCTTATGGGGTGCGCGGCCGCGCTGGCGTCGGGGAGGTTGAATCCTGTTCAGATTTTGTTTCCTATTTTATGTAGATCTCTTCTTAAACTGAGTTAGGGCTTCCTTGTATAACTATATAAGCATAATTTCGGCCTAGAACATATTGTAGCAACATATTAGAGAGGAGACTAATACATATTGGCTTGGCAATTGCCCCCGGACGTAGTTCACGAGTTGGTGAATGAACCGGGTAAACAACTCTTGTGTTCTTGTGTGTGATTGTTTCTTTCTTGTACGTGTGGGTGTGTTGATTTCTTTATCTTGATTGCAAACGGAGAGCACCAATTTCACAACAACTCCTTTATGTGCTACCCTTTCTTCTGCAACCTCTACATAGGATTCATAACTTTATTGGGAATTGCAACAATCTTAGTTTCCCTCCTCCCAGTATTTGACCGGCCGGAATATCGGATTGTCAGAACTTCCCTCTTCTTTGGGATGGGTTTCTCAGGGACATTTCCGATATTTCACAAGCTTTTCTTGTTCTGGCATCGGCCGGAGGCACTTCACACTACGGGGTACGAAATCTTGATGGGGGTTCTGTATGGGATTGGGGCTTTAATTTATGCTACTAGAATACCGGAGAGATGGATGCCGGGGAAGTTTGACCTTGGGACATAGTCATCGGCTTTTTCATGTTACGGTGGTGGCGGAGCTTATACTCATTCTGAGTCAAGGGTTAGTGTATCTAAAGTGGCGGGACTTGGCAGGTTGCTGAAGTTAAATGAAGTGTTTTAGTTAGGCTGTTATTAGTTGAACTTGTTACACTACAAGAGAAGGGGCTATTTACGGCGCTCATTTACGGCGGTGGACACGCGTCCGCCGTATATATCATATATATACGGCGGTTATATCTACCGCCGTATATAATTAATATATACGGCGGTCTAGACCGCCGTAAATAAGTAAATACGTATATTTCACATGAATACGTATGAGATCGAAGTTATATACGGCGGTTTATAAGTAGCCGCCGTATATAGTTAACTATTTACGGCGGTTTATACGCGTCCGCCGTAAATGTTATTAAATACCGGGAAACCAAATTTCTATTCGGTTGGCCGGTATCTCTCCCTCTCTTTCTCTCCTCCATAGCACGGCTAGGGCACGAAATCTCCATAGCTAGGGCAACCAACGAAGATCTCTTTCTCTCCTCCAAATCGAGTCTTGGAAGAACGGTTTGGTATTTACTTTTAATTTTTGGTTTTTATTGTTCTTGGTCTCCCCTTTGATTTCTTACTCGGTCTCTCTTTCTCTCCTCTAGCGTATCTCACTCAGGTCTCTCTCTCCTCCAGAAATTGAGCTTTGATTTCTTCAATCAACAACAATCGTGTATACATTTCTTTCCCCTTTTCTAATTTACTTTTAATTTCGGGTTTTTTTGTTCTTGGTGTTGTGAGTTATGTGTGTTTCTATTTATGTCGAAGAAATAGTGGCCGGACCCTTGCTTTATACCCCGCCTTAGTTCAAGTGTGTAGTTATTTAGTTTATTCATGTTTTAGCTTGTCCAAGGCGATTTGGTTGTCACAGAAACATGACCATTTGGTATATGTGAAGAGATTGTTGGTTCCATTTATCATTCCTAATTACGAGTAGATACTGTATTTTAAGTTTCCATCCAAATTATGACTTTGTCACATTCTTAAAAAATGTATTTCGTGAAATAATGTAGTGAAAATCCCTCCACTGTTAAAATGATTTCTCTCATTAAAAGCGATTCTAAATCAAAGCTGTGTAAGTTTCTTCACGCATATCTTTTGAATTCCTAATTTTCTCGTTCTCCTATTGTCCACATTTATTAAAAAATGGTAGTCTCGTAGCTCTCTTCTTGTTATCATGTCTTTACGTTACAAGCTAATAGTAGTGTTCGGAGATGGAAGCTTCGTTCTGATAAACAAGTCCCGATGGCTCTTTAGTCATTAGAAATTGTTACAGTATTTCCACTCACACGATAATATTTGAAAGTAGTGAAATGACATTTTTCAAAAATTAGGGTAAAATAGGTTGAGGTGGCTTTACCACCGTGTGGTGATAGTCTTGTTAATTGTGAATCGAATGCTTTTTTCATTCATTGGTGATAGTCTTGCTTTATACCCCGCCTTAGTTCAACTTTGTTGTTGAACTAAGGCAAACCTTGTAAATTCCTTAACTCTAGTGTGCCCGTAATCTCAATCTATTAGTCCATATGTTGGTGTTGCGTACTTCAAAAAATAATGTTGCGCACTTCAACCTAGTTCCTAAAAATAGTTTCAAATCTTTTTGTTGCATGTGCATATTCTTTTGCACATCAACCTAGTTCCTTAAATTAGCTTCTCAATTAGGGGGCTTGTGAGAGAGAACGAATGAATGTTGTCATAGGGTTATACTATATCATGGGCCCAAGTTCGACTAATAGGCTAGGCTCCAACAATGTATATTATCTATATCGAGCCAAAAGTTGTACATATTTAGACTATGTTTGTTTATGAGTTTATTTTTATTCTAAAATTTGTGTCTCTCGGTCTTATATATAGGTTGTATTTTAACGTTAAAAATATCAAGTCAAGTCATATATGGACAAAAGTTGGATTGATTTGGATAATCGAATTTCAAATGAGTATTTGTCTGGGGTTGACAACTTTCTCGATTTTGCATTCTCAAAAAAGTCTGTTGGTGTTAAAGAAATATATTGTCCTTGTAAAAAATGCGCAAATCGTTACCAAGAAGACCGTGCAACCGTGAGATCACATTGTATTGCAGTGGGATTTCAAAAAGATTACAAGAATTGGCTCTGATGACCATGGGAGAGTTCGATGTATGGGAGGCGGTCTGAACAAAACTAAGGTGTTTGGTAAATCCCAACCTTCTCAGACAGCTGTAATGGAGGCGGTGGCGGGGGTCAGAGCAGATATGGAAAGGCAACTTGAGGAGGAACGCCGAAAAAATGAGGAGGAACGCCGACAGTTACAACAACAAATTGATGAATTGAAACGTTGTTGGATGGAACGACGTGGAAATGACGGTAATGAATAGGTGTTGTGGATTTTAGACATTGTGTATTTTGGATACATTCAACAACTAATAACTTTTTTGTATAATGGTTATTATGTCTGGATACATTCAACATTAATTGTGTTAATATGTAGATTGTAAATATTGATTGCATTTGTGTATTTTTGGTTATATTGTGTGTGTACAGGTTGAATTTGGTTTTTGTGAACGTATTTTTGGGGAAAATGAATTATACAAAGCTGGGGAAAAAAAAAATAGGCTTATTTACGGCGGTGACTAAATCCGCCGTATAAACCTAGGGACGACTCGTGCCCAAAGGGGGGACGAGGGAACCAGTAGGGGGTGTAAATGGGACGACTCGTGCCATGGTGGACGAGTCGTCCCTATTTAGTTATTTACGGCGGATATAGTAACCGCCGTATAAAATGGCCATGGACGACTCGTTACGGAGCAGACGACTCGTCTCTTATTTACGGCGGTTACACATTCCGCCGTATAAAGATCACTCAAATACGCCATTTTATACGTATGGTATTACATTTATATACGGCGGTGGTATATCCGCCGTATATAGTATATACGGCGGTTGTCCCGCCGTATATAGTATATACGGCGATGATTTATACGGGGGTCTATTTACGGCGGCTAGTCCGCCGTAAATACTATATACGGCGGGGCGCGTATTATTTACGGCGGATTTTAACCGCCGTAAATAAGCCTGTTTCTTGTAGTGTTACTCCATGAAGGATCTAGTAAGCTTATAGTAAATGGAACTCTAGTAAAACTCTGGTATGTGTTCTTGATGATAGTGAAGAACACTTGAAATAATATCTGATATGAGTTAGTCTTTTTGGATGTAAAACATACTGTATACGAGTAATTGTGACAAGTTTGATGCTTAAAAGAGTTAACTGCAATTGCTTGAAGCGGTTAAAGCTCGTTTATTTATCCTTCATCTGCTGTCGAAAGCCTTCATCTCCGAAAACAAAATATTACAAACCTTGTAGCCAAAACGGAACAATAATTTATTATCCACCAAACATTTCTATAGCATACTGATTGAACCATAATCTTACATAGAGAGGAAGAGAATTACATTGGCTTACTTGTAAGCCTAACAAGCTCTACTATTACCAACATTTTACTAAATTTCCTGGTTCATTAAACAACAAACAAACCTAATATAATCTTAATATCAACATTAATACATATCACAAACCTTAAACTTACATAGAGAGAGAGAGAGAGAGAGAGAGAGAGAGAGAGAGAGAGAGAGAGAGAGATCTGGTTGAGCAATGAATATCGAAGGTTCATCGACCAAGCAAAGTTGTGGTTGAGGTTGAAGCAGTGCAGTCAAAAGGGTCAGCCAGTTGGGTAATGCCATAATCATAAACGTCTTCATTATGCTGCACTTGAAAATGAGATGAACCTGCATGTGTGGTTTTAATAGCTTCCAACTCCATTGCTACTTCTTTCATCGTAGGTCGTTTTCTCCCATTCAGATTTAAACATCTGTTTGCTAGGTACGCTACACCAACAATCTCTCTTTCTCTGCCTTCTTTCAGAACTTGAGCATCAACTACATCAAACAAACGGTTCTCCTTGATACTCAACATAAAATATGTTGCTAAACTTCGCCCTTCCATGAATGTGATTGGCAGAACCGCTTTCTGACCAGTGAGAAGCTCAGCAAGAACCACCCCGAAGCTGTAAACATCACTTTTTGCTGTAAATTGTCTTGATTGGTAATATTCGGGATCCAAGTACCCAAATGTTCCATGTACTCTTGTTGTGATGTGAGTTTGTTCAACTGGTGCTGATCTTGATGTCCCAAAGTCAGCAACTTTTGCTCTGTATTTGTCATCCAAAAGTATGTTAGAAGACTTTATGTCACGATGATAAATAGGTAAAGAAGCTGCAGAGTGGAGATAAGAAAGAGCTCCTGCAACTTCAGAAGCAATTCTTAAGCGGACATCCCATGTAAGTGGAAAGTCTTCATTTTCTTGATGATGTATGTACTGGAAAAGTGTTCCATTTGGGATGAAATCGTAAACAAGCAAAGGAACTTCTGTCTCCAAGCAACATCCATGTAATTTCACCACATTTCTGTGGTTAATTTGGGATAAAATGACAACTTCATTGATGAATTCATGAAGTTTCCCCTCATCAACTATTGTAGACTTTTTAACTGCAACGATTTTCCCGTCTGTTAACATTCCTTTGTAAACGGTACCCTGGCCTCCACGACCAAGAATTCGGTTCTCGTTGTAGTGATCAGTGGCTATTTCTAGTTCCTTTGAAGAAAATAATTTGGTTTTCTCAACATAAACTTGTTCAGCAGAACACAATTGTTTTTGTAACAACAAACCACCATTTCGCTTGAAGAATTTCATCTTGAGCTTAGCCTTGTTTCTTCTCTTGATAATTTTCCTCAGCCACCATGCACCCATGATCATAAATAATCCCCCGAGACCACTGCCAAGACCTACATTCAGAGACAGGGAAAGCTGATCATGTGATGCTTTGACGGTTTTTTTTTGTTCATGATCAGATCATAAAAAGCAAAGGTGCCAACAGTTGGTTAGTCCCCATCAAAAGATCACACGAGAGTTAGATTTACAACCTACAATATTCTTACCTACAAAAACAAACTTCATGGTTCTTCTTCTATTGATATCTGGAATGATGCAAGAATTAGAACATTCTATATCTGGAATGATGCCGTCACAATGCATTTTAACAATACCAGGACACTCTGTAAACATCAATCAATGGGACAAATAGATAAGAATTAATGTCAAGATACCAAGTAACTATTAATGATGTTTGGATAAGGTTTAAGTAATTTGAATATGTATGTATGTATATGAATCAAACATATTAAATGAGCAGTACATGGTGAGATTTACCTGTTTGGCATCCATTTTGAAGATATGGATTGCCTGATGCGGACCCGTCACAATAACAATTCGGGTATTCATCACTGTGTTGGTCAGTGATAGGAAAATTCCTCCTTGTGGCATAGCACATTTCATCGGTCTTCCAAATCAAGATACAATAGACAGAAAAAAAAGATAAAGGAGTCCCTGACAAATTCCTGTACGTATGGGTTGTACGGTCCCTGACCGTAAGAGTCGCAGGATAATTAGGACCTCCAAACTCAATGTATAGGACCTCCAAATTGAGGCTAGTGAGGAAAGGCGTGGAGCTGTTGCAAGTAATTGCGTAGCTTTGATTAGCATAGCAATTGGGTCCAATCCCAAATGGGTATGGGATGCTAACGTTCCCGCATGTATCTACACAACCCTCCTTTGCCATTACCGGTTCTCCTGCTATTGCTTTAACTAACAACAACATGACCAACACTATATGTATCATTCCAGTTGAAAACTCCATTCTTACCATCTCTCTGTTTGTGTCATACACCAGAAACTTTGAATTATTTATCCCCTGTATACACCACAATTAATATGAGATTGAATGAGAAATAAAATATCTATGGAGATGTTGGACAATATGTATGGCTTCTCAAGAACTTAACAGAAAATCTGACGGAGAAAATAACGGAGATTGGGAAAACTGGAAACAAGTCGAGTCTTGTATTATATACAATCTCCGTAAGAGTTATTTGTCCCGCACTGGTGCTTACGGTTGTATGACAAAACTCTAGTAAGATAAAACGACTTACTATTAGTTATAAGGAGCACTCCAATATAACTAATCTAACGAACAACAAAGGTTTTAGAACTTTGGACTTGAAAGATTGAATGCAACAATATGCAATGATTTGGGTTATGTTATTCTATCTCTCTAGAGGGTAAAATGCTCAAAATGACTGTATATGTAAATTGAAATTCGGAGGGGAAGTATATAAAGAGAATCAAAGGGTTTGGTGGCTTTTCCCTTGAAAAGTCATAACTTTTCGGGTATAACAGCACTTGCACGGCCGTGTCCAATGAACTGCACGGCCGTGCAAGGCAATATGCACGGTCGAGTTCATGGCTCTGCACGGTCGAGTGGCAAGGCAAGGCACGGTGCACGGCCGTGTCCTAGACACTTGCACGGCCGTGCAGAAGCTTCTGCTCGTCAGCCCTTTAGCCACAACAAGTCCACACCAATTTTGGGACCAACCCAAAACACACTTTGACTCAATATTTAAGTTACAAATCATTTGTCATTAATTTCTCATTCACACGGAAATGGTTTTGAGACATTAAATGAGTTATATATATAATCTACAACAAATGTAGATTACCATTTGTAACTAGTTCCGTTAACACATAACGAACTTCCGTTAGAAACTAGATCAACGTTAAGTTAAACTTAACTTTCCGTTATCCATTTCCAACAATCCCCCACATGAATGACAATTAATGCATGTATGCAATTTCGTCCAAAGTTCCGGCGAACTATTATTACATCGGGATAGATAGCTTGTGGCCTTGAATCTTCCCTAGTGAAATATTATCGGATATACTAGCCATTTGGTAGCGAGTCGCTTTGAACCGGTGATGTCGGGTGTATACCAAGACAATAATACTCACATAATAACAGCTCTAACAATTGTTGTTCTCACGTTTTGTCCATTTTGGCCCTGGACCGTATCTCATTCATAAGCGTTCATTTAGAGGCGGCCTTATTACCTCTCACTTATATAGGTGATTCTCACTATAAGGAGTATCATGCACTACTCCACCCGTAGGTATAGAAATCATTAAAAGTTTTCTCAACTTAACCTTACCACTGCTGCATGTGCTTGTACTTGGATGTTCGGGAATGAGTATTCAACATCTCCGTGTTAATAAACCGAGTTGTTGTTTCCAAGTAACTCTACTAGAACTTATAACTTGGTTGTCTCATTGAACCAAGGGCTGGGATCTCCATTTCTCAAGGTTGAGTGTCCGCTATAAGTTCTTTTTGTTGTGGGTTTTAAACCCATTCCCTTAACAGCTTTATACAGTTGATCTCTATTTATACCTTTGGTAAATGGATCCGCTAAGTTATCACATGATTTTACATAATCAATGGTGATAACGCCATTCTTGATCAACTGTCTAATGGTATTGTGTCTACGACGAATATGTCTAGACTTACCATTGTACATACTATTCTCGTGCCCTTCCAATTGCCGATTGACTATCACAATGGATTAGTACAACAGTAATGGTTTGCTCCAACAAGGAACATCCTCCAGGAAGTTCTTAAGCCATTCTGCTTCTTCCCCAGCTTTATCCAACGCGATAAACTCAGATTCCATTGTGGATCTGGCTATACACGTTTGTTTGGAGGATTTCCATGACACTGCTCCTCCACCTATAGTGAATACATATCCACTTGTGGATTTAGAGTCTTTCGTGTCCGATATCCAATTGGCATCACAAAGATCCTTCTAATACTGCTGGATATTTATTGTAAAGTATCCCATGGTTTAATGTATACTTTAAATATCTTAGTACTCTCATTAGAGCTTTCCAATGATCAAGGTACTAGGATTGCTTGTGAACCTACTTAGTTTGCTCACTTGAATATGCAATGTCCGGACGAGTACAATTTGTTAAGTACATCGATCGCCAATTATTCTTGCATATTCCAGTTGAGAAACCGGTTTCCCTTGTTCTTGGCTAAATGTAGAGCCAAGTCTACAGTGTCTTAGCCAGGAGGGTCATCAAAGACATTGAATTTCCGAAGAACATTCTCTAGGTAATGGGATTGTGAAAGAACTAATCCTTCAGATGTTCTAGAGATCTTTATCCCTAATATTACACCACCTAATCCCATGTCTTTCATGTCAAAGTTCTTCTTTAACATGCCTTTGGTATTCATGATTAAATCATGATTACTTCCCATTATGAGCATGTCGTCTACATAAAGACAAACGATAATGAATGATTCAGATGTTCCTTTAATGTAGACACATTTGTCACATTCATTAATCTTGAATCCATTCGATAACATAGTTCTGTCGAACTTCTCATGCCATTGTTTAGGTGCTTGTTTTAGTCCATACAAGGATTTTACAAGTTTACACACCTTTCTTTCTTTACCAGGAACCACGAACCCTTCGGGTTGTTCCATGTAAATTTCTTCATCAAGTTCTCCATTAAGGAAAGCAGTCTTCACATCCATTTGGTGTATCTCAAGATTATGCACTGCTGCAATAGCTATGAGAACACGAATAGATGTGATCCTTGTGACAGGGGAGTATGTATCGAAGAAATCATATCCCTCTTTCTGTCTAAAGCCTTTGGCAACTAGCCTAGCTTTGTACTTTTCGATAGATCCATCCGCCTTATACTTCCGTTTAAGGATCCATTTGCAACCTAATGGTTTGCAACCTGGAGGGAGATCAACTAATTCCCAAGTATTGTTGAGCATTATGGATTCTATTTCACTGTTAATAGCTTCCTTCCAGAACGAACTATCCGGACCGGACAAAGCTTCTTTAACAGTTGATGGTTCGTTTTCTAACATGTAAGATAGAAAATCGTGGACCAAAAGTCTTTTCCACTCTTGCCCTTTTGCTACGTCTCGGTTCTTCATCTTCTATTTGAGAAGGACCGGATGTAGACTCATGTGTTCTCTTATTAGAACATACATCTTTCCCCGTCCTTAACCGGAAAAATGTTTTCAAAGAATACCGCATTCCTTGATTCTATAGTAGTTCCTACGTGCATATCCGGAATGTCCGATTTATGCACTATAAACCGATAGGCACTACTATTATTGGCATATCCAATAAAAACACAGTCAATGGTCTTTGGGCCAATCTTGACTTGTTTAGGCTTAGGTACTTCAACCTTGGCCAAACACCCCCACACTTTAAGGTATTTAAAACATGGCCTACGATTATGCCATAATTCATAGGGCGTTTTATCAATACCTTTCTTGGGTATTTTATTAAGAACATAATTAGAAGTGAGTATTGCTTCCCCCCACAAGTTGTCGGGTAAGCCTGAACTAATCAAAAGCGCGTTCATCATCTCTTTGAGAGTACGGTTTTTGCGTTCAGCAACTCCATTAGATTGAGGGGTATATGGAGCCGTTGTTTGATGAATTATGCCGGATTCCCAACATAATCCTTCAAACGGTGCTTCATATTCTCCACCTCTATCGCTTCTAATTTTCTTAATTTTCAAGTTAAGTTGATTCTCAACTTCTTTCTTATAAGTCTCAAAAGCCCCTAAGGCTTCATCCTTACTTCTTAAGAGATAGACATAGCAATACTTAGTGCAATCATCTATAAATGTAATGAAGTACTTTTTACCTCCTCGAGTTTGCACTAGTTTTAAATCACATATGTCGGTGTGAATTAACTCGAGAGGAGTCGTGTCTCTTTGTATGGCATTAAATGGTGACTTAGTCATTTTTGCCTCAACACAAACTTCGCACCTATTAGTCGAGTCGGATTTAGTCATTTGGATTAAATCTTGTCTCGCTAATTTCTTAATGGTGTCGAGGTTTACATGTCCTAATCTATCATGCCATAAATTAGAACTTTCCGACAAGTAAACATAAGGAACACAACTTTTATTCATCGCACCTTGGCGGATTACAGTCATTACATTCATTTTAAAAAGGCCCTCCTCGAGGTAACCTTTTCCAAGAAACAAACCATTCTTGGTTAGTACAAATTTGTCGGATTCGAATACTAGTCTAAAACCGGCCTTACTAAGCAAAGCGCCGGACACTAAATTTTTACGGATGTCCTGGAACATGCAAAGACATCCAACAAGGTTACTTCTTTTCGGAAGTCATCTTCAAAATCACGTTTCCAATGCCTTGAACATCGGAGGTCGCTGAATTTCCCATGTAAAGCTTTCTTAGGAGATGGGAGTATAGGAGGAGAAACTTTCCTTGTTACCACAAATATGGCGGGTAGCACCGGTATCTATCCACCATGCTTTAGGGTTCTCCACCAAATTTGCAACGTTGGCTTCAAAGACAACCTCTGCAAAGTCTAGGTCCATATGGTCAACATTGTTCGCCTCTTTCTTCGGGAGACGACAATCCCTTGACAAGTGGCCCGGTTTGCCACAATTATAGCACGACCCTTGAACCTTTTAGAGGTCTTCTTCTTCCCTTTCTTAGCATTCCGGCGGTTTCGAATGCTTTCTCTTTGTGCCACTCGTGCTAGCCTCGGCGAGATTGACCTTAGCCTCCATCTTGCCTTTAGCAACTTTGGCCTCATTCATTCTATTGTTCTCTTCTATTTGAAGACGAACAACAATGTCTTCTAAGGACATCTCCTTGCGTTTATGCTTGAGATAGTTCTTGAAGTCCTTCCACGAAGGAGGCAACTTTTCAATGATAGAAGCCACCTTAAATGGATCATTCATGATCATCCCCTCGGCATCAAGCCCATGTAGAATGATTTGGAATTCATCTACTTGAGTTGTTACCGATTTGGAATCGACCATCATAAAGTCAAGATACTTACCGACGACAAATTTCTTTGACCCGGCATCCTCGATCTTGTACTTCCTTTCCAAAGTGTCCCACAACGCTTTGGCTAACTCGACTGTATAGTGCATCGTCAAGTCCATTTAAGATATAATTCTTACAAAGAAAATTACCGTGAGACCAAGCCTCCTTTGCCATTTGCCTTTGGGGGTCCGGATCACCTTTTTCTACCGCCGGAGGATCTTCCTTTAAGAAGCGGTGCAAGCTTAGGGTGGTCAAGTAGAAGAGCATCTTCTGTTGCCATCTCTTGAAATCCACACCGGTGAATTTCGCGGGTTTCTCACCATGACTAATGTGATGAGTTGTAGGAGCGGGAGCAACATTGTTGAATGTAGTATCACCTTGTGATGGAGGCGTCACATTCCCTTGACTAGATGAAGTGGTGTCTTTCTCGTTTGCCATCTCTTGAAGAAGCGTGAAATAACTCTTACGATTGTTGGACAATATGTATGGCTTCTCAAGAACTTAACAGAAAATCTGACGGAGAAAATAACGGAGATTGGGAAAACTGGAAACAAGTCGAGTCTTGTATTATATACAATCTCCGTAAGAGTTATTTGTCCCGCACTGGTGCTTACGGTTGTATGACAAAACTCTAGTAAGATAAAACGACTTACTATTAGTTATAAGGAGCACTCCAATATAACTAATCTAACGAACAACAAAGGTTTTAGAACTTTGGACTTGAAAGATTGAATGCAACAATATGCAATGATTTGGGTTATGTTATTCTATCTCTCTAGAGGGTAAAATGCTCAAAATGACTGTATATGTAAATTGAAATTCGGAGGGGAAGTATATAAAGAGAATCAAAGGGTTTGGTGGCTTTTCCCTTGAAAAGTCATAACTTTTCGGGTATAACAAAGACTTGCACGGCCGTGTCCAATGAATCCGCACGGCCGTGCAAGGCAATATGCACGGTCGAGTTCATGGCTCTGCACGGTCGAATGGCAAGGCAAGGCACGGTGCACGGCCGTGTCCTAGACACTTGCACGGCCGTGCAGAAGCTTCTTCAGCCTGCTCGTCAGCCCTTTAGCCACAACAAGTCCACACCAATTTTGGGACCAACCCAAAACACACTTTGACTCAATATTTAAGTTACAAATCATTTGTCATTAATTTCTCATTCACACGGAAATGGTTTTGAGACATTAAATGAGTTATATATATAATCTACAACAAATGTAGATTACCATTTGTAACTAGTTCCGTTAACACATAACGAACTTCCGTTAGAAACTAGATCAACGTTAAGTTAAACTTAACTTTCCGTTATCCATTTCCAACAGGAGATTAGTCAAGTACAATATGAAAGCATTGGAGTATACCACATACTCCCTCCGTCCCAACCGAGTGTACACTTATTTCCCTTTTGGTCTGTCCCAGCCGAGTGTGAACTACCAAAAATGGAAAAGGTTTTAATATTTTATATTCTCCATACCCCACCCACTCATTAACTCCACTCATTCTCCAGCATACAATTTATTCAACCAACCTACTATTAACTCCACTCATTCTCTCTCTTCATTTCCTACCACACATTTTCATTATCTTAATAGTATTTCTTAGTTTGCGTGTCCAAAATCTTGGTACACACTTGGATGGGACGGAGGGAGTATATATTTATATCAAATACATACGGTGGAACCCCACAAAGTATTAATTATACACTTACTCCCCTGTATAACTACAGCCTTCCTCACTTGGTGAAGGTATCTCTCATCTACTATCTATTATGCTCTCTCGCTCTCTACAATACTCTGTGATTTTGCAATGCTTATGTTACGCAGTGTCCAAATCTTATTTGTGTGGAGAATACATTCACTAACAGTTTTAATTTCATATTAATAATTAAAATTTTAGTAAAAGGTCTTTGATTGATTATAAAAAGGAAAAAGTTTGGAAAGTGAAATAAGTTGTACCTTGAGGATTGCATCGAAATAAGGAGTATCAATAACTTGAGAGCATAAGATGACAACAAATGTGCTTTCCCGGTGTGCCCGAAAATATGGTTGCACTTCCCTCGTCATCCTCACAAAATTCCCTTTCTCCTCCTCCTCCTTCCAATCACCCCCACCACCCTTGCCGCCACCACCCCCACACCGTACCACCAATTGACTACTTTTCCTCTTGAATTGTACTAATTTTACATCAAAACGGTGAATCCTCTTCCCCAAATTTTCCCACGAAACAGAATTGATTTCTCCATTTTGTGTTGGTGATTTTAGTGTCATCAACTGTTTTATTGTAATGGTGATTTACTAGAGATCAATGTGATTCGTATTAGACTCGAATACGAGTAAGGGAAAGTGTGGAGTACACACTCGTTTGAGCTAAAACGAAATCAACCTCGATAAAGAAGTAAAGGTTAAAGGGTAGCACATCTGACTTTGCTGATGTGCTCGGCCGAGCAGAGCCTTGACTCGCCCGAGCATAGCATAGCTGATTGTCAAAAGATTCTTGACAGCCTTGCTCGGCCGAGGCATATGCCTTACTCGGGCGAGCAGAATGATTGACACGGCCGTGCAGTTCACTTGACACGATCGAGCAGCTGGGCAAAAAGTCTTTGGACATCTTTGCTCGGCCGAGCAAGTCACATGACTCGGTCGAGCAGTTCCTGAACTGGTGTCATTTCAAACTGAAAAGACACAATGGTTGGCTAAAGTCATGACTGTTACCCTTTAACTGATACATTTTCATCTGTTTAAATACAGAGTTTGATCTCTTTTGTATAACATACAAGATATACAACAACAACGAAAACACAAAACAATTCTTAAGTTTAGATTTGTCTTCTTTGCCGAGAAACAAATTGTGTGATTGTCTTATCCCAATAGAGATTTCGTGTAACCCAGATAATAAGGGTCGAAATACTTTATTCGGAAAGTGGATTATACACGATTCAATCATATATCTGTTGTGAAATTGGTGCTCCCCCGTTGCAATCAAAACAAAGAAATCAACACACCCACACGTACAAGAAAGAAACAATCACACACAAGAACACAAGAGTTGTTTACCCGGTTCATTCACCAACTCGTGAACTACGTCCGGGGGCAATTGCCAAGCCAATATGTATTAGACACCTCTCTAATATGTGGCTACAATGTATTCTAGGCCGAAATTATGCTTATATAATTATACAAGAAACCTAGCTCAGTCAAGGAAGAGATCTACACAAAATAGGAAACAAAATCGGACCAGGATTCTTCCTCCCCGACGCCAGCGCGGCCGCGCACCCCTGAAGCGCGGTCGCCCTCCTTTGCCGAGAGTTCACCTCTCAATTTTGCCAACCAGCGCGGCCGCTCTCCACCACAAGCGCGGTCGCGCTCCACGGCAGAAACTCCTCCCACGCTTCCTTCCTTGCAGTTTAGGATCCAAATCCCAACAATCTCCCACCGGAGACTAAACCAACAAACATAAAATCACCCATTAACTCCCACCACGGAGTAAAGACCTTCGAACACATTCCCCCTCATCCATATTGGCTTGACACTACCTCTCCTCTCCTCAAGTACTAAGGCGAGTTGAAACCAAGCGACGTTTCAACCTCTCCGTGTTAGATCGTTCTTGCCTCCCCAAATCAGCTTCTACCTTGATTTCTCCCCGCAAGTCTAACTTCGCCTTCTCCCTCCAGACCCACCTTCCTCGCAATGCCTCCCCTTGAAACTTGGACACACCTTGTTTCTTGCATCGACTGTTCTTGGTCTGAAACCGCTCTCTGTTAGGGCCCTTGGACATCCACACCGCGTTGATCAACTTTGTGTCCTCCCCAACATACCGTTTCTTGATGTCTCCCCTTTTCACACCAACAGGCCGGTTCTTAAGCCTCTTGCTCCCACCGGAACGAACATCGACATTGTAGGTAGAATACAACATCTTCCCCTTAACCCCATGAGCCAACACCTTAGCCCCTTTTGTGACTTCCCAAGACCCACCAATAAAAGAAACACCATACCCTTCACTGTCAAGTTGTCCCACATAAATCACTCTTCTCCTCAAATTCGGAACGTGCATCACATCGTGTAGTTGTAAAACAGCCCCATTAGGTGTCTTCATCATCACATCCCCCTTACCTTTGATCTTCAATGGTTGACCATCACCAAGATAGAGAACCCCAAAATCTCCAGTTTTATATCGCTTCATTGATTCTGCATCCCCACTAGCATGACAAGAAGCTCCGTAATCCAACACCCAATCTTCACCCGACCGCTCCTCCCTAGGATTAATACATCACCACCATCATCCACCACGTTAGCACAACCACCTTTTCCGGACAAATATAACCGATGTGCCCCAATTCACCACAATTGTAGCACTTGACCTTTTTCCCCTTTTTAGGTCCACCCCTTTTTCTCTCCACCCTAAGTGCAGCCCCATCTACGGACGATTCTCCCCTTTTCTCTTTCCTTCGCAACTCCTCTTGCAGGACGAGATCTCTAACCTCCGTATACACCAATGCTATTTTCGACGTACTAATCGTTGTGACAGTAACCTCCCAACTATCATGCAATGATTTTAGAAGAAAACAAGCTAGCACTTCATCAGAGAAAGTAATATCAACACTTTTCAATTGGTCCACCATACCTTTGAAATTGCCGATATGACTTGCCGCCGTCTCGCCCTCTCGACATCTTCGCATTCGCAAACCTCTTTATCAAATGCACCTTATTGATATTCGACGGCTTCTCATACATGTCCGACAGCGTTTGTAGCAACTCCACCGTTGTCTTGGCCTCCATAGCGTTCCGTGCAACGTCGTCGGTTAGGGCACTCCTTACCGCTCCTAACGCCTTCCGATCCAACGTCTCCCAATCTCCTTGTGACATGTCTTCGGGCTTCGTCTTCAAGGGTCCATGAAGATCCTTACAATAAAGGTAGTCTTCAATCCTTGTCTTCCAAAACGTGAAATTCACACCGTTGAATTTCTCAATTGAGTTCTTCATCTTGACTGCTTCACCAAAATCCCCAAGAACGCGATTCAAAATTAATCAACTAATGAAAGAATTTTGAATCCACCAAACCAAAGCTCTGATACCAGTTGTTGTGAAATTGGTGCTCCCCCGTTGCAATCAAAACAAAGAAATCAACACACCCACACGTACAAGAAAGAAACAATCACACACAAGAACACAAGAGTTGTTTACCCGGTTCATTCACCAACTCGTGAACTACGTCCGGGGGCAATTGCCAAGCCAATATGTATTAGACACCTCTCTAATATGTGGCTACAATGTATTCTAGGCCGAAATTATGCTTATATAATTATACAAGGAACCTAGCTCAGTCAAGGAAGAGATCTACACAAAATAGGAAACAAAATCGGACCAGGATTCTTCCTCCCCGACGCCAGCGCGGCCGCGCACCCCTGAAGCGCGGTCGCCCTCCTTTGCCGAGAGTTCACCTCCCAATTTTGCCAACCAGCGCGGCCGCTCTCCACCACAAGCGCGGTCGCGCTCCACGGCAGAAACTCCTCCCACGCTTCCTTCCTTGTAGTTTAGGATCCAAATCCCAACAATATCCAGCCTTATTATCAATACCGAGACCCTATATCCCCAACATTTTGTTGCAAGGAAAACTGTGGCGAACTAATTTTCAATAATGCCATTTCCTTGGTACGAAAGAAAATTGAAATGAAAAAACAATGTGCAGGGAAAAGTTGGAGTGAAATGGGAGTGTGTGTGGACAAATTGTTGGAGGCAGTGTTTGTTTGTGAGAATTGAGTTGACATCACCATGGTTTGGATCACTATGATTGTACTCGCCTTGCTCAATTATATTAAATTGAATAAATATGATTTTATTTTATTTGATTTGATATTTTTGTTTTAACTCATTCTTCACCATCATCACAAGGTTGATTGTGTTGTTTCACCGTCATCGCAAGGTTGTTGATTGTGCTGTTTCGCGTTATTTCAGATTTCGTGTCACGTTTCTTATGAGATTGATGTAGAAGGAATCGAGGAAGGAATCTGCACCAAGAAAAGGAAGGATATTTGTCAACGCGATATCAATTTATAGGAGGGTGCCTACTATTAAAGTTCAATATTGGTATTAATACAACTGGAAAAAAGAGTTGGCAGCTGCACTGGAGTGTAATTGTAGATGACACACTTGATTTGGCTTTGTTCTTATTACAGGTGGCCTATTTGTTTGATTGCAAGTGACTAGGTTAAAAGTTTAGACATATTAAGTAAGTTGCATTATATGAGTTGTGTCCATTTTATAACAAGTTACTGAACTCACATTTTACTCCCTAAAAGTTCCTCTGCTGGTTTATGAAATGGAAAATCTTTCGGTACATGCATCATCAAGAAAATGAAGCTCTTTCTTGTTGCAAGGAAAACCGTGGCGTTATCAGAACCCTCTTCCCCAAATTTTCCGACGAAACAGAATTGATTTCTCCATTTGTTGCAAGGAAAACCGCGGCGAACTAATTTTCAATAATGCCATTTCCTTGGTACAAAAGAAAATTGAAATGAAAAAACAATTTGCAGGGAAAAGTTGGAGTGAAATGGGAAGTTGATGGGAGTGTGTGTGGACAAATTGTTGGAGGTAGTGTTTGTTTGTGAGAATTGAGTTGACATCACCATGGTTTGGATCACTATGATTGTACTCGCCTAGCTCAATTATATTAAATTGAATAAACATGATTTTATTTTATTTGATTTGATATTTTTGTTTTAGCTCATTCTTCACCCTCACAAAGTTGACATACGCTCCCCACGTTACCCACTCACTCACCACCCCTGCCCCCACCCTACCCCCTGTTGGATTAAATAAAATTTAATCATTTAAAATTGATTTTTAACAACTTCTCACCCCACTCCACTCACCACCACCACCTCTGCCCCCAACCCCACCCCTCGTTCTGCTCACAAAAAAAAATATTTTTAACGACTCCTCACCCACTCCACTCACCGCCACCACCCCTGCCCCCCCCCTCCCACCACTCAAATTATCTCAAATCACAATATTTTGGGGGAAATTAGTTTCTCCCTAAATTATAAAAAGTCCTGTTTTTTTAAACTGTTCCTATATTCATCAAATACTTACAAATTGAAAAAAATTGGACTTTTTATAATTTATGAAGAAACTGATTTCTCTCAAAACTTGCTCATCTCAAATTGTGTTTTTATCGAAAAATATTTTCATTCAACACATGAAATTTTTTTCGGAAAACATTTTCCTTACCAAACAGCCGAAAACATGTTTATCTCATTTTTCGTAAAACATTATACAGAAAATTCATTTTCCGAAAAACATTCTACAGGAAATCATTTTTGGCAAGTTATTTTGCGCGAAACAAACGGAAGCTAAAGCAATCTTGAGATAATTGGGATGCTCATTAAGGTCATGATTAAGCAATTAATTTTGATAGTACAACTCACGAATTCGTTGGAGTTACTCGTGCCGTAGTTGCGCATTAAATCACAAAAATCTAACGAAAGTTAGTAATGTGATCGCACGGGACTAACTAGGTTATGTTTTTGACGACTTAGTTAAAATAAGAGGGAAACCCTCTATGTTTTACCTGCACGTGAGATTCACATGTCTCACCTAACCCTAGTTAGCTGACATCTGAGACAAATTAAAATGCAAAATGCAATATTTATTCGGGGAGTAAAAGGAAAATGGGACGAAAAAAAAAAAGAGAATCACAGTTGTAGGGTAGTAAAAGGACATAAAATGGTGATAAAATTACAGCTTAACGAAGTGATTACTACTACATATTAGCCACAAGAGCAAAGAAGCCGCAAAGACAACCAACCAGTATTCCCTCCACACTGCACATCAAAATGATACCTTTAAGTGTGAAACACAAGTATATTACCAAAATTAAATTTAACTTATTCGGGTGAGTCCGACCTTGCACCTAATTTCGCATGATCAACTCAATCAAATTTTGACATATTTTTATAAATATAAAATTAATTATTTTTTTAAAAATAAAAGTGTGTAGAAAAATAAATATAAAATTAACTGACATGGATTTTGGGATTTTTTTCTCAAATAATACATTTTTAAAATTTTATTTACAAAAGTGATTTACTGTTCAAACTTTTTCCCAAAATGTCCCATTTTTTGAAAACTCGCTACACCGTGTAGCGAGTTATAATTTTTCAATTAAAATCGCTACACGGTGTAGCAATTTTAAATTTGCTAAATTTTATTTAATATTTATGCTAAAAAAAAAAAAAAAAAAAAACAAATTTGAAATCGCTACTACAGGGTGTAGCGATTTCAAATATTCACAAAACTAAGACAAAGTCCTTACTTACGTGCGCTCTATATAATAATAACTACTTCCTCCGACTCTAAATTACAAAATAATAATATAGAAATTATATATTAATAAAGAAAACTAAATAGAAATATTATTTTTTCTATCTCAAATAAATATTTTAAAAAATGTACTTCTATAAAAAAAAATCATTTCAAAAATAAATATTACTTTCGACTCAAAATGAATAACCAAAAAATAATACTACATTTTTTATCCAAAAAAATGAGCATTACTTCCTTCATCTCAATGAATATTTTAAAAATTAATACTACTTCATTCGCCTCTAAAATTAATGTTTGTAATGTTAGTGTCTTCGTCTCAAAATATGATATTAATTTTTGAGGCAAATGAAGAGTATTATTTTATAAAATATTCATTGAGACGAAGGAAGTAATGCTCATTTATTTGGACAAAAAATGTAGTATTATTTTTTGGTTATTCATTTTGAGTCGAAAGTAATATTTATTTTTGAAATGAAAAATATTTTTTTTATAGAAGTACATTTTTTAAAATATTTATTTGAGATGAAAAAAATAATATTTCTATTTAATTTTCTTTATTAATATATAATTTTTATATTATTATTTTGTAATTTAGAGTCGGAGGAAATAGTTATTATTATATAGAGTGTACGTAACTTTGTTTGTTTGGCTTAATTTTGTGAGTATTTGAAATCGCTACACCCTGTAGCGATTTCAAATTTGGTTTTTTTTTTTAAGCATAAATATTAAATAAAATTTAGCAAATTTAAAATCGCTACACCGTGTAGCGATTTTAATTGAAAAATTTTAAACTCGCTACACGGTGTAACGAGTTTTCAAAAAATGAGACATTTTGGGAAAAAGTTTGAACAGTAAGTCACTTTGGTAAATAAAATTTTAAAAATGTATTATTTGAGAAAAAATTCTGGATTTTGGTTACTTTTGTAATATACTCCCTCCGTCCCACTTCAAGGTTCCTACTTTTCCTTTTGGTCCGTTCCACTTCAAGGTTCCCTTCCATAAATGACAAGTTTTGAATATATTTATACCCTTATAATTTAATATATTTACAAAAAAACCATTCATTATACCCTTATAAAGTTAACATATAAAAAAAAAATCATTAACTACTATTCCCTACCCCACATTTAACTTTTACATTCTCTCTCCTCTAATCTTCTACCCACTTTAAAAAAAAAACAATCATTATCTACTATTCCCTACCCCACATTTAACTTTTACATAATCTCAGTTCGACTCACCGTTAGGGGAGTGAAAGCTTCGGGCACTTTCTCAGTCGCCCTGGTTCTGTTCTTACCATTCTTATTGTTTCCCCCGTTCTTGACTGAGTCCTTCTTATCATCCGCAACCTCAGTTTTGGGGCCTTTCCCATTCTTCTTTTCTTTTCTCTCCTCGGCCAACGCTACGTTGTAGGCCTTCTCAAATAACTCTTGTCGAGTAGTGACTGTCCGAACCGTTAGTTCGTAGTCTATGTCTGCCGAGGAGATCCCACTTCTGAAACAATTGATAACCTCCCTGTCTGTGAGGTCCTCCTCGATCTTGTCGACCATCTCTTTAAACTTGGTGTAGTAGCTCATTGAGCTTTCATTTTTCCCTTGCACCAGGTTGTTGAGATCGGTGACAGTCATCTTTCGAGCTCCTGCAGTTGAGAAGCGATCCAAAAACTTTGTTCTCATATAGGTCCAGGTCGAGATGCACCCCAATGCTAAACCATTGAACCATGTAAGAGCTGCCCCTGTGAGGGTGCTGATGAGAGCTTTGCACATCATGTCGTCCTCATTGGAGACGAAGCACATGGTTGCTTCTAGGTGCTGTATGTGGCTCTTGGCATTGGTGGCTCCCGAATACTTCTCCAGGAGAGGCAATCTGAAACCGGGAGGAGGTCGTCGGTCAATCAATTCCTTGGATAAGGGACGAAGAGCAAAATCCACTCGTTCGTTCTTTCCAGTATCACCTTTCTTTTCAGCTTCCCTCTGTTCAAACTTCTTCTTCCATAGTAGCCACTCTCTAGCATCAGGTCTGTCGTCTCCAGCAGGGGGAACATCATTTGACCTTTGACCCTCACTTCTAGGGGGAGTTATCTGCTTGCTTCTCCTATCCCTGTGAGATGGTGACCTTACTGACCGAATTGGCGACCTACGCCTGTCATCTCTAGGTGGCGACCTGCGCCTCTCTTCTCTGGATGGCGACCTGCGCCTATTGTCTCTGAGTGGCGACCTGCGCCTACCCTCTCTTATAGGCGACCTGCGCCCATTCCTTTCCCTGTGGGACTGCGACCTTTGTGTTCTGGCCGGCGAACCCCGCAAGCTACGATTAGCCTCTAGCTGTGTCCTCAGGTCCGACTGGGCTTCCTGCTCCCTGTTTCTGGTGAGACTGACTCTGAGATGGTCAGACGCATGATACCACAACTAATGTGGTGTATAAAGAAATTTTCGACAAGTTGTAAGGTAATTTTAATCTATAAATATTAACAAGTTGTGAAAAAGTGCATGTCCCATATGCTTAATAGAATTGCTGTCTCTGATTTGCAGGTATAAAGGTTTTTATGAGTTTGCCCAATCAAGAGGGCTTTATGTTGGTTTGTCAGTTGGACTAGATATTGTAATTGATGGAACTGTTCCTACATGTATATCTTTCAAATAGTTAAATGGACTTAGAATGTGAATACTATTTAAGTAGAAGTAAGTTGTTTAAATGAGGGTTGTAATATTTGAAGATAACTTGTAATGAACAAGCTATTGCTGCATATACTTATGCATGATGATCACCCTGGTCTAAGCCAAAACAATTAGGAAAAACATGGTATAAGCAACATTTGCAATCCTAAACGGCAACATGGCTATGAGGTATACTCTCTCCGTTCCATATACTCTGTAATTTCATTTAAATAAACGAAAACAATATGACCTAATGAAATTACAGATTATAGCAATAAGTAATAATAAGTTTAATATGCCCGTCAAATTTCGACGGATTATTCACTAGTTTCGTAAATAGTAAATACGGGCGAATAACAATTCTCTGAATAAAAATTATACAACATCCATTGCTGTCCTGTCCTCGACCTCAATTTTTTTCAAATAAACCACAACCTGGGAAGGTCAGTCAAGTAATCTAGTCATATCCGTAATGGTGACACGAGTATCTTCTTGGCATCTCCGAATCTCTCTCTCCCCAATCCTTGTTTATAATTGCATAGTGCCTCCACGTCAATCGCCATTGCAATCATCGAGAGGTTATCAGCAGCACCCATTTTCATAATCGGTTCAAATTCTCTCTTCACACACAAACACACACCCAATTGAGCAAAATCCCCAGTTGGGTTTCATTCAACCCTGTTTCTTGTTTAACGTCAGGTACAATTTGAATTCACAACGAGACCCTCAATGTTTGGACGTAAGATTTCAAATTTTCCTAATTTTTGTGGTTTATGTTTGTTTTTAATGGATATATATATATATATGATACCTATTAGCAATGTACTGAATTCTATTACAATGTCAATGATGTTTGTTATTCATAGATGTCATTTAGATAGTGTTTGGGAACATAATAATTTGAACTGAGGTTGACATCTATGAATAACAAACATCATTGACATTGTAATAGAATTCAGTACATTGCTAATAGGTATCATATATATATATATATATATATATATATATATATATATATATATACCAAAAATAACGCAAAGGATCGATTAAATTAAACTAACATGAGAATAATAATAAATAGAAATAATAAAACTGAATATAATCTAAAGGAAAATTTAAGGGAAATAAATTCCTAATGAGTTGCTACAGTACTAAATAGTAAATTTGACTTTTTAATAGTAAGATTGACTTTTTATCTAGGGTACGTGATCTTTGTTCTACCCGGCACACACTTCATAAATTTTCCTAATTTTTGTGGTTTATGTTTGTTTTTAATGGACATATATATATACTCCCTCCGTCCCAGCCCAATGGAGACCAAATTTTTGGGTACACAGATTAAGGAAAAGTAAGAGAGATAAAAAGTGGAAGGAAATGTTGTGAGTATGAAAAATTAAATAGGAGAGAGAATGAGTGGGATGAATAGTGGTTTGATTGGTGTTGTGAGGGTAAAAGTAAAATAACAGAGAGAATGAGGGGGAAAAATAGTAAAGATTTTCTTCCATTTTGGGCGGTCTCCATTGGGCTGGGACGGATCAAAAAAAGGAAATAAGTCTCCATTGAGCCGGGACGGAGAGAGTATATGATACCTATTAGCAATGTACTGAATTCTATTACAATGTCAATGATGTTTGTTATTCATAGATGTCATTTAGATAGTGTTTGGGAACATAATAATTTGAACTGAGGTTGTATACTTTGGGTTTGAAGCTCATTAAGTTTTCTAGAATTAATTTCAGTTACAAACTTGGTATCTGAAAACGTAGGAATAGGAGATGTTTTAGAACCCATTTTTGCTACAGTCGGAACCTCTTCTGAATTATCGAAACCCCAGATCAAACTGAGGATTGTATTTTTGTAGGCTGTATGATATCCATACATTCCTACAGTCGGAACCTCTTCTGAATTATGATGAACCACAAATAAATTTCCATAGCATCTTGGTTTTTGATTAGTAACAAATTTGTGTTGAGGGCATCGAGGCTGGCCATCAAATGATGTAAGAACTAAAGGGCTCAGATAAAGTTAATATTTATTAAGAAGAAATTATAATGCGAATGAAAATGTGCAACTAGATTGAAAATGCTTTTTTTTTTTTTTGTCTGTGGAGTATTTATTTATTTTTGGTAATCATTTTCCTCCTTGAAACATTGAGCTTTAATTGTTGCAGGCATTTGATAGGGTTCTTCCTCTTCCTCTCTCTAACAATTTACACAGCCTCAATGGTCCCAAATGTTGTTGATCTTCCTAATCTATAGAATTTCCCTGATGTGCTGAGAAATGCTGATCTGCATAAGTTGCGTGGAGACCTCATGACTTGTCTTCCTTCCTTGCCTAACATGCCTGACTTGCACAAATTGCGAGGGGAGTTGAGGACTTCATTTCATTCATCAGATTTATTACCATCACTATCAAGTTGGCATATTGTAGAGCTCCTCACTAATTGTTTGCCTGAGCGATTCTCCCATGCCAATCAGACTGATGCTTGTGTTCTGGTAATTCCTTTTTCCCCACTTTTGTAAGTCATTATTTTAATATTCTCAATGGGTAATTGGCTATTCCTATTTTGCTGCAGTCTCTTTTCTGAAGTTATAATTTTATAAAGGAAACAAGAATATTGTATAGTATTATGCTGCTACCGAACTGTACGAGTGTTATGCCTAAAATGTATTAGAAGAAATAAGTGGGAAGAAAAAAAAGGCTTAGTCCCAAAATGATTTGCGGTCTGCACTTTGGACCATATGTTACTGCTAGTTTTCCAGCGTAAATGGCTAATATCTTTCCTGTTAACTATTTTTAAAATTTATTTTTCCTTCTTCCCTTTTCAGCGTAGCATGAAGGAAGATGTGGTAAACATAATAGCACCCCTGTTGACTAGACCAATCACACGGTGGCCATTCTTCGCCTTCTTAGGTGGGGCCATGTTTTGCTTACTAGCAAGCAGCACATGCCACTTACTCTCATGTCATTCAAAGCGCTTATCGTACATAATGCTTAGGGTCGACTACGCCGGAATTGCTGCCCTAATATCTAGGGGTGTAAATGGTTCGGTTCGGTTCGGTTTGGGACAATTTACGGACCAAACCACTAGTCATCGGTTTGAAAAAATCTCAAACCGAACCGAACCATGAAAAAATTCAAACCGAACCAAACCAAACCGTCGTGGTTTGGTTCGGTTTGGTTCGAACCGCGGTTTGATTTTACGGTTCGAACCGCGGTTTAAACCACATTCAAACCACGGTTCAAACCATTAAATAGAACATTGTGAAAGGTCCTTTGTTGAAATCCAGATGATCAGACAGCTATGGTTTGGCTTAGCTGTCAGATGATAGTTTGAATTGTGCAGCGGAATAAAAGAGACTTGAAATAATGATAGGACAAGAGACACAAAGAAATAATGTAAGTGTGTGAATGTGAATGCAAAAATGTAATAACACAGAGAATTTAAAGTGGTTCAGAGTTCACTCCTCCTACATCCACCCCCACTGTCAATCTTGACAAGTGAGATCAATTTTATTATAATCTTTAATCAACAAAAATTACAAATGATTGATTTAGGCAAGTTCCTTGAACTTCCTCTTCCTAATTAGTACTGTCAACTAGGGATACACTTAAAGTACAGTCTTAAGTGTTTTTACAACTTGAAGTACAGTCTCAAGATTTTACAAAACAAGTAATTCACTCAAAGTACAGTCTTGAATGATTACAGACTAATTCTACACCTAAAGTACAGTCTTAGGGTTTTGGATTTTGTGAATTAACACACTAGGGGTGTTCTGTTGTGAAGCAGAGGTTTTGGGGTGAGGGTTTTGATTTGGAACAGGGTTTAAAAGGGTAGGGATTGGTGAGTGTGTGTGTGTATTACAGAAGGTGTGTGTGGGTGTAAGGGAGAGGTTTTTGACTGTGAAAAAGAGTATTTTTTCAGTGAGTTGTGTAGAGGATGAATTCCTCTATTTATACTCTTCAATGTAGCCGTTGGAATATGACTGTTGTAGCTACATTAATGAGTCTTGACTGGTCTTTGCCCCACTTGTCCACTTGCAGTATTCATGAGCCGGCTTGAGCCGTGGCTTTGAACCGAGAGCTTCCAGAAGGTCTTCAGTGGTCTTCATTGATCTTCAATGGTGAACTTGGACAGCTGTGAAGAAGAACCAGGTTCCTCTTTGGTTCAGATTGTGGTAACAGAGATTGAGACAAAGTGATGGCTATCAGAGGGATGAAGTCATGGCTGTCAGATCATACAAGGCTTAGCTATCAGAGATGTTCTCTAATAAGGACTGAGATGCACTTTGATGATCTTGATGGCTTAGAGAGTGAATATGATTCATGTTTTTGATTGAATGTAATCATTGTATATAATAGAATCATAACTATCAAACTCATAGCTGTCAGATATACTGAGGAATGAATATGAAGTTTGATTTGGTCAGTCATGAACTTAGCTGTCAGAGAAAAGGATCATGACTGACAGTCTTCCTCTTTTGATATAAACCCTGTTCTATATATATATTCCTTTATCAAAACTAACTAACTAAGTCATTGATCAAAGTTAGGTCCTAACAATTTCCCCCTTTTTGGTAAAGGAAGATCTATTTTAGAACATGTTTTCACATTTGATAAGAGAAATAATAATAGATGAAATAATACAAGGATTCATAGCAAGCACAAATAACCAGAATGAGATTGAAATACATGAATTTAATCTCAAGAAAAGGTTCACAGATTACAGTCATAAAAACTGAGCCAATCAAAACAACTTGTTTATAACAAACCAAAAAAAATTGTTTCATAAAAAAAAACTACACTTCAATCATCAGCCAGTTGATCATAGAACTCCTCTCTTTCTTGCCTGGCTGAAATAATCAGATTTCTTTCTTCCTCTAGTTCTCTTCTCATATCTGGCTCCACTCCTCTGTAGTAGAACTCATTGTTCCATTCCCATGACATCCTCTCATCATACTTGAAGAATTTATCTTCCTTTGATTTCAGTTGAGCTCTTGTAAGGGGCATCTGATCATTTCTGATTCTCATTGTGCCCCACAAATGCTTCTTTTTGTTCCTTGTTCTCTTGTTTTTCATGGGCCCAATGGATTGATCTGGTTGTGATTGAACTGACACTTGAGCTTCAGGAAAGGAATGAGTGGATTGCTGAGGAGGGTTGGTAAATGTAGGAGATGGAATTATTATTGGAGAGCCTGGATCTGGACTAGAAGGAGCATCATCATCATCACCGTCGAGTCCGAGGAAAGATCAATAACAGCTTCGGGTTCTGTTTTGACTGTCGCCTATGGATTCTCCGAATTCTTTGATCTCGTGAATAGAAACCAAGTTCATGAAGTGAGAGTTTTCATTAGGAGAGCTGAAGTTCATGGGATCAACAGTGATGAAGGGAGAAAGGTAGGGCTCAATTCCTGGATTAAGGGTTGGGGGAAAGATATTGACCATTTTGCTTATCAAAAGCATGAGGGCATACTTTTGTTCAAACAGAGAAAGGAAAAATGATTTTGCAAGGTCAATGCAGAGGGTGAAGACTAGACCCTTTGGCATATACAGGCATGAATTGAGTGATGGAGATATGAGTTGGCTGAAAAGAACTTCCCAATCAAGAAGAGTATTGGGAGTGATGAACTTTGGAAATGATGGGATTTGGTGAACAAAGTTGGAGGTTGATGAGGTTCTTGACACTTGCCATTTTTCATAGGCAAAGAAGACTAACCCTGCAAGGTTTCTTGCAACCATGATCAAACCATTTCTTGATAGTTCCCAAAATTTTGGATAGGTGAATGGGTTTGCAATTTCAGGGAAATGAGTTACATGGGCCAACCTTGTTCTTGCTGCCTTGATGGAGGACATAGAGAAGTCAATGCCACAGCTAAGCATCCAGGGTTCTTTCTTGGGAAGAAAGGGTTGATTTTGAGAGGGAGGAATGGAAGTGCTTGGATGGCTGTCAGGACTGGAAAGAATTGGATCACTATCGACAAATCTTGACCTTGTCCAAGAAGAATTGGACTATGAGGAGAGGCTTCAAAAGGTTCATTTTCAGGGATTGGAGAAGATGGCTTGGAAGGTGCAGAGGCTTGGGTTGAAGCAGTTGGGATTGACTCAGAGGCTTGGCCAAGACTTTGATTGAGAGTATTGGAACTGAATTGAGATTTAAGGAGGTTTAAGGCTGCCCTTACTTCACTTTTGGCCAACCTTTTCTCAAGGATAGCTGTCACAGCTTCCTCATTTTCTTGAGTTCCATCAAGCACAAGGCCTTTGCAAGCATTCACAATTGATTCTCCTTTTGAGACATGGGTGGGATTAATCTCAACTCCAACCTTCTTGAGATTTTGAATGACCTTAGTAATATTATCAAGGTTCCCCCTATCAGTTTCAACAGTTGGGATAGGTTCATTCACAGCCTCAGTCTCAGGAATGGAGGGGAAGGTTTGGATATCAACATCCATAGCTGTCACTTTGGGGTTACTAGATGTTTCTCCAGGTCCACTTCTTTTCTTCATAAACCTAGACCTAAGTTCATCTAGGGCCATTAATGATTCTTCCTTACTAAGAATATCATCAAGAAACAACAGAACAGCTTTTTCAAATTGTCGGATTTCCATCCAACTCAATAGCATCAATTGCTCTCAGGATTTTGTTTAGCTGTTGAGGTTGGGTAGAGGGGATAGTCTCATCAATGTTCCCCCTTAAAGGTTGCTTTTGTGATGGTTCTTTGAGATTAAGAATGGCTTCAATGGCTGACAGATGACCTGAGCTGGGTGTGGATGACTTGTCCACTCTTGGACTGACAGAAGTGGATTTTGGAGAGATGGAAGGGGTAGTTATCTTGGTTTTCTTGGCCTTGGGGGCTTTCTTTTCTAGTTTTCTTTTCTTTGGCAAAGTTTCAGAAGGAATGGATAAAGAGGATTGTACCTTGGATCTGGTAGCCGTGCACTGCTGGGGATAGCCGTCGAGCTTCCTTGCCTTTGGCACGCCTTTGGATAGGTTGATGGCCAGTCCGAAGTTCTTGAGGGTCTATGGTATCATCACCCATATTATCTTGACACATTGTGTCAACCTCATGACCGTCCAATGGCATCTCTTTCTTCATGAGCCTTATCATGGCCGCCGACAGGTAGTTTCACCGTCGCCTATCTCGAATACCCTTGCCCTTGCCCTTTTGCTAGAGATACCACAATCTTCTTTAACACTCCTGTTTTCTTTACATTGGTCTTCACTCCCCTTTTTATTCTCCTACTAGTAGCCAATGCAATTAACTCCTTCCAGTGTTCAATCTTCTTCCTTGTTTCCTCTTCCAGGTTTTCATGTGCTTCTTTGAAACTTTTCATGCTCATATCTCCAGCTTTTATAACAATTCCTTTCTTTTGTTTCAATGAAAAAGTTCTTTCATTGAAACACCTTGTCTCAGATAGCTTCACGCCTTCACCACTTCTTGGACAGAGCAGGTTTGAGCTTTGGAATTAGAACATCAAGAATTCCACTCATGAATCTGAAGTTGTTCATCCTTCCTCCTTGCTTCTTGAATTTGAGAGTAGAGGATGAGACTGCAAGTTGGAAATTGTGAAGAAGAACAATGCACCAATTTGTGTCCTTGGTCATTAGGCTCAGCATCTGCTTCCACTCATTTGATCCCATTTGATCAAATGAGGATTGCTTGCCATCAATGGCTTTGTTGACCACATCCATCAGAGTTGACTTGAAGATATCATCTTTGTTTTTCACCATTGCTTTGTCTTGAACAGCTTTGAAGTCTGTGACTTTCACACCAAGAAATTTCTCATATACTATCTTCAATCTCTCTGACCCTCTATCCCATATATTTTTCACAGCCTCTTCTTTATTTGGGATCCCATAGACATCACTAACCATTTCTTGAGTGATAGTTATCTCCACATTTTCTATGGTGGCAGTTATTGAATTATTTTCATTGTTTCTTCTTCCTACCAAATAGATTTCTCTGCACAGTTCTTCATAGATTGGGGGTTTAGCTCCCATAAAATCAAGTAATTCGTTTACCTCAAGAAGTTCTTTGATGAGAATTCCTACTTCAGAATCATAGAAGTTAGGTTTGATGAAGTAACCATGAGCATCTGGGTACATTGCTTTTGGGTCTGCCATTGATGTAAAGAAAATTAGGGTTGAAGAGATACGATGGTGGATTGGAGAGGGAAGGAGATAAATTTTAAACTGAGAATTAATGGAACAGGGATTTTAGTGATTACGAGAGGAGAGAGAGAGATAAATGATGAGTAGAACGTGGCCAGGTGGGTTTTAATGGGCATTGGGGGTTACAAAGTTAAGTAACTGTTCATATGAACAGTGGTTTTTACTCTTCCCCAAGTTGAGACATTAATTCCCACAAAACACAAGAAGAACATTCCCTTTTTCAAGAAGCTTTACAGGTGAATGGACGGCAAAGGAAGTGACAATTGTGAGCAATTACCACGATCAAATCACATAAAAGTTGCTTTAACCTAGCTGTTGAAAGAAAACTCTGACAGTTAAGCTATTTTGAATGATGATGGCTGTCTGAGATAGCTAGGTGAAAATTGCCTATAAAACAGTGACAACTTCAGAGGAAAATTATTCAGATTGATTTACAAACACAAATGGGTAGATTTTCTTCAAAGTTTAATCCAAAGATTATGGCTCAAACAGCAAAACAATTGGTCTTTGGGAAAAATTGTGAGGATGATTTGATGAGTGATGAAATGGAGATAGAGAGAGAGTCTTTCAATATTGTTGAAAGTTCAGAGAGAGTGAATGATAAGGGTAAGAACAAGAGAGTGAGGATTGATCAAGACATAGAGATGAAGGAGGTAGGCCGTCGGGGAAAAGGTTGACAAGAAAGAGGGAGAGGGAATAAGGCTTTTGGGAAGACAATTAAAGTTGATCAAGGAGAGTCAAGTAAGGGAAAGAGTAAGGTAGAAAGGGTATACACATTGGGGAGTTGGTAAAGCAGGGACGGGGCTCGGACGGCCTAAGGAGAGAAGCTTAGCCGTCAGAAGAAGGTTGAGCAAGATAAGCTTTATACACTGTGAGCAGGATTCTCTCTCTCCAAGGAGTTGGTTTGTTGGAGGGGAGAGGAGATAACTTTGCAGAGTGCATATTTCTCCTTCTTCAACAATCTCATACCTATTCAACCAGGTTATAGGTTGCTTCACTCGCAAGAGTACTCCGCCGTGGAGAGAGTGGAGTCAAGTGTTGGTCAACCATTTTCAATCACTAGGAATGGTTCATTTTCAGGAGATTTTAGCTTTGTGACTCCAATGGAGGGATTGCTTCAGCCATATGATGCAGTTGAAGAGTGGTGGCCTAGAAGGGCAAGTCCTTCTCTCCAATATTCAGTTACTTCCATTGATCCTTTCTTGGAGAGGCACCCAATATGGTTGCAAAGGTATCAACAGACCTTGCAAATAACTCAGGAGGCTAGGAATGAAGGAATGAGTGCTGGAGGAGGATCTGGAGAGACTGTGACATTTTAAACCCTGTTCCCTTACACCCACACACACCTTCTGTAATACACACACACACACTCACCAATCCCTACCCTTTTAAACCCTGTTCCAAATCAAAACCCTCACCCCAAAACCTCTGCCTCACAACAGAACACCCCTAGTGTGTTAATTCACAAAATCCAAAACCCTAAGACTGTACTTTAGGTGTAGAATTAGTCTGTAATCATTCAAGACTGTACTTTGAGTGAATTACTTGTTTTGTAAAATCTTGAGACTGTACTTCAAGTTGTAAAAACACTTAAGACTGTACTTTAAGTGTATCCCTAGTTGACTGTACTAATTAGGAAGAGGAAGTTCAAGGAACTTGCCTAAATCAATCATTTGTAATTTTTGTTGATTAAAGATTATATTGAAAGGTCCTTTGTTGAAATCCAGATGATCAGACAGCTATGGTTTGGCTTAGCTATCAGATGATAGTTTGAATTGTGCAGCGGAATAAAAGAGACTTGAAATAATGATAGGACAAGAGACACAAAGAAATAATGTAAGTGTGTGAATGTGAATGCAAAAATGTAATAACACAGAGAATTTAAAGTGGTTCAGAGTTCACTCCTCCTACATCCACCCCCACTGTCAATCTTGACAAGTGAGATCAATTTTATTATAATCTTTAATCAACAAAAATTACAAATGATTGATTTAGGCAAGTTCCTTGAACTTCCTCTTCCTAATTAGTACAGTCAACTAGGGATACACTTAAAGTACAGTCTTAAGTGTTTTTACAACTTGAAGTACAGTCTCAAGATTTTTACAAAACAAGTAATTCACTCAAAGTACAGTCTTGAATGATTACAGACTAATTCTACACCTAAAGTACAGTCTTAGGGTTTTGGATTTTGTGAATTAACACACTAGGGGTGTTCTGTTGTGAGGCAGAGGTTTTGGGGTGAGGGTTTTGATTTGGAACAGGGTTTAAAAGGGTAGGGATTGGTGAGTGTGTGTGTGTATTACAGAAGGTGTGTGTGGGTGTAAGGGAGAGGTTTTTGACTGTGAAAAAGAGTATTTTTTCAGTGAGTTGTGTAGAGGATGAATTCCTCTATTTATACTCTTCAATGTAGCCGTTGGAATATGACTGTTGTAGCTACATTAATGAGTCTTGACTGGTCTTTGCCCCACTTGTCCACTTGCAGGTATTCATGAGCTGGCTTGAGCTGTGGCTTTGAACTGAGAGCTTCCAGAAGGTCTTCAGTGGTCTTCATTGATCTTCAATGGTGAACTTGACAGCTGTGAAGAACCAGGTTCCTCTTTGGTTCAGATTGTGGTAACAGAGATTGAGACAAAGTGATGGCTATCAGAGGGATGAAGTCATGGCTGTCAGATCATACAAGGCTTAGCTATCAGAGATGTTCTCTAATAAGGACTGAGATGCACTTTGATGATCTTGATGGCTTAGAGAGTGAATATGATTCATGTTTTTGATTGAATGTAATCATTGTATATAATAGAATCATAACTATCAAACTCATAGCTGTCAGATATACTGAGGAATGAATATGAAGTTTGATTTGGTCAGTCATGAACTTAGCTGTCAGAGAAAAGGATCATGACTGACAGTCTTCCTCTTTTGATATAAACCATGTTCTATATATATATTCCTTTATCAAAACTAACTAACTAAGTCATTGATCAAAGTTAGGTCCTAACACATTGTTTAAAACATTAATTAGAACATGGTTTCAAACTACACAATTCATTGTCATGTTTGTTTGTATTTTCCAAATATAACATAAATAAGAGATTAAGTATTTAAACACAACTTGAAAATGTTCTTCAATGTTTATAATAACAATCATTTGATTACTTGTAATGGTATGTGATAAAGAGTAAATTAACATTATTACAAGAAGATTAACAAAAAAAAAAGAAGGGTTATGGGCTAAAATCCATGAATAGAATTAGGAGTTTTCAAATCTAAATGTAAGGTGAAAATGAAAGATATACCTATCTACGGTTAATATTGAATGGTTTGGTGGTTTGGTTTATTGGTTCGGTCTCGCGGTCTCGAACCGTGGTTTGGGGGGTCCAAACCGCACACCAAATCGAACCACACGGTTTGACAATTTTTGGAACCGAACCAAACCACTATTGCTTGAAAACCGAACTAAACCGTATGGTTTGGTTTGGTTCGGTTCTGAACCGCGGTTTGAACCGAACCGCTTACACCCCTACTAATATCAACCTCATTCTATCCACCCGTATACTACTCCTTCATGTGCTACCCTTTCTTCTGCAACCTCTACTTAGGATTCATAACTTTATTGGGAATTGCAACAATCTTAGTTTCTGACGCAGCACGGAAGCACGATAGATTCGTGTTTAGCGCACTAAACACAAGAATTCACAAGCAATGAATCCTCAAGAACACAAATATGGAATCCACCAGAAAATTAAAGAGAAAGCCTCTTTGAATTGAAAATCAATAATGAATAAGTTGTTTAACAAAAATAAAAGACCAAGTACTTATACTCTACCTAGGCAGTAAATAAAAGAGTTCCCAAAATAAATAAAATACCAAAATTAAGAGTTTTTCCGTAAATAAAACAAAATCAGGCTTCATCTTTCCGTCACTAGCGCGGCCGCTCTCCTCCCTAGCGCGGTCGCGCAACTCCGCCGAGGCTCATGGTGGGTCTTCAATGTCTTCAGCGCGGGCGCCCTCATCCTTAGCGCGGTCGCGCACTGTCCCGGCCTTCTTCAAGCCTCGCCCCCATGTCCTTCGGCGCCATCCCACCACGAGCAAAGCCGTTTCGCTCTGCCCGTGATCGGGCCAACCACTCTTCAAAAGAACTCGACCCCGAGTTCATATCCTATATTTGGCAAGATCCGCCCCAAAAGAATAAATATTTTGAATAAACCAATGTTCTCCTCGTCTTCGGAAAGAAGAAGAATTCTCTTCTGTCCCAACGAAACAAATACTTGGAATAAATTTGTTCCTTGAGCCCGTACCAATGTAAGTTTTGTTCTTCCAATAATAAAATTATGCTAGCAATGTCGACACTCATCCGGTGACCGTCCGTCCCATCTTCCCCAGGGTCAACAGTAAGTACAAAATTAACGTCCCCCATGGACCCTTCCATAAACCCCCAATTAATCCTTTCTTTCTCCTTCCCACGATCAAAAATAAAAATATCATCGCATGTAAATTCTTTTGTCCAATCAATTACACCCACAACATGATCAAAAATCGATGGTGTAGACCCAGTAATGCTACCCACATCTTTATTCATGGGTTCAACTAGGGCATGCTCATGGACCTTAATGCTTACCGGAGGCTCAATATTCTTGTGCTCAATCTTTTCTTCAATTGTAACATACTGTTCTTCAATAACAGGAGGCTCAATAGGGGTATGAACAAGGATCATAATATTTGCAGGAATAATTTCACTACATATCTGAATGATTTCGTCTTTTGCACATAAATCTTCCTTCTTAATGCCCAAATTCTTCTCTTCCACAGGTTCTACCTTGACTGCACAAATAACCTCCTCTCCCTTGAAATCCTCGTTCAACGTGTTTGGATCTGAAGTTGATTTGGCATCCTCTATACGCCTAATTGCAGCAGATTTTTTTGCCTCCAATCGTCGAATTCGCCTGGAATAAAAACATGCTTTAGAATAATACAAATCAGATTTTGCCCAATATTTATCCCTAGCAATCCGATTTTCCTTTGCATTGGATATCAGCAGCTGTTGATTATGATTGTAGCCCTTCTCTGCAAATTTTGCCTCAATTGCAAAGAAATATTCTTCTTGTTGTCGAGCATGTGTTAGACGAACATTGATGTCTTCAAGATTAGCATAATGTTGAGCAGTCACCAAGGTTGCAATCTGTGTTGTCAACGCGGCAATAGCGGTGGCTAGTCCCTCGCATTCTGCTCTTGTTACTTGATCCCCCATAACGAATCAGTGATGAAAGACAGGATAAAGCCTGCTCTGATACCAACTGACGCAGCACAGAAGCACGATAGATTCGTGTTTAGCGCACTAAACACAAGAATTCACAAGCAATGAATCCTCAAGAACACAAATCTGGAATCCACCAGAAAATTAAAGAGAAAACCTCTTTGAATTGAAAATCAATAATGAATAAGTTGTTTAACAAAAATAAAAGACCAAGTACTTATACTCTACCTAGGCAGTAAATAAAAGAGTTCCCAAAATAAATAAAATACCAAAATTAAGAGTTTTTCCGTAAATAAAACACAATCAGGCTTCATCTTTCCGTCACTAGCGCGGCCGCTCTCCTCCCTAGCGCGGTCGCGCAACTCCGCCGAGGCTCATGGTGGGTCTTCAATGTCTTCAGCGCGGGCGCCCTCATCCTTAGCGCGGTCGCGCACCTGTCCAGCTTCTTCAAGCCTCGCCCCCATGTCCTTCAGCGCCATCCCACCACGAGCAGTCGTTCTGGCTCCTGCATCAGTTTCCCTCCTCCCAGTATTTGACCGGCCGGAATATCGGATTGTCAGAACTTCCCTCTTCTTTGGGATGGGTTTCTCAGGGGCATTTCCGATATTTCACAAGCTTTTCTTGTTCTGGCATCAGCCGGAGGCACTTCACACTACTGGGTACGAAATCTTGATGGGGGTTCTGTATGGGATTGGGGCTTTAATTTATGCTACTAGAATACCGGAGAGATGGATGCCGGGGAAGTTTGACCTTGCGGGACATAGTCATCAGCTTTTTCATGTTCTGGTGGTGGCCGGAGCTTATACTCATTACAGAGCTGGGTTAGTGTATCTAAAGTGGCGGGACTTGGAAGGTTGCTGAAGTCAAAGGAAGTGTTTTAGTTAGGCTGTTATTAGTTGAACTTGTTACTCCATGAAGGATCTAGTTAGCTTATAGTAAATGGAACTCTAGTAAAACTCTGGTATGTGTTCTTGATGATAGTGAAGAACACTTGAAATAATATCTGATATGGGTTAGTCTTCTTGGATGTAATTCTGTAAAACATACTGTATACGAGTAATTGTGACAAGTCAGTTTGATGCTTAAAAGAGTTAACTGCAATTGTTTGAAGCGGTTAAAGCTCGTTTATTTATCCTTCGTTTCGTCTGCTGTCAAAAGCCTTCATCTCCGAAAACAAAATATTACAAACCTTGTAGCCAAAACGGAACAATAATTTATTATCCACCAAACATTGAACCATAATCTTACATAGAGAGAGGAAGAGAATTACATTGGCTTACTTGTAAGCCTAACAAGCTCTACTATTACCAACATTTTACTAAATTTCCTGGTTCATTAAACAACAAACAAACCTAAGATAATCTTAATATCAACATTAATAAATATCACAAACCTTAAACTTACATAGAGAGAGAGAGAGAGAGAGAGAGAGAGATCTGGTTGAGCAATGAATATCGAAGGTTCATCGACCAAGCAAAGATGTGGTTGAGGTTGAAGCAGTGCAGTCAAAAGGGCCAGCCAGTTGGGTAATGCCTAATCATAAACCTCTTCATTATGCTACACTTGAAAATGAGATGAACCTGCATATGTAGTTTTAATAGCTTCCAACTCCATTGCTACTTCTTTCATCGTAGGTCGTTTTCTCCCATTTAGATTTAAACATCTGTTTGCTAGGTACGCTACACAAAAAATCTCTCTTTCCCTGCCTTCTTTCAGAACTTGAGCATCAACTACATCAAACAAACGGTTCTCCTTGATACTCAACATAAAATATGTTGCTAAACTTCGCCCTTCCATGAATGTGATTGGCAGAACCGCTTTCTGACCTGTGAGAAGCTCAACAAGAACCACCCCGAAGCTGTAAACATCACTTTTTGCTGTAAATTGGCTTGATTGATAATATTCTGGATCCAAGTACCCAAATGTTCCTTGTACTCTTGTTGTCATGTGAGTTTGTTCAACTGCTGCTGATCTTGATGTCCCAAAGTCAGCAACTTTTGCTCTGTATTTATCATCCAAAAGTATGTTAGAAGACTTTATGTCACGATGATAAATAGGTAAAGAAGCTGCAGAGTGGAGATAAAAAAGAGCTCCTGCAACTTCGGAAGCAATTCTTAAGCGGACATCCCATGTAAGTGGAAAGTCTTCATTTTCTTGATGATGTATGTACTGGAAAAGTGTTCCATTTGGGATGAAATCGTAAACAAGCAAAGGAACTTCTGTCTCCAAGCAACATCCATGTAATTTCACCACATTTCTGTGGTTAATTTGGGATAAAATGACAACTTCATTGATGAATTCATCAAGTTTCCCTCATCAACTATTTTAGACTTTTTAACTGCAACGATTTTCCCGTCTGTTAACATTCCTTTGTAAACGGTACCCTGGCCTCCACGACCAAGAACTCGGTTCTCGTTGTAGTGATCAGTGGCTGTTTCTAGTTCCTTTGAAGTAAATAATTTGGTTTTCTCAACATAAACTTGTTCAGCAGAACACAATTGTTTTTGTAACAACAAACCACCATTTCGCTTGAAGAATTTCATCTTGAGCTTAGCCTTGTTTCTTCTCTTGATAATTTTCCTCAGCCACCAAGCACCCATGATCATAAATAATCCCCCGAGACCACTGCCAAGACCTACATTCAGAGACAGGGAAAGTTGATCATGTGATGCTTTGACGGTTTTTTTTTTTGTTCATGATCAGATCATCAAAAGCGAAGGTGCCAAGAGTTGGTTAGTCCCCATCAAAAGATCACACGAGAGTTAGATTTACAACCTACAATATTCTTACCTACAAAAACAAACTTCATGGTTCTGCTTCTATTGTTATCTGGAATTCTGCAATAAACTTCACAGACATTGCCGTCACAATGCGTTGCAACAATACCAGGACACTCTGTAAACATCAATCAATGGGACAAATAGATAAGAATTAATGTAAAGATACCAAGTAACTATAAATGATGTTTGGATAAGGTATAAGTAATTTGAATATGTATGTATGTATGTATATGAATCAAACATATTAAATGAGCAGTACATGGTGAGATTGACCTGTTTGGCATCCAGTTTGAAGATATGGACTGCCTGAGAACAAGTCACAATAACAATTCGGGTATTCATCACTGTGTTGGTCAGTGCTAGTAAAATTCCTCCTTGTAGCATAGCACATTTCATCGGTCTTCCAAATCAAGTCGATATTTTTAGAAAAAGAAGAAAAAGAAAAAGGAGACCCTGACAAATTCATGGACGGCTGGTTTATAGGGTTCCTGACCGTAAGAGTCGCAGGATTCCTAGCACTTCCAAAGCTAATGTATCGGACCTCCAAATTGAGGCTAGTGAGGAAAGGCGTGGAGCTGTTGCAAGTAATTGCGTAGCTTTGATTAGCATAGCAATTGGGTCCAATCCCAAATGGGTATTTGATGCTAACGCCCCCGCATGTATCTAGACAACCCTCCTTTGCATTTGCCATTACCATTACCGTTGCTCCTGCTATTGCTTTAACTAACAACAACATGACCAACACTATATGTATCATTCCAATTGAAAACTCCATTCTTACCATCTCTCTGTTTGTGTCATGTATTATACACCAGAAACTTTGAATTAGTCGTGAATGCGCAGCCAAATCGGTCGTATTCGAAGAGTTTTTCAAAAAATCCAAATCTGAAAAGAAAACATAAAATAACCTAAAAAGTCTTTTAAAACTTCCTACTTGTATTAGAAAACAGCTTATCATGCCATATGGTCCCCTGTATACACCACAATTAATATGACATTGAATAAGAAATAAAATATCTATGGAGATTAGTCAAGTACAATACGATTTAAGAACCAAGGTTTTCAATGAACTCTTAACATCCTCAACATCAGCCACCAACTAGTTTTAATGATTTAAGAGATTAAGATCAAGAACACTTTTTATTGTTATTTCAAATAGATAATTGTTTATTTTCTCCTAATTTACAATCCACTATGACACATACATGGACTATAAGATGCTACTTGTGAAACCCTAAATTGACACAATATTAGGGAATTCTAGCAATAAATCAATAACAAGAATCAAGCATTCGGTCTAATTGCAAAACCCTAGCAATCAATTTAATAATCAAGAACAAGAGAGAATATAAATAGGATTAAAGAGAAAAAAAGAAATTAACCTCAATTGAAATCAAGAACGGTTCAAACAATTAATTCCAGAGCCAGGGAGATTAGTTCTCCACGAAAGTAATGATCTCCAAGAGTTTTTCTAAAAATCCAGATCTAAAAACAAGACATAAGATAACCTTAAAATTCTTTTAAAACTTCCTACTTATACTAGGAAAATAGTAAGGGAAAGAAATATTTGATTTCTTTCCTAAATTTTCTTCAAAAAAAGAAGCCCAAAAGTCCTCCTCAAAAGTTGACTTCGGGATTCCCTATAGGTCCCTGAAGTTTTGCAAATTCCACTTAAGTCCTCCAGATTCTAGAAATTTCAGAAAAGTCCATGGTCTTCAGATTTGCAGTTTGGTCACTGAATTTCTCAGATTTCTGCAGAACAGTCCTCAGCTTCACAATCTTCTCCGGTACTCTTTGACTTTGTTGACTTTTTAGGCTTGACGTTGCCAACTCGAAAGTATTACATCCGGATATGATACAGTCTAGATTCAAAATACTTAATTGATTAATGATTTAAGAGATGAATATCAAGAACACTTTCTATTGTTATTTCAAATAGATAATTGTTTATTTTCTCCTAATTTACAATCCACTATGACACATACATGGACTATAAAGATGCTACTTGTGAAACCCTAAATTGACACTATCTTAGGGGATTCTAGCAATAAATCAATATTAAGAATCAAGCAATCGACCTAATTGCAAAACCCTAGCAATCAATTTAATAATCAAGAACAAGAGAGAATATAAATAGGATTAAGGAGATGAAAAGAAATTAACCTCAATAGAAATCAAGAACATTCAAACAATTAATTCCAAAGCCAGAGAGATTAGTTCTCCATGAAAGTAATGATCTCCAAGAGTTTTTCTAAAAATCCAAATCTAAAAACAAAACATAAGATAACCTTAAAATTCTTTTAAAACTTCCTACTTATACTAGGAAAATAGTAAGGAAAGAATTATTTGATTTCTTTCCTAAAATTTCTTCAAAAAAAAAAAAAAAGCAGCCCAAAAGTCCTCCTCAAAAGTTGACTTCGGGATTCCCTATAGGTCTCTGAAGTTTTTCAAATTCAACTTAAGTCCTCCAGATTACATAAATTCCAGAAAAGTCCCTGGTCTTCAGATTTGCAGTTTGGTCACTAAATTTCTCAGATTTCTGCAGAACGGTCCTCAACTTCACAATCTTCTTCGATACTCTTTGACTTTGTTGACTTTTTAGGCTTGACTTTGGCTACTTAAAAGTACTACATCCGGATATGAAATAGAACAACTAAAATGTCCTCGGATTACAATAACTCTCAATAAAACCTCACTTTAACACACTATCCCAAAATTACATCAAATCTAAACTAAAATGCCCTCGAATTACAATAACTCTCAATAAGACTTCCATAAAATTCTCCACAAATCGGAGAAGATGCTCATCATACACCTTTGAAAAGTCGCAAGTGCATTGCACAAACCAAAAGGCATCCTCCGATAGGCAAAGGTGCCGAAGGGGCAAGTAAAAGTAGTTTTCTCCTTGTCTTCCGGAGCAATTGGAATTTGATACCCGGAATATCCATCAAGAAAACAATAATACGCCCTTCCGGCTAACCTTTCCAATATTTGATCAATAAAGGGGAGGGAAAAGTGATCTTTTCTAGTTACCTCATTAAGTCGACGAAGATCAATGCAAACAAGCCATCCCGTTTGCTCCCGGGTTGGCAGCGACTCGCCCTTATGATTGATGACGACGGTGATCCCGCCCCTCTTGGCTACACATTGAGTAGGACTAACCCACTCGCTATCGGATATGGCATAAATGATCCCCATCTGTAGCAACTTCAAAACCTCCTTCTTCACCACCTCCATATAGGTGGATTCAACCTCCTCTGTGGTTGCCTTTCCGGCTTAGCACCCTCTTCTAGCAAGATCCGATGTGTACATAAAGAAGGACTTATGCCTTTAATGTCGACAATAATCCACTCGATTGCTTCTCTTCGAACCCGGATAACATCAACCAATCTCTTCTTTTGGTCCTCCGTCAGAACACTAGAGATCACCACAGGAAGTGTCTTTCCTTCACCCAAGAAAGCATACTTCAAATTCTCAGGTATGGGTTTCAATTCAAGCATAGGTGCCTTCTCAATAGATGGCAAAGGTTTCTCCTCTGACACCTTCAATTGCACACGACCATAACCCGGTGACGAGGCATACATGGCATCCTCAGAAAAGCTCATCACCGCCTCCTTCATCTCATCAGAAATATCAAATTCTGACTTTGCACATCCCAAAGCATTCTCCAAAACAAATTTCATGTCATCATCTCCCCCACACACATCGAACACCTCTTGAGGTATGGGCTCAACTACATCAATGAAATTCACCGAATAGATATCCTTAGGATATTTCATGGCATCAAAAATATTAAACTCCATTCGTTGCCCATCAAACTCCATAGTCAACGATCCATTAGAAACATCCAATTTGGTACGAGTAGTCGACATGAATGGCCTACCTAACAGAATGGGAGCCTTAGGATCCGTGTCCATCTCCAATACATAGAAATCTGCAGGAAATATAAGCTTATCAACCTGAACCAGAACATCCTCAAACAACCCCTTAGGGTAAGCATTAGATCTGTCAGCAAGCTGAATAACCACCTGAGTATCCTGTAGAGGTCCCAACTTTAGGTTCTCAAACAACGTATAAGGCATCACGTTGATTGAAGCCCCTAAGTCAAGCATAGACATATGCTCCGAAGCATCCCCCAAAGACACCGAAATCACTAACATACCCGGATCACTGCACTTCTTAGGCATCTTCCTCTGATAAACTGCAGACACATGCTCACGGACTTTAACCTTTTTCTGACTCCTTTCCTTCTGATTTATCTTCAAAGTGCACAATTTCTTCTGAAACTTTGCATACCTCGGAACTGTCTGAAGGAGATCTAAAAACGAAATATTTATCTCTAATCTCTTGAATGTCAAAAATAGCCTTGTCAGGCTCCGGTTTTCTAGACTCCCTCAATGCATAAGGAAACGAAGGGACTGGCTCATAAAAATGAGCCACAGGTACAGTACTCTTCTCCTGCTCTGGAGTCTTCTTCTCAGGTGTAACCCTCTCAACCACTAACTCGGGCTCCTCCTCTACAACTACATCATCAAGCTTCCTTCCACTACGCAAACTGACTCATATGCTTCTCTAAACTGCTGATACTTGAATTAGTTCGCTGCTGAAATTGTTGGAAATTCCCATTCATGGTAGTCACACTCTACGCTAAAGAGCTAATCAATTCCTCTGCAGACTTTGCAGGAATTGGGCCCTACTGTTGCTGTCCAACTGGTGCTTTGTATTGATTAGACTGGTTACCTTGATACTGCTGACCCTGCTGGTACCCCTGCTGATTATTAAAATGTTGTTCCCTGAAACCTTGTTGACCATGTGATGGACCATATCTGAGATTCGGATGAACATTGCTCGAGGAGTTGTAGTTGTTAGGCGGTGGCCTCTAACCCTGTTGATTAAAACATATAGCATTAACATCCTCAACCTCATCCGACTGAAGAGATGGACAAGAATTAGTATGGTAAGTCACATCATTACAAATGCCACAATGCTGAGGTTGTTGCCCAGAACCAAGGTTTTCAATAACCTCTTTAACATCCTCAACATCAGCCTCCAACTTGCTAGTTTTATCACCATATCCTGCTGCACCTGCACTGACTTATCTAATACTAGACCTTCTTCCATGAGTTCTTGTGCACTTGGCCAATTCCTCTATCAATTTCTCTGCATCCTTGGTAGTTTTATTCAAAATACTACCTCCACAAGAAGAATCCACCATCCATTTATCTTGCACAGTTAACCCCCCATAAAAGTACACAATCAACTGTTCATCATCAAAGCCATGATACGGGAAACTTCTGCAAAGCTTATAGAACCGGTTGTAATATTCATATAAAGACTCATCAGACCGCTGTTCCATGATACTAATATCCCGTTTCATTACATTTATTTGATCTGGAGGAAAGAACTCATCAAGAAATACCTATTTCAGCTACTGCCAAGACATGATACTATTCGGTGGTAGGTGATAATACCATGCATTTGCATTATCCTTAAGGGTAAAGGAAAATGCTCTCAACAACAGTTGTTCGAGGGGAAGTGCAGCCGGTTTTATGCTCTCACAAATCTGCATAAACTGTGCTACGTGCTGATTAGGGTTTTCCCCTGGCATCCCATTGAAGTGGAGCAACTGATTCAACAACCCTAACTTCAATTCAAATGTAACCCCAGTCGGCAAATCAGGGAACTGGACTGCTTGTGATTGCTCATTCCAGTTCGGGGTAATTTTCTGCCTCAATGTCATATGTGGGGGAGGTGGGTTATTATTGTCTCTTCTATTACCTCTTACATTACCGCCATTATCCACAACCTGTGGCTCATGATCATCCCCACCATTATCATTATTCATCTCATCGAACCGCAAAATCCTCCTAGCTTTCTTGCTTTGTTTTCTCCTTCTCCTGAAATATCTTTCAATATCTGGAACACGAGGTCTAGCAAGGTTATTAGCAGAACGGGTATGGATCATGTAAGGTTTTCACACCACAAGATGACAATAATAAAGCTTAACAAAAAGGAACAAGAAAAGAAAAAAAATAGATTAACCAAAGACTTGGCCACAATAATGTATCTAGAGCAAGTCCAGGATCGAACACGAAGAACAGTTATAAGTTCACACAATTGTCACTTGACAAGATTAGGGGTCTGAGCTTGATTATAATTACTTTCTAAGACGGGAATAAAAACTAGGTTGTAAACAAGTAAAGGAAAGTACTTTATCCCCGTCTATCATTCAAATATCATCGATCAATTATTTTCAACTTTATCATATTCACTCGATCACGAGATGTATTTCAATCTCTATCTCTTTCTTTAATGTTAGTTAATAGTAGTGACACACTCGCTAATAACCCTAATCAATATTCAAACCTAACTGACACAGTCTAGATTCAAAATACTAATTGACTAATGATTTAAGAGATGAAGATCAAGAACACTTTCTATTGTTATTTTAAATAGATAATTGTTTATTTTCTCCTAATTTTCAATCCATTATGACACATACATGGACTATAAAGATGCTACTTGTGAAATCCTAAACTGACACAATCTTAAGGAATTCTAGCAATAAATCAATAACAAGAATCAAGCAATCAGCCTAATTGCAAAACCCTAGCAATCAATTTAATAATCAAGAACAAGAGAGAATATAAATAGGATTAAAGAGATGAAAAGAAATTAACCTCAATTGAAATCAAGAATGGTTCAAACAATTAATTTCAAAGTCAGGGAGATTAGTTCTCCATGAAAGTAATAATCTTAAAGAGATTTTCTAAAAATCCAAATCTAAAAAGAAAGCATAAGATAACCCTAAAAGTCTTTTAAAACTTCCTGCTTATACTAGGAAAATAGTAAGGGAAAGAAATAATTGATTTATTTCCTAAAATTTCTCCAAAAAGCAGCCCAAAAGTCTTTCACAAAAGTTGACTTAGGGATTCCCTATAGGTCTCTAAAGTTTTGCAAACTTCAATTAAGTCCTCCAGATTCCAGAAATTTCAGAAAAGTCCATGGTCTTCAGATTTGCAGTTTGATCACTGGATTTCTCAAATTTCTGCAGAACAGTTCTTAGCTTCACAATCATCTTCTTCAGAACAGTTCTTAGCTTCAAAACTAAACTAAATACATCAAAATAGGAATAACATGTAAGAAAATAGGGAATTACATATAACAAAATCCACCACATCATTATCCTTGATTTCAATTTAAAGAACCGCCTTAAATGCTTATAGCCACTAGCCATGTCAAGACCAAATATGCCTATCTATACAGCATCAAAAATCTTGGCTAGGAAAAGTATACACCACAAACCTTGAATTAGTTAGGAAAAGTATACACCACAAACCTTGAAATAGTCACAAATGAGCAGCAAAGTCACAGCTTCCTTTAAGGCTAGGAAAAGTATACACCACAAACCTTGAATTAGGCTCCGTTTGTTTTGGGGAAAATATATTTCGGAAAACATTTTCCTCATTTTCCGGTGTTTGTTTCGCACCAGAAAATGGGAAAAACTTTATTTTTATCTTATTTTCCGGAAAACATTTTCATTTTCCGAAAAACATTTTGCCGAAAATCATTTTCCGGAAAATGTTTTACGTTAAACAAACGGAGCCCTAGTCACAAATGAGCAGCAAAGTCTAAATTGGTATAAATGCATAAGTCAGCAGTCAACTTCCACAGTTGTCACAAATTATTTTGGACATTACCAACAAACAAAAAGACTATTAAAACATTAAGAAATACTAACCAAAAAAATAAACATCAAGAAAGCGAACAAACAGACATAAAGAAGTTTAATGCATCATAATCTCCCCCTCTTTCGGTGAAGTGTCGTAGGGAAACTCATGCTCCAATTAGCCAAGGACGAAGAAATAGCAGTTCAACTACATATTCACCGATGTAGCTTAGAAAGAAGATCGGAGAATATATGAAAACCCTTATTTAGGCGTAATAATACTAAGCGTTAATATGGTCATTTTAATTAATGACATTTTTGTAATAACTGTTATGCATGGTTTAATGCATCATAATCTCCAGAGTTGTCACAAATTATTTTGGACATTACCAACAAACAAAAAGACTATTAAAACATTAAGAAATACTAACCAAAAAAATAAACATCAAGAAAGCGAACAAACAAGACTATATAACTGGAGTGGGAATATATATACCAAATGAAATCTATTGGTGTTGATATAGTAGCTCTGCATGGCCATACACTAGTGAGTCCCAGTCAACACTTAGTTATTTAATTTATGGAAGAAAACAATTTGGTTTTCTCATCATAAACTTGTTAGCTAAAAACAATGAGCAGTGTGTGGTGACTGGTGAGACTGACCTGAGCATGCATTTTGAAGTTATTGCTCGACTGATAGTACTGTCTCAGTCTCAGCGTCCAAGTATCCAAATGTCTCCTGCAATCTTGATGTCCCAAAGTCAGCAACTTTTGCTCTATGCTTAACATCCAAAAGCATATTAGAAGCATCGATATCGCGCTGACAAATAGGTAAAGAAGCTGCAGTGTAGATAAGAAAGAGCTTCATTTTCTTGATGATGCATGTACCGAAAGATTTTCCATTTCATAAACCAGCAGAGGAACTTTTAGGGAGTAAAATGTGAGTTCAGTAACTTGTTATAAAATGGACACAACTCATATAATGCAACCTACTTAATAGTGACAGATATGTCTAACGTACTTTTAACCTAGTCACTTGCAATCAAACAAATAGGCCACCTGTAATAAGAACAAAGCCAAATCAAGTGTGTCATCTACAATTACACTCCAGTGTAGCTGCCAACTCTTTTTTCCAGTTGTATTAATACCAATATTGAACTTTAATAGTAGGCAACCTCCTATAAATTGATGTCTTGAACTACAAACCAACCTCAAAATTACTCTTAGCGTCATCATCCATAAAGATGAGTAGTTGCGTACATGTACTTTTGCTTTGGATAGTGCTGGATTCTAGTTGGACAATGAACACTAAAGGTTCATCGTCCAACCAAAGATGTCATTGAGGTTGAAGCAGTGCAGTCAAAAGGGCTAGCCAGTTGAGTATTGTCATAATCATCAACATCTTCATTGTGCTGCACTTGAAAGTGAGCTGAACCTACATGTGTGGTTTTAATAGCTTCCAACTCTATTCCTACTTCTTTCATTGTAGGTCGTTTTCTCCCATTCAGATTTAAGCATCTATTTGCTAGGTAGGCTACGCCAACAATCTCTGCTTCCCTGCCTTCTTTCAGAACTTGAGCATCAACAATATCAAACAAACGTTTCTCCTTCATGCTCAACATAAAATATGTGGCTAAACTTCGCCCTTCCATGAATGTGATTGGCAGAACCGCTTGCTGACCAGTTAAAAGTTCAACAAGAACTACTCCAAAGCTATAAACATCACTTTTTGCTGTAAATTGGCTTGATTGATAATATTCGGGGTCCAAGTAACCAATTGTTCCCTGCACTTTTGTTGTCATGTGAGTTTGATCAACTGGTGCTGATCTTGATGCCCCAAAGTCAGCAACTTTTGCTCGGGTCAGCTAGCTCCTCAGCCGCAGTCCAGTGGCCCCATACAGTCCGGCGGGACGAGCCAGTTTGTAGTCCCTCAGTGGGACAGAATCAGTATGGAATGTCTTCCCATGGTTGGGGGCACCTCGGAATGCCGCAGCAAGTTGGGGTCCTTCCGCAGTCGAGCACATATCAGTTTGGGCCTTCACAGCAACAGTTCAGAGTGCCGCAACAACAATCTGGAATGCCGCCGCCACAGTTTGGTTTAGGACAACAGTCAGGTGTCCCTCCTCAAAATGATACTGGTTCAGTAGCTCCCAGCGCCTCGTCAGCCTCCACAAACCCGTTCCTCACTCAAGGCCCTATGGGCCAGCAAGCCCCATCCCCGTCTCATCAGAATCACCGGGATCGCAGTATCCTCCCGGTTATACACCATCACCCCAGCCAGGCATGCAGTACATCAACCAAGGGCCACGACCCGCATTTAAGCTTCCCTATGAGTCTCACCTGGGAACTCAAGCTACCCGACCACTTCTGGTCTGCCTCCACCCTCTTTGCCCATTGGGAATCAGCAGCAGGCCGCTGGGTTCTATCCCTTTGCCCAGGCTCCTACTCACGCTCCCCAGGGTGATTTAGGCCAAGGGCAGGTTTACACCTATGCCCCGGGCCCTGCCATCCCTTCCACCAGTGTGCCGCCAATGGTAACTCCTCTCTCCAACTCGATCACTGGTTTGAACGCTCCGGATCCACCACTAGACCCTCATCTGGCTTGGTTCATGGAACAGCATAAGGAAATGAAAGCGCAGATCGCCAAACTGACAGGAAAGAAGGCTGCCCTTCGGCCCACAGATCCTGATTCTATTGTGCCTCTACCCCACAAGTTCGTGATGCCTAACTTGAAACTGTTTGATGGAACTGCCTGCCCCAAGACCCACCTTGACACCTACACCCTGCCATGAAAGCCAAAGGATGCACGAATCAGCAGTTGGCTGATTACTTCGGCCTCTCCTTAAAGTTGGGTGCTCTAAAGTGGTTCTTCTGGTTGAAACCAGAGTCCAAGGCCACTTGGGAATAGATCACCAACGCCTTCACCAAAAAATACAAAGCCAACCTAGAATGGGAGACAAATTGGATAGACTTGCAAACAACTATGCAACGCCCTGACGAGAACATCGATGATTTTTACAAACGTTGGAACCTTAAGTTGAGTGAAATGGCCATCCCTCCTTCTGATGAAGAACAGTTGGACATCTTCCAGTCATTTTGAAGCCTCACTTATGAGCATCCCTCAGCAATTTCCCCTATCCAGATTTGCGTGCCATGGTCAACTCTGGGGCTAAATTTGAGAAGGCTTACAATCAGCAACAAGCCGCTGCCCCTACTTTTCGGTACCGATCCACTACCTCTAATCCTGCTCCTGCCCAGTCCAAGGGCAAAGAAGCAATTAACTTTGCGGGTCAAAATTACAACAATACCACTCCTTTCATGCCGAGGAAAGTTGAGACGTCCAAACCTCAGAATATAAAGTTCAGTAACTTGGGGATGCCTTTGAGCAAAGTTTTCAGAGGACTGGTCAAAGAGTGCCTGATTCGGCCTTTGGACAATTATCAGCCCAAGGACCCCAACATCCATTTAGACACTACTAAACACTGTGCTTTCCATCAGTACCACGGTCACTTTACTGACGATTGTATAACTTTGAAAAAGGTCATACGAGGGTTAATTGAAAAGGGTAAGTTGGAGGTACCTGAAGGGCCCAATACAGTCAACAATCCATTCCCTAGGAACAACAATAGGGTGAACATGATTGAAATTGGAGAGCCTTCTCACGCCAGGGAAAATCTGGATGTTATTCAAGAAACGTGCCCAGAAGAGCCAGCCGAGGAAGCAAATGAGGACTCCCAAGTGCCCATGATTAAATTTGTCGATGATCCTGAATTTGGATCCCCTCCCAGCCTTGAGAACGATGAACAGACTAATCCTCCCTAGTCCCACGTTAGTAGCTTCCTGTAGGAATATGAAGCTCGCTACTTCTCAAAGAGAGAAATAGCTGACGCTGAAGAACTGGGGCTGTTCAGATCAAACTATGAGAAGACCATTTGCACGAGGTGGCTAGAGCACTCAAAGAAGATTGAGCAAGAGAGCTTCAGACGGACACGTATATTGGGGCATATTAGTAAAGAGGCTGAAGCACACCTCGAACTGATACACTTCTGCAAAATGGTTCTGGGAGAAGCCGAATACAGTCCTGATAACAGCGAAGGTGAACAGTCAGATGAGGAGAATCGCTTCTACATCCTGCCTGGGGTCGAATATGTACCGCCACCTCCCACTCTTCCCCCATAGTTCCTAAGAGGAGAGGCCAGGTCACAATTGCCGTTTCCGACATTGGGAGCCTATGACAACTTCTGTGGTTGCACATACTTATCTTCCCTGATAGCAATGATCGGCGTTCTATATTAGCCGAAATTCAGGTAGCATGGGACGATGACTCCAGTGATGGCGGCGAAAGCGAAGAATCAACTGAGGCTCAAGACTCGGAATCAGTTTGTAATAACCACGCCAAAAATGACCGCGTGAATGCCAGACACAACGGGTGGTTGTCAGCCAGTGACAATGAAGGTCCGCCAGAAAATACGAATGAGGAATCGATGGAAAATGACCTCGATGTTGAGCCCCTCTCAAGATGCGATTGTGGTCACTGCCCAATGTTCGGTCGAAACCTAACGGTTTATTTTAAAATCCGCAAGCGCACGGGCTATTGAAATATAGCGGGTGCAAGTTCGAGTCGATCCCACAGGGACAGGGTTTACTTTTGAATGAAATTGTCTTACTATAATTGTAAAAGAGATTGGGGGAAATAAAGATTGATTTAGGAAGAGAATGAAGCATATGCAGAAGATACTTTAATTAAAACTCTTATAAACGAAGCATTCTTGGGATCGGAAATCATTCACCCACTTTGTTCATCATATAGTCATGTCTTAGAAAATAAAGGTTTTCATAAAAATCAAGGATGGTACTGTTGGGTTTTATGGGTCCATGCGCAGCGGAATTAAGCATAAAATTAACACAAAACCCAAGCCCTAAGATCCGTTCTATACGATTAAATTGAATTCCTATGAGATAGAATTTACCAACCTTAATTGCTTTCCGGTCTTGAGCTATCGAACGGATAATTATGTGATTCGTAATCACAAACTTTTTGATCTTCAAATCTTCGAATCTTCAACTTCTTTGGATCTTCAGATTTGAACTCTAGGCCTTTGATTTGTTTGAACAAATTAAGACCCTCTTTTGGTAATCCACACAAATATGAATGTCGAGAACGATTCTCGGGTTGGGAATTGCTAGATTCCAAAAAACCTATGGAAGAATATTGAGAGGACTTTTGATTATGATTTTCCTTGAGAAAATTCGGCTAGCTCATTAGGGTTAACAGACCTCTCATATTTATACTACTTTAGTGTAAATATGTTTCCTAATCGAATTAGGAGAAACGGTACATCCAAAAACGCGTCTGGTGGCTAGTTATGTCGCGCGACATAACTAGCCAGTGGCTAGTTATGTCGCGTGACATACTTAGCCAGTTGCTAAGTATATCGCGTGACAAAAGTTGCCATATACAGAAACTTTCAATCATTCTTCCTTTGGTTCAACCAACTCATTCTATTTGTGTGTGACCCAATAGGATTGTATTATGTTGGCAATGAGTCCGATCATATCGACCCTCATAAGACATAAGCGGACTCTAGCAAGCCATTATGTCTACCCAAATAACACAACGTAAGAGTTCACGTTTCCAATGGTACACTTCCATTTCTCCCTTTGTCTCACGATGTTATATTGAACACAAGTCATGGTCCACGTCAACTTGTATTTGTTCAATGCTTTCTCGATCTTGAGTATAATGATAGTCCAATCATATTGGGGTGTGGCCACACGCTTTCATCATTATCACTCATCGAGGGGCCCAAGCAAAACATCTCTCTTTCGAGGGACAAATTCCATCTTGACTTATCATCCTTCCCATCATGAATCCGATCATGCCAAAGATAGCCTTTATAGATATCGTGTTAAGATATCGTTTGACTAAAATCAAACATGACTTTCATCATATGTAAGGTCATGATAATCTCAAGTCTAGGGACTAAATGAAGTGACCATATGAGATTTAATTATGACATTTGACCATGACATAAATCTCATACGGGTCAAGTCCAGTCACTTGTTCTCTAACAAGTACCCATAATTTCAATGTGCATCTCTATGCATATAATCATCATATGATTATCCATTGACAATTATACTAGTTATTTACAAGTTTGTAATGTGCATCTCTATGCATATGATCATCTCTATGATCATCCATTACCAACTTACACTAAATAACTAGGGACACAGATTAATATAATAAACATGTAAAACATATATTAATCAAAATAAAATTTCTCTTTTATTAATGATAAAGACGATACAACAAGGTTTATAGAAACTATAAGCCTAGGGCACACACACACTAACAGCTCCCACTTGCACTAGGCTCCATTTATGTATCGAATACTCATGGATCTAACATGACCATCATGCTTACACTGTGCGAGGGTCTTTGTAAGTGAATCCCTAATGTCATCATCGGTTGATACTTTGTATATCTTAACTTCTTCTCATTCTTTATGAATTCCTCAAAGAACGTCTAAGTGAGTGTTTGGATCGTTGTTGTGACCTTGGTTCCATTGTTTGCACAAGTGGTACCACTATAGTCATAACAAGAGTTTCACCGATTAGTGATACTTGGAACATTTCCAAAACACTAATGAACTTTTGATCCAAACTGCCTCTTTTAGCCACATCATATGTTGCTAAAATTTGGCCTTAGTAGTAGAATTGGCTACAATTTCTGCTTGGAACTCTTCCAATCAAAACTGCACCTCTAATAAGCATAAACATAAATCTTAATTGCGATTTTAAAATTAACTTTGTCAGTTTGGAAGCTAGTCATCTATGTAACCCTTACAACAAGATTAACTTCCAATCTTTCAAATACCAAGAACTTATCCTTAGTTCTTCTTAAGTACTTAAGGATCATCTTGACTCCCATCCAATGGTTTATATCAGGATCAGATTGGTATCGACTCATCATGCATGGAGCATATGAAACGCCGGGTCTAGTACAAATCATGGCATACATGACAGATCCAAATGCCGAAGCATATGTAACTTCATTCATTTTCCCTTTTGCTCATCAGTTGTCATAAGACAATGAATATTTCTAAGAGAAATACCATGATCCATTGACAAGCTACTCTTCTTAGACTCTTTTAAGAATCTTGTCAATGTGAACACTTTGACTCAAACCAATTTATCCTTCTAGATCTATCTCTATAGATCTTGATGCCAAGGATGTAAGCGGCTTCACCCTTATCTTTCATTGAGAAAACATTCCTTGACCAAGACTTGACAGTCTTAAGTGTCGGAACTTGTTATTCCAATGAGTAAGATATCATTGTAATAAAACAATAGAAATAATACTACGCTCCCACTGAATTTCATGCATACACAAGGTTCATCTTCGTACTTGATAAAGTCAAACTCTTTGACCAATTCATCAAAACGAAGATTCCAATTCCTTTAAGCTTGCTTCAACCCATCTCATGGATCTTTGCAACATGCATACTCTATTAGAGTTTCTTGGATCGACAAACTATTCTGGTTGTGTACTCTACACATCCTTAATAATCTTTCCATTTAAAGAAAGTCGTTTGACATCCATTTGTCATATCACATAGTCACAATATGTGATAATGGCAGTTGAAATTCTAACAGACTTCGACATTGTAACTGGCGAAAAAGGTTTCAACATAGTCAATACTATGAATTTGCCCAAATCCCTTTGTTACAATTTTTAGTCATGAAAGTATACACCTTCCCATCCATGTCGGTCTTGAAGACCTTCTTGCATCCCATTAGTTTTTAAACCTTCAGGTAGCCCAATCAAGTTCCAAACTTGATCATCAAACATGGATTGTAATTTGGATTCCATGGTTCCTAACCATTTATCCAAACTAGGAGTGGACATCGCCTCAAGATAGGAAGTAGAATTGTCATTCTCAATGACTTCCACTTCATTACTTTCCGATACGAGAAATCAATATTTCTTGAGTTCGGATCGTAACCTATCCATTCTACGATTGACTTGTGCATCTTGAACCGGTTCCACAACTCTTTGTGAACTTGGTTCCGTCTCTACTCTTGGTTCCATATTATTTTCGGGTTCTTGAACTCTCTTCAAGATTAATTTTACTCCCACTAGATTCTTTATTGAGAAACTATTTCTCAAGAAACAAATCGTGTAGAGCAACAAACGTTTCGTTCTCTTTGCGGTTGTAAAATTAATTTCCGAAAATAACTTTGTCAAATTTGGTGCTAACTTATAAGAGACAAGTCTCTTTACATAAGATTTGCAACCCCAAATCTTCATGAAAGACAAACTAAGTTTTCTTCCATGCCACATCTCATGTGGGGCCTTAGGAACCGATTTAGTAAAGACTCAATTCAGTGTAACCGCATTATTTCTAATGCATATCCTCAAAAGGAATTAGGAAAGTCAACTTGAAACATCATCGAATGAACCATGTCTAACAAGGTTTAATTCCTCCTTTCAGACACACCATTCATAGTGGTGTTCCTTGTGGAGTCAATTCTTGAAACGATTTCATAGTTTTGAGATGATTGTCAAACTCTTGGCTCAAAATTCACCACCTCGATCCAATCGAAGTATTTAATAGTTTTACCAAGTTGTTTTTGTATTTCATCTTGAAATGTTCGAAACATCTCATACGATTCACCTTTGGACTTCATCAGATAGACATCGTCACATCTAATAAGTCATTGGTGAATGTGATGAAACACCAAAATCCTCCCCTAGCAATGCTGCTTATGGTCCACATACATCTCATGTATAATGACCAATAAAGCACTAGCCCTCCCACTACTATTAGTGTAGGGTGGTTTGGTCGATGATCCCAATAAATAAGATCCACATTCCTCAAATGATTCATGGTCATATGAGTCTAAAAGTCCATGTTAATGGAGTTTAGATATATGTTTCTTATTTATCTGACCAATCCGGCAATGCCATATGAACGCGTTGTTCATATTGTTCGGTTTAGATTTCCATTTATATTATAGATATCTTCAACATTATTTTGTTTCTCATCTTCCAGGATATGAAGACCATTCAATGACATATGCAATACAATAAGGCATATCATTAAACAAATATAAAACTTCTTATTGAAAATAAGAAAATTATATTCTTCATCATCCATTTAAGAAACCGAAATAATACTCCTACTCAAATCCGGAACGTAGTCATACTTGTTCAAAACAAGTACTACTTCACAAGGTAAAGTGACTTCATAAGTCCCTTATGGCTAATGTTGCAACTCTTGCTCCATTCCCATGCTTAGGTTTAATTTACCTTCTTTGAGTAGCTTTCTATTCTTTGTTCCTTGCACATTTAAACAAATGTGGGATCCAATCCGGTATCATATACCCAAGAACAAGAAGTTGAAAGAAAAATATCTATCATATAGATACTCGAAGTAGTGGCAATCATATTGCCCTTCTTCACCTTTTAGGCCTTCCTAATAAGCCTTGCAACTTTGCTTCCAATGACAATCTCATTGCAATGACAGCAAACTGCATCCTTTTGAGACACTTTGGGTTTAGCCTCTTCGGCTCTGACAACTTTTGTCTTAGGTTTAGTAACCTTTGCTTTACCTTCTTTTCCTTCCTTTATGAACCCCTTTCTTGTGTTAACCATTAACACTTTTGCGGATTGCTCCTTGTTGCATCTCATGCATTAAGGGCCTTCACCACAACATACATCTTTTGCCTAGCTCGCACTTGGAACGTTTCCTTTTTGCGTTATTCTAGAACAAAAGTGACTCCCATATGTTCAAGGTTCTTCATAAGAGCCTTTAAACATGGTGGCAATTACAAGGCAAGCAATATTGTCAGAATCATCAATATGTTTCTAATGTTGCTTCCTTATTTGCCCTTTGCAACATTTGCAATGGGTTCAGTAGGAACGGATTCGTCAAGAACGTACAAATTTACCTAAGAACCATTCTTTAGGCTTTTGATCCAATCAAAATTATTTGTATCATTACTTTCGAACTTTGTCCTTCATAAGGACGAATCGCAATTATTATTATATAATGCTACTTCTACAACAAAATATACAAATTATATGAACACATATCAATATCAACACCTTTATCATTTAAGAGCAAATAATGTATTTTACAAATACTCCCATTAAATTATACACCTTCAAATACAAGCATGTATCATATAATTATAATGGGCTAAGATCCATATTTCACTTCAATTTTGGTTTAACTGAGTCAATGCCCAAAATTAAGTTATTTAGGTAGATAACATTTATCAATCACATCATATGTGACTCTTAGATCCTTTATGAGATTTTAGACATCATATGTCAAAACATGTTTTAATCTCATCTTATGCCTTGGGTCAAAACTCTTTTGAAAGCACCAATTAAGTCTAACCAATTTCAAACGTATGAGATACATGGAACGATGCACCCAACTGAGTCGAAACTACATCAACCATTATCTCATCTTGCTCCATACTTAGAATAGAATGATGCACCCAACTGAGTCGAAACTACATCAACCTATCCCAATACTTCTCAAGTGTTTTACTTTCGGGGTGGCATAAAACTTAAACATTAAATGAAGGTTCTTTAAAATAGATCATAAGCATGTCAACAAAGATAACTGTAAAGTACACCAGGTAAGTTCCCAGGAAACTGGTGAGCCACAAGGACTACTTAAGTACCCAATCCTTAGACAGAACTCTCCTAGACATGTACAACTACAATATCAGTTTGATCGCAGCATAATCCTACTTGTAAAACTGACTTGTTTCATAAACAATCATACACTAACTTGTTTCTCATAAACAATTAGTGAACTATAATTCAATGTTCAAAAACATTCTAGAATTATAACAGTTCTTTATGCAACGCAATAATTAATAAAATCACCTTTTTAAACAATTAAGCAAGCATAAGAACACTTTAATAATTATGCAACGCAACAATTAAATAAACATCTTTTAATTAATTAAGCAAGCATAAGAACACTTTAATAATTATGCAACGCAACAATTAAATAAACATCTTTTAATTAATTAAGCAAGCATAAACAATGAATTAATCTAGCATAGCCCTATAAACTCAATTTCCAGAAATTTATAGCATCCAGATTAAGACATAAAACATCTCAGATTGTAAACACAATCACAGATTAGCAGAAAAATTAAACAAACTGATTCTGCCCAGATTTGGCTTATTATGTCGCGTGACATAACTAGCCAGTGGCTAAGTATGTCGCGTGACATAACTAGCCAGATTACCAGATTTTCTCCTCGTGGCCAACTATGTCGCACGACATGAGTTGCCAGTTTGGCAGATTTTCTGAATTTCAATCAATTCCAATCATAGAGCAATCAAATCAAGTAAACAACTTTTACAGATTTAATTCAACATAATCAGAAAACGATTTTCGCAGATTAGCAAATTGTTTCTCATAAACAATTAAATCTAACTCATATAAAGCAAGCCTAGAACATTTATAAACAATTTATAACAACTTTCTAGCATGCCAATTCGAATCTAACCATATGAACGGGGCTCTGATACCACTGTTGGGTTTTATGGGTCCATGCGCAGCGGAATTAAGCATAAAATTAACACAAAACCCAAGCCCTAAGATCCGTTCTATACGATTAAATTGAATTCCTATGAGATAGAATTTACCAACCTTAATTGCTTTCCGGTCTTGAGCTATCGAACGGATAATTATGTGATTCGTAATCACAAACTTTTTGATCTTCAAATCTTCGAATCTTCAACTTCTTTGGATCTTCAGATTTGAACTCTAGGCCTTTGATTTGTTTGAACAAATTAAGACCCTCTTTTGGTAATCCACACAAATATGAATGTCGAGAACGATTCTCGGGTTGGGAATTGCTAGATTCCAAAAAACCTATGGAAGAATATTGAGAGGACTTTTGATTATGATTTTCCTTGAGAAAATTCGGCTAGCTCATTAGGGTTAACAGACCTCTCATATTTATACTACTTTAGTGTAAATATGTTTCCTAATCGAATTAGGAGAACAGGCTGTCAAAAACGCGTCTGGTGGCTAGTTATGTCGCGCGACATAACTAGCCAGTGGCTAGTTATGTCGCGTGACATACTTAGCCAGTTGCTAAGTATGTCGCGTGACAAAAGTTGCCATATACAGAAACTTTCAATCATTCTTCCTTTGGTTCAACCAACTCATTCTATTTGTGTGTGACCCAATAGGATTGTATTATGTTGGCAATGAGTCCGATCATATCGACCCTCATAAGACATAAGCGGACTCTAGCAAGCCATTATGTCTACCCAAATAACACAACGTAAGAATTCACGTTTCCAATGGTACACTTCCATTTCTCCCTTTGTCTCACGATGTTATATTGAACACAAGTCATGGTCCACGTCAACTTGTATTTGTTCAATGCTTTCTCGATCTTGAGTATAATGATAGTCCAATCATATTGGGGTGTGGCCACACGCTTTCATCATTATCACTCATCGAGGGGCCCAAGCAAAACATCTCTCTTTCGAGGGACAAATTCCATCTTGACTTATCATCCTTCCCATCATGAATCCGATCATGCCAAAGATAGCCTTTATAGATATCGTGTTAAGATATCGTTTGACTAAAATCAAACATGACTTTCATCATATGTAAGGTCATGATAATCTCAGGTCTAGGGACTAAATGAAGTAACCATATGAGATTTAATTATGACATTTGACCATGACATAAATCTCATACGGGTCAAGTCCAGTCACTTGTTCTCTAACAAGTACCCATAATTTCAATGTGCATCTCTATGCATATAATCATCATATGATTATCCATTGACAATTATACTAGTTATTTACAAGTTTGTAATGTGCATCTCTATGCATATGATCATCTCTATGATCATCCATTACCAACTTACACTAAATAACTAGGGACACAGATTAATATAATAAACATGTAAAACATATATTAATCAAAATAAAATTTCTCTTTTATTAATGATAAAGACGATACAACAAGGTTTATAGAAACTATAAGCCTAGGGCACACACACTAACAGGTACGTTAGGCTTACACTATTTCTCACGGTCAAGACAATAGCGTTGTATCCTTCACTAATTATGTCCTAACTTTTTTAGATTTTCGTTTATGGTATTCCCGCCCTGTCACAAACGGGCATTTCGGCTTATCTCTAGCTGACCATAATTAGTAAGAATCCATTAAGATCTAAAGTCAACGTACTTTCCATTAAAGGAACATCCCTAGGCCATTGAACTATTCTCGTGATCAATGAAACCTAGTTCCTTTATATGATTCCGTCAATCGAGATTCTCCGCTAGGTACTTCTCTCGATCGACTGAATCATACAAGTTGGACGTCTCCAAAATGTAAGTCATTTGGAGTTTGATATAAAGAAATTGTTTAGATGAAGATAGAAGACAAGACTTTCATATTTAAGATGATGAACAATATGTGTTTTGAGTTTCCAACCCCAAGAACAAGGGGGATTACTCACTAGCCATGTAAAAGAAAATAAACATAAAATAATAAGAGATAGAGTAAGAAGAACTTATGATTATTGAGAGATGAGTGGCTGGAATAATGCTTCAAACTTTTATTGCTTCTTTCCAAAGAAAACTTCAAGAACAATGTAGACTTTGAATCTTCAAATCTTTTGGAAATAAATGTAAAGAATTGTGTATAATGTACTCCTAACTTTTGGTATATTATTCTCTGATAATTCCTAATATCTTCTATCTGATTACAAGTGATCTATTTATAATGAGGAGGAGGCTCTTCAAAGTGGTGCCATTGAAAGGTGCCTTTAGAATCTGCAGGTGTCATTTGCACGGCCGAGCTAAGGAAGTTGCACGGCCGCTCCCTCTTGGCGCCAGTTTTGGATTTGAACTTGGGCAAATGGCACGGCCGCTCTGCGAGGTTGCACGGCCAATCCATTTGCAAGACTCGGCCGCTTTGGGATGTGGGGCCAAAAATGGCCTGGGCATGGCCAAGTACGGCCGCTCCATGTCTGGCTGCATGGCCGCTCTGGCTGGAATTTGGCTTGTGTGCTTGATTTGCTTGTTGTTCTTCCATGTCTTTGTACCAAGATGTCCCAAGCATCCATTGATCATAAAATAGACTCTAAAACTTGTCTAAAATGCATAATATATACCAAAAGCGTAAAATCAAAGATTTATATAAAAGAAGCTAAAAATAGGCTAATATGCAATCTAAATGATAACTAAACTAAGAAAATGTTAATGAAAATATAGGATAAATGACTACTCCCTCCGTCCCGCTAATATTAGCACACTTTCCTTTTTGGGCGTCCCGCTAATATTCGCACACTCCCAAAAAGGAAACTTTATATTAATAAAATATTCACCCAACCCCACTCATTCTCTCTCCTACATTATTTTAATACTCACAACACCATTATAATTTATTACACCCTCCACTCATTCTCTCTCCACTCATTCTTTTACACTCACAATATTTTATTAAAATATCATATTCCTTAATTCCCGCGCAAACAGTGTTTGTGCTAATATTAGCGGGACGGAGGGAGTATATAATAGTCACTTATCAAACTCCCCCACACTTAAGCTCTTGCTTGTCCCCAAGCAAGTTTAGGATGAAAAACATGGAGAGGGAGAAAAGAATGCAAAATAAAATAAGATCGATCCCTCAGAAATTTTTATAGTAGCAAGCCTATTGCCTTTGAATATTGTCTTTATCTTTCTGGTCATATTTTTCATACCTTTAAAATTTATTAGAAAGAAGTTTTTTTGGGATATTTCAAAGAAACAATTTTAAGACAATAACCTAATATAGCATATATAGGAATTTGATCAAGCAAAGCATGCTAGAAGGATAAATCTTAGATCATAAATTTGGTAGAATAGAAGCTTCACTCTTTTAGAGTGATTTTTGAGAAAATGAATTTATTGCTTAAAAATGTACAAATAAAAGCATACACACTTATTTCACAAACTAGAAGCTTTCATAGATTTGAATTGCATTTTTGAATCACAAGGGTGAAAAAATGGATGATGATAGTGGAAAAATCTTATCAAGGTTTCAACAATTTATCTCATTTTTGCACGTGTTAGATTTTTGCAAAAGACTTTAGTAATTTTCGATCCTTTCAAGTAGGAGACATTGTGGCTGCGAACCCCATATTCCTAATACTTAGATCAAGAATACTTTGGATATTACTTCCATTTGGCAAGAAAGTATCGTCGCAGCGAACGCCGTGCCCCGAGTTACTTAGGAAGTAATAGATTTTTGCTTTTAAAATTTGGTGACTAAGTCACTCTTTTAGCAATAAGAAAAAATGCCTAGCCTTGATTCGATTAGTGGAAATGGAAAGATGGGATTTTTAATGAAGGGTTGTGATTCAAAGGATGCAAAACAAAATAAATGCTTCTAATAAGGGAATAAACATAAAATTTGAAATGTACATTTAAAGAAATAATTTCAAATTTTTTTTCATAAAAATAGCCAAGTACTTAAAAAATGATCAATAAGAATTCAATCTAATCAAATGCTTTTCTTGACAAAACCCTATATATTGCTATATTAACTTATAAGGCTCTAATTTATTTCCTAAAAATATTCTTATATTTTTCTTTTTATTAATTTCTAAATTTATAAAAAATATGAATGGAAAATTAAAGGCATTATTCTAGGGCAATTAGCAAGCATAAAGATTAATAATATGGATCATCATAGGGATTTTTTTTATATATATATACTAGACATGCATAAAAAGAAAAGAAAATGCAACTAAGTTAAAAAAGAAAAATTTAAACTAGAAAGCATGTAAATTTAAACTAAAAAGCATGTAAAATTTAAACTAGAAAACAAGTAAAATAAAGATAGATATAAAAACCCCCCCCCACACTTGAAATGAACATTGTCTTCAATGTTTAATACAACTGTATATGATGTATTATGTACAATAGTTCAAAGAATGATAAAACTTAAATGGATATACCCATCGGTCAGAAATTGTCAACGGTGAACCATATGGCACCATGACTTTGCTAGTCATTTGTGACTAATTCAAAATTTGTGGTGTATACTTTTCCAATCCTTAAAAGAATATGTAACTACTCACAAATAATTAGGAAGAAATTGGGTGAAGGGAAACATGAAAACCAAAGCACACGGCGGGAATATCTTAGTATCCCATATTAATCATCAAACAAGGCTAAGCTCAAGAAGAAATTCTTCAACCGAAATGGTGGTTTGTTGTTAAAAAAACAACTGTGAACAAGTTTCTGTTGAGAAAACCAAATTGTTTTCATCTAAGGAGCTGGAAACGGCCACTGATCACTACAACGAGAACCGAGTTCTTGGTCGTGGAGGCCAGGGTACAGTTTACAAAGGCCCAACATAACAATGTACATGAGTGTCTGCAGAAATCAGATTCCTCGGTTCAATTATGGCAATCAAATTCTAAAAGCGAACATGCCATGCCTCGGGGAGAAAGAGACGGAAATGAGGGAGAGAATAGTGAAATCCAAATACCAATGTTACGCGATTTGCTCGGCAAAGTCGAAAGAAAATTACAATAGCTGGCCTGCTTGTAAGCCAAACCAACTGTACTCTTACTATCATTTTACTAAATTTCGAAGTTCATTAAACAACAAACGCACCTAAAATTACTCTTAACATAACATTGCTAAATATTACATAGAGAGAAATTTAGTTGAACAATGAACATCGAAGGTTCATCGTCCAACCAAAGATGTGATAGAGCTTGTAGCAGTACTGTTAAAAGGGTCAGCCAGTTGGATAATGCCATAATCATCAACCTCTTCATTAAGCTCATCCACTTGAAAGTGAGCTGAACCTGCATGTGTGGTTTTAATAGCTTCCAACTCCATTGCTACTTCTTTCATCGTAGGTCGCTTTCTCCCATTCAGATTTAAGCATCTGTATGCTAGGTTGGCAACGCCAACAATCTCTCCTTTCCTGCCTTCTTTCATAACTTGAGCATCAACTGTATCAAACAAATGGTTCTTCTTCATGCTCAACATAAAATATGTTGCTAAACTTCGCCCTTCCATGAATGTGATTGGCAGAACCGCTTTCTGACCAGTTAGGAGCTCAACAAGAACCACCCCGAAGCTGTAAACATCACTTTTTGCTGTAAATTGGCTTGATTGATAATATTCGGGATCCAAGTACCCAAATGTTCCTTGTACTCTTGTTGTCATGTGAGTTTGTTCAACTGCTGCTGATCTTGATGTCCCAAAGTCAGCAACTTTTGCTCTGTATTTGTCATCCAAAAGTATGTTAGAAGACTTTATGTCACGATGATAAATAGGTAAAGAAGCTGTAGAGTGGAGATAAAAAAGAGCTCCTGCAACTTCGGAAGCAATTCTTAAGCGGACATCCCATGTAAGTGGAAAGTCTTCATTTTCTTGATGATGTATGTACTGGAAAAGTGTTCCATTTGGGATGAAATCGTAAACAAGCAAAGGAACTTCTGTCTCCAAGCAACATCCATGTAATTTCACCACATTTCTGTGGTTAATTTGGGATAAAATGACAACTTCATTGATGAATTCATTAAGTTTCCCCTCATCAACTATTTTAGACTTTTTAACTGCAACGATTTTCCCGTCTGTTAACATTCCTTTGTAAACGGTACCCTGGCCTCCACGACCAAGAACTCGGTTCTCGTTGTAGTGATCAGTGGCTGTTTCTAGTTCCTTTGAAGAAAATAACTTGGTTTTCTCAACATAAACTTGTTCAGCAGAACACAATTGTTTTTGTAACAACAAACCACCATTTCGCTTGAAGAATTTCATCTTGAGCTTAGCCTTGTTTCTTCTCTTGATAATTTTCCTCAGCCGCCATGCACCCATGATCATAAATAATCCCCCGAGACCACTGCCAAGACCTACATTCAGAGACAGGGAAAGCTGATCATGTGATGCTTTGACGGTTTTTTTTTTTGTTCATGATCAGATCATCAAAAGCGAAGGTGCCAACAGTTGGTTAGTCCCCATCAAAAGATCACACGAGAGTTAGATTTACAACCTACAATATTCTTACCTACAAAAACAAACATCATGGTTCTGCTTCTATTGTTATCTGGAATGCTTCTATAATAGATATCTGTAAACATCAATCAATCGGACAAATAGATAAGAATTAATGTAAAGATAGCAAGTAACTATTAATGATGTTTGGATAAGGTATAAGTAATTTGAATATGTATGTATGTATATGAATCAAACATATTAAATGAGCAGTACATGGTGAGATTGACCTGTTGGGCATCCAGTTTGAAGATATGGACTGATATCTGGGAACCTGTCACAATAACAATTCGGGTATTCATCACTGTGTTGGTCAGTGATAGTAAAATTCCTCCTTGTAGCATAGCACATTTCATCGGTCTTCCAAATCAAGTTAACAGGAACATTTTCCTGACCAGAAGGAAAAGATAAAGGAGTCCCTGACAAATTCATGTACGTATGGTTTATAGGGTTCCTGACCTGAAGAATCGCAGGATCATCAGCACTTCCAAAGCTAATGCCTAGGACCTCCAAATTGAGGCTAGTGAGGGAAAGCGTGGAGTTTTTGCAAGTAATTGCGTAGCTTTGATTAGCATAGCAGTTGGGTCCAATCCCAAATGGGTATGGGATCCTAACGTTCCCGCATCTATCTACACAACCCTCCTTTGCAATTATCGTTGCTCCTAATATTTGTCCTGCTATTGCTTTAACTAACAACAACATGACCAACACTATATGTATCATTCCAATTGAAAACTCCATTCTTACCATCTCTCCGTTTGTATCATACACCAGAAACTTTGAATTAGTCGTGAATGCGCAGCAAAATCGGTCGTATTCCAATTATTTATGAAAACAGCTTATCATGCCATATGGTCCCCTGTAATATGACATTGAATGAGAAATAAAATATCTATGGAGATTAGTCAAGTACAATATTAATTAACAGGATGGGGCCCTAAGCCATTGCTCAGACCGCCAGGGCCTTCTAAACGGGGACAAATCAAGGGCCTCATTTTTCTTGATTCATATCTTGCTTTCAAATTCAGAACCCCCTTAAATGCTTATAACCACTAGCCAGCACCACCACTGTTAGTCATATCCTTGCTTTCAAATTTAGAACCCAAATAAAAACTAGATTGTAAATAAGTAAAGGAAAACACTTTGGATTAATTATTATCCTCGTCTATTATTCAAATATCATTTATTGTTATTTCAAATAGATAATTGTTTATTTTCTCCTAATTTACAATTCACTATGACACATACATGGACTATAAAGATGCTACTTGGGAAACCCTAAATTGACACAATCTTAGAAAATTCTAGCAATAAATCAATAACAAGAATCAAGCAATCGACCTATTTGCAAAACCCTAGCAATCAATTTAATAATCAAGAACAAGAAAGAATATAAATAGGATCAAAGAGATGAAAAGAAATTAACCTCAATTGAAATCAAGAACGGTTCAAACAATTAATTCCAGAGCCAGGGAGATTAGTTCTCCATGAAATATGATCTCCAAGAGTTTTTCTAAAAATCCAAATCTAAAAACAAAACATAAGATAACCTTAAAATTCTTTTAAAACTTCCTACTTATACTAGGAAAATAGTAAGGGAAAGAAATATTTGATTTCTTTCCTAAATTTTCTTCAAAAAAAGCAGCCCAAAAGTCTTCTTCAAAAGTTGACTTCGGGAATCCCTATAGGCCCCTGAAGTTTTGCAAATTCCAATTAAGTCCTCCAGATTCTAGAAATTCCAGAAAAATCCAAGGTCTTCAGATTTGCAGTTTGGTCACTGAATTTCTCAGATTTCTGCAGAACAGTCCTCAGCTTCACAATCTTCTCCGGTACTCTTTCACTTTGTTGACTTTTTAGGCTTGACTTTAGCTACTCGAAAGTATTACATCCGGATATGAAATAGAACAACTAAAATGCCCTCGAATTATAATAACTCTCAATAAAATCTCACTTCAACACACTATCCCAAAATTACATCAAATCTAAACTAAAATGCCCTCGGATTATAATAACTCTCAATAAGACTTCCATAAAATTCTCCACAAAATCGGAGAAGATGTTCATCATACACCTTTGAAAAGTCGCAAGCGCATTGCACAAGTAGTTTTCTCCTGGTCTTCCAGGGCAATTGGAATTTGAAAATACCCGAAATATCCATCAAGAAAACAATATCCATCAAGAAAACAATGATACGCCCTTCCGGCTAACCTTTCCAACATTTGATAAATAAAGGGAAGGGAAAAGTGATCTTTTCTAGTTACCTCTTTAAGCCGACGAAGATCAATGCAAACACGCCATCCCGTTTGCTCCCGGGTTGGCAGCGACTCACCTTTATGATTGATGACGACGGTGATCCCGCCCCTCTTGAATACACATTGAGTAGGACTAACCCACTCGCTATCGGATATGGCATAAATGATCCCCATCTGTAGCAACTTCAAAACCTCCTTCTTCACCACCTCCATCATAGGTGGATTCAACCTTCTCTGTGGTTGCCTTACCGGCTTAGCACCCTCTTCTAGCAAGATCCGATGTGTACATAAAGAAGGACTTATGCCTTTGATGTCGGCAATAGTCCACCCGATTGCTTCTCTTCGAACCCGGATCACATCAACCAATCTCTTTTTTTTGTCCTCCGACAGAACACTAGAGATCACCACAGGAAGTGTCATCCCTTCACCCAAGAAAGCATACTTCAAATTCTCAGGTAGGGGTTTCAATTCAAGCACAGGTGCCTTCTCAATAGATGGCAAAGGTTTCTCCGCTGGCACCTCCAATTGCACACGACCATAACCCGGTTATGAGGCATACATGGCATCCTCAGAACGGCTCATCACCGCCTCCTTCATCTCATCAGATATATCAAATTCTGACTTTGCACATCCCAAAGCATTCTCCAAAACAGATTTCATGTCATCATCTCCCCCACACACATAGAACACCTCTTGAGGTATGGGCTCAACTACATCAATGAAATTCACCGAATAGATATCATTTGGATATTTCATGGCATCAAAAATATTAAACTCCATTCGTTGCCCATCAAACTCCATAGTCAGCGATCCATTAGAAACATCCAATTGGTATGAGCAGTCGACATGAATGGCCTACCTAACAGAATGGGAGCCTTAGGATCCGTGTCCATCTCCAATACATAGAAATTTGCAGAAAATATGAGCTTACCAACCCGAACTAGAACATCCTCAATCAACCCCTTAGGGTAAGCATTAGATCTGTCAGCAAGTTGAATAACCACCCGAGTATCCTGTAGAGGTCCCAACTTTAGGTTCTCAAACAACGCATAAGACATCACGTTGATTGAAGCCCCTAAGTCAAGCATAGTCATATGCTCCGAAGCATCCCCCAAAGACACCGGAATTACAAACATATCCAGATCACTGCACTTGTTAGGCATCTTCTTCTGATAAACTACAGACACATGCTCACGGACTTTAACCTTTTTTTTGACTCCTTTCCTTCTAATTTCTCTTCAAAGTGCACAATTTCTTCAGAAACTTTGCATACCTCGGAACTGTCTGAAGGAGATCTGAAAACGGAATGTTTACCTCTAATCTCTTGAAGGCGTCAAAAATAGCCTTGTCAGGCTCCGATTTTCTAGACTCCCTCAATGCATAAGGAAACAGAGGGATTGGCTCATAAAAATGAGCCACAAGTACAGTACTCTTCTCCTGCTCTGGAGTCTTCTTCTCAGGTGTAACCTTCTCAACCACTAACTCGGGCTCCTCCTCTACAACTACATCATCAAGCTTCCTTCCACTACGCAAACTGACTCATATGCTTCTCTAAACTGCTGATGCTCGACTCAGTCCGCTGCTGAAACTGTTGGAAATTCCCATTCATGGTAGTCACACTCTGCGCTAAAGAGCTAATCAATTCCTCATTAGACTTTGCAGGAAGTGGGCCCTGCTGTTGCTGTTGTTATCCAACTGGTGCTCTGTACTGATTAGACTGGTTGCCTTGATCCTGCTGACCTTGCTGGTACCCCTGCTGATTATTAAAATGTTGTCCCCTGAAACCTTGTGACCCTGTGATGGACCATATCTGAGATTCAGATGAACATTGCTCGAGGAGTTGTAGTTGTACGGCGATGACCTCTGACCCTGTTGATTAAAACCTATAGCATTAACATCCTCAACCTCATCCGACCGAAGAGATGGACAAGAATCAGTAGGGTGAGTCACATCATTACAAATGCCATAATGCTGAGGTTGTTGACCCAGAACCAAGGTTTTCAATAAACTCTTAACATCCTCAACATCAGCCTCCAACTTGCTAATTTTATCACCAGATCCTGCTGCAATGACTTATCTAATACTAGACCTTCTTCCATGAGTTCTTGTGCTCTTGGCCAATTCCTCTATCAATTTCTCTTCATGATCATTAGTAGTTTTATTCATAATATTACCTCTACAAGAAGAATCCACCATCCGTTTATCTTGCATAGTTAATCCTCCATAAAAGTACACAATCAACTGTTCATCATCAAAGCCATGATACGGGCAACTTCTGCAAAGCTTATAGAACCGGTTGTAATATTCATATAAAAACTCATTAGACCGTTGTTCCATGTTACTGATATCCCGTTTCATTATATTGATTTGATATGGAGGAAAGAACTCATCAAGAAATACCTCTTTCAGCTGCTGCCAAGACGTGATACTATTTGGTGGCAGGTGATAATACCACGCATTTGCATTATCCTTAAGAGTAAAGGAAAATGCTCTCAACAATAGTTGTTCGAAGGGAAGTGCAGTCGGTTTCATGCTCTCACAAATCTTCACAAACTGGGCTACGTATTGATTAGGGTTTTCCCCTGGCATCCCATTGAAGTGGGGCAACTGATTCAACAACCCTGACTTCAATTCAAATGTAACCCCAATCGGCAAATCAGGGAACTTGATTGCTTGTGGTTGCTCATTCCAGTTCGGAGCAATTTTCTGCCTCAATGTCAGATGTGGGGGAGGTGGGTTATTATTGCATCTTCTATTACCTCTTCCATTACCGCCATTATCCATAACCTCTGGCTCATGATCATCCCCACCATTATTATTATTCATCTCTTCGAACTGGAAAATCCTCCTAGCTTCCATGCTTTGTTTTCTCCTTCTCCTGAAATATCTGTTAATATTTGGAACACGAGGTCTAGCAAGGTTATTAGCAGAACGGGTATGGACCATGTAAGGTTCCACACCACAAGATGACAATAATAAAGCTTAACAAAAAGGGAACAAGAAAAAGGAAAAAAAATAGATTAACCAAAGACTTGGCCACAATAATGTATCTAGAACAAGTCCAAGATCGAACACGAAGAATGGTTATAAATTCACACAATTGTCACTTGACAAGATTAGGGGTCTGAGCTTGATTATGATTACTTCCTAAGACGGAAATAAAAACTAGGTTGTAAACAAGTAAAGGAAAGTACTTTGGATTAATTATTATCCACGTCTATCATTCAAATATCATCGATCAATTATTTTCAACTTATCATATTCACTCGATCAGAGATGTATTTCAATCTCTATCTCTTTCTTTAATGTTAGTTAATAGCAGTGACACACTCACTAATCTTAAAGAGTTTTTCTAAAAATCCAAATCTAAAAAGAAAACATATGATAACCCTAAAAGTCTTTTAAAACTTCCTACTTATACTAGGAAAATAGTAAGGGAAAGAAATAATTGATTTATTTCCTAAAATTTCTCCAAAAATCAGTCGAAAAGTCCTCCTCAAAAGTTGACTTCGGAATTCCCTATAGGTCCCTGAAGTTTTGCAAATTCCACTTAAGTCCTCCAGATTCCAGAAATTCCAGAAAAGTCCTTGGTCTTCAGATTTGCAGTTTGATCACTGGATTTCTCAGATTTCTGCAGAACATTACTTAGCTTCACAATTTTCTTCTTCGGTACTCTTTGACTTTGTTGACTTTTTAGGCTTGACTTTGGCTCCTCGAAAGTATTACATCCGGATATGAAATAGAACAACTAAAATGCCCTCGGATTAAAATAATCTCAATAAAATCTCACTTTAACACACTATCCCAAAATTACATCAAATCTAAACTAAATACATCAAAATAGGAATAACATGTCTAAGAAAATAGGGAATTACGTATAACAAAATCCACCACATCATTATCCTTGATTTCAATTTAAAGAACCGCCTTAAAAGCTTATAGCCACTAGCCATGTCAAGACCAAATATGCCTATCTATACAGCATCAAAAATCTTGGCAAGCCCCCACAGTCTCTTTCACCATAATGTTAGTAGTTACAACTTCCATTAAGGCTAGGAAAAGTATACACCACAAACCTTGAATTAGTCACAAATGAGCAGCAAAGTCACAGCTTCCTTTAAAGCTAGGAAAAGTATACACCACAAACCTTGAATTAGTCACAAATGAGCAGCAAAGTCACAGATTCCTTTAAGGCTAGGAAAAGTACACACCACAAACCTTGAATTAGGTAGGAAAAGTATACACCACAAACCTTGAATTAATCACAAATGAGCAGCAAAGTCACAGATTCCCTTAAGGCTGGGAAAAGTATACACCACAAACCTTGAATTAGTCCAAATGTCTCCGCAATCTTGATGTCCCAAAGTCAGCAACTTTTGCTCTATGCTTAACATACAAAAGCATGTTAGAAGAATCGATATCACGCTGACAAATAGGTAAAGAAGCTGCAGTGTAGATAAGAAAGAGCTTCATTTTCTTGATGATGCATGTACCGAAAGATTTTCCATTTCATGAACCAGCAGAGGAACTTTTAGGGAGTAAAATGTGAGTTCAGTAACTTGTTATAAAATGGACACAACTCATATAATGCAACCTACTTAATATGTCTAACGTACTTTTAACCTAGTCACTTGCAATCAAACAAATAGGCCACCTGTAATAAGAACAAAGCCAAATCAAGTGTGTCATCTACAATTACACTCCAGTGCAGCTACCAACTCTTTTTTCCAGTTTTATTAATACCAATATTGAACTTTAATAGTAGGCACCCTCCTATAAATTAATGTCTTGAACTACAAACCAACCTCAAAATTACTCTTAGCATCAACATCGATAAAGATGAGTAGTTGCGTAAATGTACTTTTGCTGTAAATTGGCTTGATTGATAATATTCGGGGTCCAAGTAACCAATTGTTCCCTGCACTTTTGTTGTCATGTGAGTTTGATCTGAAGAAAAATTGTAGTGCGATGTTCACTCACACTAGCCCAAGATCGTTAATCAACTTGTGAAAAAGAGCAAGCCAAAATTAAAAGAAAAACAACAACTCCAAGAATGACGAAACTTGACACTTATATTACACTCTTCAAAGTCTGAACTCACAACACTCTTACAATTGGGGAGCCACTATTTTTCTGAAGTACATTTAAGAAATGACATAGGAGAGGTATTTATACTTTAGAAGAAATCCCCTAGATACATGACAAGGAGAAGGATAGATAAGAACACCAAAAGACACATGAACCTTAAGATAAGGATCATAGATACATTGATCACATGTTAATTCTAGAATCATCCAAAAGTAAAACAAAAAATCACCTTTATATTTTTTTTAACACTCCACCTTAAAGAGATTTTTTGAAAACCATACCAAGACGATTGCGAAGAGTTTCAAATGGACTTTTGGAAAGCGTCTTTGTAAAGATGTCAGCAACATTTTCAGTACTTCAAACTTCCATAGCACAGATGGTTCCTTCAATTACCTTCTCACGAATGAAGCGATGCTCAATCTCTATGTGCTTGGTTCTTGCATGACACACCGGATTTGAAGCAAGTTTAATGGCACTTTGATTATCTCCATAAACATTAGTTGCCTTCAAAATTCGAGAGAAAACATCTTCAATTAGTCTTCGAAGCCTAACACTCTTGAGCTGCAAGTGTTGCAGCTTTATATTCTGCCTCTGTAGTAGATAAAGAGATCGAATCTTGCTTTTTGCTACACCAAGATACACCAGCAGAGCCACATAAGAAGATATATCCTGATGTAGACTTTCGATCATTCAAGTCACCACCAAAATCAGCATCCGTAAAACCTTCAAGCAAGAATTTTGTGTCTGTATAAAGTAACCCCAAATCAACTGTGGAGTTCACATACTTCAATTTATTCTTGGCAGCCTCTAAGTGTAGCTTGTGAGGTGCCTGCAAAAAACGACTAACTAGCCCAACGGAAAAAGCAATATCGGGTCTCGTTATAGTCAAATACAAAAGACTACCAACAAGAGCTCGATAAGGTCGAGGATCTGAGAGTAGAGAACCTTCTTCATGTCTTAACTTCGAATTCACATCTAGGGGAGTAGACCGCTTTTTCCCATTTTTCAAGCAAAACTTCTTAATTAGCTTTTTACCATAACTTTCTTGAGACAGGAAAATTCCTTTCTTGGTATTCTCTACTTCCAATCCTAGAAAATGGCTTAACTCACCTAAGTCTTTCATGTCAAATCAAAGAGAGAGTTCTTCCCGCAGCTTTGCATCTCTCGTTATTGCCAGTGACAATCATATCGTCCACGTACAAAAGCACCACCATGTGTATCCCTCCTTGCTTCTTAACAAACAAGCTTGAATCGGTGTTAGAAGCAAATTAACCACAAAAATGTAAATGCTCGGAAATTTTACCGTACCACGCTCTTGGAGCTTGCTTGAGTCCATAAAGCGTCTTCTTAAGTTTGCAAATAAAATCTGGATGTGTTTTTGAAACATATCCATCCGGCTGATCCATGTATATATCTTTGTCCAACTCCCCATATAGAAAGGCATTCTTCACATCGAGTTGTTACAACTTCCACCCTCGTGATGCTGCCAGAGAAATCACAACACGCACAGAAGTCATCTTTGCTACCGGACTAAAAGTCTCTTCATAGTCTTCTCCATACTTTTGAGAAAAACCACGAGCAACCAACCTTGCCTTATATTTGTCAACGCCTTATATTTGTCAATGCTTCCATCTGCTCTTCTCTTTATTTTATAAACCCACTTACAGGAGATAGGTTGCACATCCTTTGGCTTCGGAACAAGATCCCAAGTTTCATTCTTGGTCAGAGCCTTAATTTCTTCATCCATCGCTTGCTCCCACTCTTGAACACAAACAGCTTCGCCATAATTAGAAGGCTCTTCTTCATCAATCGGTCCTGCAAGGAAGCAAGAATAAGTACTTGTAAAATTTTCATCTCTGTATCTGGATGGTTTCACAATCGTTCTTCTCGGCCTTTGAGCTAAAGAATTCTCTCGAGTGTTGCCCTCAGCATCCACCTCATTTTGCTCATCCTCCGAGGATGTACTCCCCCTCTCACCTTGCTCTCCGGTTGGTAATGTCGAAGAATTTTGAGAGGTATCATTAGAAAATATCGGCAAAGTTACCTCCTTGGGAATATCAGAATCAGCTAGCCCTTTTACACCATAAGAAGAAGTGACCTCATCAAAAATAACATCTCGTGAAACAACCCACTTGTTAGATTCCGAATCCATACATTTCCACCCTTTCTTCCTTTCATCATACCCGACGAAAATACACTTCTTAGCTTTAGCATTGGTTCTTCGAGAATCTGGCACATGAACATAGCAAATAGAACCAAAAACTAAGTGTTTGACGGTTGGCTTCTCCATAAACATCAGCTCATATGGAGACCTCATATTGTTTGGACTTAACGGCATCCTGTTAATCACATAAGTTGCACATGCCATACCTTCTGCCCATAAAGCTCTATGATGTAGATCGAGACAGGAATGGAGGAATATATTTTCATATCTTTTATGATTTTATTATTATTTTCGGAATTAATTTTAGTAGAATAATTATAGGAGGTTTTAGAGTAGATTTAGACTTGATTTATTAGTTTTAGACTCCTAATAGGTTACCTTATAGGTTAGGCATTATTTTAGGACTTTATTTCTTGTTTTCCAAGTTTTATGGGTGCTATAAAATAGCCCTAAAGTTGTAATCCGAAAATTAGAGTTTTTGATTATTGAATAAAGAAAATAAAGGAAAAGCTAAGGCTTTCTTTATCTAGGGTTTGTAACCCATTGTTTCTGGTCAATTTTCGTTCGGTATCAATCTCAAGGCTTCTTTCGACATCATTTGGTATCAGATTCCTGGACGAGGGTATCGATATTGATGGCCGAACGAGGGCGTAGTGTTCATGGCGGAAAAGATGTTCGTGGAAGGAACCGTGGAGCGGATTCCAGTCAAATGATGTCGAAAGAAGCCTTGAGATTGATACCGAACGAAAAATGACCAGAAACAATGGGTTACAAACCCTAGATAAAGAAAGCCTTAGCTTTTCCTTTATTTTCTTTATTCAATAATCAAAAACTCTAATTTTCGGATTACAACTTTAGGGCTATTTTATAGCACCCATAAAACTTGGAAAACAAGAAATAAAGTCCTAAAATAATGCCTAACCTATAAGGTAACCTATTAGGAGTCTAAAACTAATAAATCAAGTCTAAATCTACTCTAAAACCTCCTATAATTATTCTACTAAAATTAATTCCGAAAATAATAATAAAATCATAAAAGATATGAAAATATATTCCTCCATTCCTGTCTCGATCTACATCACTCTAGGTAGATTCTTAGCATGTAACCAACTCTTACAAGTCTCCTCTAAGTGTCAGATCTTCCTCTCGACCGCTCCATTTTATTGTGGAGTGTAAGCACATGAAAGTTGTCTCCTAATTCCAAGTTCTTGACAAAATTTGAAAAATTCATCAGAAGTTTGACAAAATTTGAAAAATTCATCAGAAGTAAACTCACCTCCATTATCAGTACGTAGCTTCTTTATTTTTCTCCCAAGAGCAGCGTCCACCATTTCACGAAACTTCTTAAACCTTGATAAAACATCAGACTTTTAGTTCAAGAAATACACCCAAGTGAACCTTGTAAAGTCATCAACAAAGATCAACATAAATTGACATCCAGAAAAAGGTGTCGTAGTAGGACCAAACAAATCACCATGAATACATTCTAAAGGAACACTACTTCTAGTTGATGAATTTTCAAACAGAAGTCGATGGGATTTTCCATATTGACAACCCTCACAAACTTCACCATTTCCAAAAGAATTCAGAGAAGGCAAGCCATTTACCAACTTTTTACTTATCATGACTTTAAATTTCTGCATATTCACATGCCCAAGCCTAGCATGCCACAAGAATGAATTTTCGCTATTGCTCGTTTTCTTAACATATGAAGAAGAAGCAGACAAAACAAATACATATTTAACTCTCTTACCGGAGTAAACGACGTCTGCCTTTACACTGTCAACATTTCGAAGGAATTTCACTTCTCTTGGTCCGAACATCACATGAAAACCAGCATCAACGGCATTTGCAACGGAAAATAAGTTTTTCTTCATTCCAGGAACATGAAAAACACTCCTCAGAGTAACAGGATCATCATTTTGGCCATTTATAATAACACTACCCTCCTTCTCAACATTATGCACTGTATTATTGGCCGTCACAATAGCATGATTGCCTTCATATTTTTTAAAACTAACAAATTTAGACATATCTGTTGGATGTAATGGCTCGATGTCCTGGCAAAGGGCCCGGTGCCCTCCGACTCAGCAATGGAGAAAGCCTCACAGCTCACTCACTGTCACGGCTCTCCTTCTTCTAATTGGTCACTCTTCCAAACACTCTTGGGCTGGACTCTCTCAAATTCACACATTGGGAAAATCCCAATTCACTTATTTATACATGCTCTTAAGTCGGTGAAGGGAGCAACTCAATTTCTCTAGATCATTCCATGCAAGTCGGCTCTCATGCCAAATCCAGAAGCTTCTTCCCTTTTCTCCAATGGCAGGCCACCTTCAAGTTGGGGCTTCTTGAAAACTCCTTGATGTGGCGGATTTCATTATATGTAATTCTCTAATTTTCTAGACATTTTATCCTTATTTTAATGTAATTTAGATTAGTTTCAATGTAATTTTGAGTAGACTATGAATTGGTAAGTTTGTGGGAAATCTTTGTAATTTTGAGTCATATTTTGAGTGATTTTGAGATGTTCCTGCGAAGTTTATTAATGCAGAGGATAAAGCTGCTATTATCAGAAGTTCAGGGACCAATCTGCAAAGCAGCAAAGTTCGGAGATCAGAAGGAAATTATGGAAACTTGGAGGACCAAAGTGAAAAACAAGAAATAAGGAAATTAATACCCGTACGTGAATTCCAAGGAGGGCGCATTAACTGAGGCGTTTTTGACTGTGGAAAAAGACTTTTAATTTGAATTCATGTTTCTTTTTATTTTCTATTATTATTTTCTTTTATTATTATTATTAGTTTAGGTTTAGTTGGAGAAGGAAGTATAAAGACTCCTTTAGAATATTATTTTTAGGGTTATCTAGAGTTTTATTTTGACCTAGAGAGCTTGAGTTTTTCCATGAAAGCTTAAACTCATTGCTTTGGATTTGATTTCTTGAACCCCTATTTATCAATTTGAGGTATTTTTCTTTTCAATCTGTTTATTCCTGTTCATAATTTTACTTGTGTTTATTTTAGATTTATAACTAGGGTTTGTGGACCTGATCAATTCACTAGTTCTTTTTATGAATCTTTGCTAGAATTTTCTATGACTGTGCCAGTGTAGGAAATTCATGAGTAGCATCTTTACGATTTATGCATGTGCCATGGTAAATTGTGAAGTGGGTAAAATTAGATGATTATCTGTGTGAAATAATCATAGAAAGCATTCTTGATCTTAGTTTCTTAAACCGTTCATCAATTAATTATGCGATCTAGACTGTGCCAGTTAGATTAATTTATTAATTAGGGTTTCTAGTGAGTGTGCCACTGCTAGTAACTATTCTGAAAGAAAAAACAGAGATTGAAACAGATCTTGTGATCAAGTGAATAGGGTGACATTGAAAAGAGATAGCAATGATAATTGGCTAATTAGGTGGGGACGGAATCAAATCTAAAGTGTTTCTAAATTATTGTTTTTGCTCTTAATTAGTTTAATTTCTGTTTTTAGGAATTAATTCATCAACAAACAACCCCCCCCCCATTTGTGTGTGACTAGTTCATAATCAATAACCGTTCTTCAGTGGTTCGACCCTGGACTTACTTTTGCTACATTCATGTGGCCGAGTCCCGGTTTAATTTAGTAGGTGTACGACTAAGCCTGCCACTCCTCAGGGTGTGTAGAAATCTCTAGAGAACCCTCGTAATTTCTGGGGAGAGGAAGAGTCGGTGTTGCTCTTTAACACTCCCCCTCAATGCTGACTCTTCTCGATCTTGTAGTCATACCTAGTTTTGCTCTGAACTCCTCGAACTTCTTTGCACTAAGACTCTTAGTGAACACATCTGCAATTTGGTCCCATGTTTTGATCGGGCACATTTGTATCTTCCCTTGTAGTACTTTCTCCCTTATGAAATGGTGGTGTACTTCCACATGTTTCGTCCGAGCATGAAATACTGGATTTTTTGCAATAGCTGATTGGTCATCACAGTGTAGCTCGACTGCATAATCGATTAGTTGATGTAGATCCTCCGGTAACTTCATCAACCATGTACTTTCTTGAGCTGCCATTGCTGCAGATCTATACTCCGCTTCAATGGCTGACAATGACACAGTTGATTGTCTTTTGCTACACCATGTGACTGCTCCCGAGCCAAGACTGAACATATACCCTATTGTTGAGGGTCGGGTGTTATGATCTCCTGCGTAATCTGCATCACAGTAGCCGATTACTTTGTGATATCCGCCTTTCTGATATAGAAGCCCATAGTCGATTATTCCCTTTACATATCTCAATATTCTTCTTACAGCTTCCAAGTATGGCTTCTTTGGTTTTTGCATGAATCGACTTACTACTCCCACTGCAAATACGATGTCTGGCCTCGTTAGGGTTAAGTAGATAAGGCTACCTACCAATTGTCGGTACATCATCCCATCTTCAAGATCTTTGCCTTCTTCCGCACATAAATTTGCATTGACTTCCATTGGGGTGGAGATTGGTTTACACTCAAGCATCCCATATCTATGTAGGAGATCTTTTGCACACTTTTGTTGGCATAGGAACAAGCCTCCTTCATCACGATCAACTTCAAGTCCAAGAAAGTGATTTAGCTCTCCAAGCTCCTTCATTTGAAATCGAACAGATAAGTTCTCCCTTGTCCTTCAAATTTCTTTCGGATCGTCACCTGTGATGATCAAATCATCAACGTAAACTAGCACGATAGCTAGTTTACCTTGTTCAGACTTGACGAACAAACTAGAATCGGCCGGTGCCAGAACATATCCGCTTTGAACCAAAAATTCTGCAATCTTGCCATACCAGGCTCTAGGCGCCTGCTTTAGTCCGTATAATGCTTTTCTTAATTTGCACACGTACTCCGGACGATCCTTCCTTTCATATCCTTGTGGTTGGTCCATGTAGATGTCTCGGTCAACTTCTCCATGTAAGAAGGCATTTTTAATGTCCATTTGCCAAAGTTTCCATGACTTGCTAGCAGCCAATGCTAATAGCACACGAACAGTGGTGATCTTCGCCATAGGACTAAATGTTTCATCATAGTCTAGTCCATATTGTTGAGAAAACTCACGAGCCACTAATTGTGCTTAATATCGCTCGATTGAACCATCGGGGCGTGTCTTTACTTTGTAAACCCACTTATATGTTATGGGTTTTACGTCTTTGGGCTTCGGGACCAAATCTCATGTCTCATTTTGCTTGAGTGTTGCCATCTCCTCATCCATTGCTTTTCTCCATTTAGGATCTCGAGATGCTTCTTCAAACATTGAAGGTTCTGTCATGCCGGTATCTTCAGTAAGTGCAGCATTTGCATACTTTGGATTTGGTCTTCGTTGACGGTTCGACCTCCTTATTACTGAATGTTGTTGTGTTTCTGCATCTTCACCACCTTCTCTAGATTCTTCTTGTGAGCTTGGTTGATGTTCTTCTTGACTTCTATGAACACCAGTGCTCCTGACAGTTGCCATCTCCTCATCCATTGCTTTTCTCCATTTAGGATCTTGAGATGCTTCTTCAAACATTGAAGGTTCTGTCATGCAGGTATCTTCAGTAAGTGCAGCATTTGCATACTTTGGATTTGGTCTTCGTTGACGGTTCGACCTCCTTACTGAATGTTGTTGTGTTTCTACATCTTCACCACCTTCTCTAGATTCTTCTTGTGAGCTTGGTTTATGTTCTTCTTGACTTCTATGAATACCAGTGCTCCATGGACTTGCGGTTTGATCAAATTTTCTTAGAGAGGTTGGCTCGTGTTCTTCTTCTATGACTAGTGGCGGTTCTTTAAACACGCGGTCTCCCCTTCACTTGTTTTATCCACACACTTCTCTTATAGCTTCTCTTCTATTTCTTTTTAGTCTGGGAGCGGTGTATGTTGTGGTGACCACCAAGATGATGCTTCATCAAACAACACATTTCTTGATACGTGGCAATGAGCTATTGTAGGGTCGTAACATTTCCACCCTTTTCTTTCGCTGTCATAGCCAATGAATATGCACCGTACAGCCTTCTTGTCAAATTTTGACCGTAGGTGATCGGGTATGAAGCTATAACATACACATCCAAAGACTCTAAAGTGACCTACCGTAGGCTTGGTGTGCCATAGTTTTTGGAAAGGAGAGACAGATCCCAACTTTACTTGTGGTAGCCTATTTATTACGTGTGTTGCAGTCTTCATGGACTCCGCCCAAAACTATGTAGGAACATTTTTGGCGTGCAACATACTTCAACATGTCTCTGCTAGATGTCTGTTTTTTCTTTCAGCTATACCGTTCTGCTGAGGAGTACCTGGGCATGTCAATTGTCGCCTGATCTTGCACTCGCAAAGATAGCGAGAGAATTCGTCTGACATATATTCTCTACCATTGTCCGTCCTTAAGCACCATATATTTATTCCAACCTTATTTTCTACTTCTTCCTTAAATTCTATAAATTTATTCAGAGTTTCAGATTTTTCTTTCATAAAATAGACCCAAACGTACCGTGAATAGTCGTCGATGAACGTCATCATGTATCTCATGCCCCCGCATGATGGCTGCTTTACTCGGCCAAATACATCTGAGTGTACCAACTCCAATGGTTCTCTGACTCTAAACTTTGACTCATCATAAGGCAACTGATGCGCCTTACCGTACTGGCAACCGACACAAATTGTATCAGTACGAATATCTGAAGATGGTAGTCCTTTCACCATTGATCCTATCATCATCTTTCTTAGAGTGTGATAACTGATATGCCCCAACCGTGCGTGTCACAGGTCCACAGTCTTACTCCTCCTTGTCTTATATACGTATGCTGATTTTGCTGACATCACATAGATAGACCACTCATTTGCCTTCCATGAACGGCTTGCCATTAATCCTCAAATCGACGTCTTTTGGTCCAAACACGACATAATTCCCTGGAGACGTCAAATGAGACACAGACAATAAATTCTTCTTCATGCCTGGTACGTGAAACACGTTCTCCAACTGGATTTGATGAGGACTAAATCGTGGCACGATTTTCGTCTTGCCAATATGAGCAATTGGCATTCTCGAATTGTTAGCTGTCACGACAACTCGACCTCCCTTGTACTCAGATATGCAACTAAGCTTCTCCTGGTCTCCCGTCATGTGGTTAGAGCATCCAGAGTCGACAATCCAATCCTTGTTGTAGTCGACTAGCTTCTGAGTAGTTGCGGCAAGTGCTCGGTCTTCAATCTTCATGATGGCACTTGCAGTTGTCACCTTTCCTACATTATCTTGAAAACATTCTTCAAAGTCGTTCTCGCCGTTTAAAAAGATTCCAGAAGAATCTGCTACTGCGTAGGACACTTCTAAGTACCACTCTTCCTCGATGTTATCTCCTTGATGACCTCCTGACGTCACCGCGTTGCCTTCAAACGACCTTCTCCTTGATCGACAGTCCTGAGCAAAGTGACCCTTCTTGCCACAATTGTAGCACTCGTCACCATCACGTCTATTCCCCTGTGGCCGGGTGAATGAACGCTCGCTCGAAAAGAAAAATGTTTATCAAATATCATTCTTCCTTTTTTAAAAGGGGTTTTGTGTTGTAATGATATGATATGTTTTTGAAAACTTCGGTTTTGGGAGTCGCCACGTCATTTTTAAAGGAAAACATTGAAAAACCTATTTTTAAGAGTATTTTGGGTTCGGGAGTCTGGTTACGTGTCTGGGAAGAACTAGAGAGTTCACCCAACACGCCTCTTTCGAGACTTTCAATCAACATTGGACAATTTTGGACATTCAAAGTGTGTGTGTAATATGTGTCGATGAGCAAGGCATGCAAATTTGGCATTTTTCATTGATGATGTATAAGCTGGATACAACTTGTGAGCCATGACAGGGGGCCACACCCTTTACATATTATTATGATTTTTATAGCAAGGCAGAAAGGTAAGGCAATCTGACCAGAGAGCTCTGATGTCGTTCGACACAGGACCTCTCAGGAAGAGGGTGTTGCACGACATGATGCCTCATGGTCAGATTGTCTTTTACAATGACCAAGCTATTCTGGGACTGGAAAGACATTTATTTGACTCATTGGAGTCACTATTTGAAGGTCTAAGCTCAGTTTGGGGGTTGATAGGAGTGAGCAAAGTCACGATAGACTTTGAATGATACGGATGTCATATGACATGGAACATCCGAAGTTATTCATGTCATATGGCAAACCGCCTCCAATAAATCGCACCCAAACAGACCATAGGCACCCAAATAGTGGCTTATGAGCCACAGATATGCTTAGGTAAGCTTCGAGTTACAAAGGGGGTAAACTGGACAGATCTGAAGTCCAATAATGGCTTTACAGCCTTCTGGGATCTCCATGTCGTATGACACAGGATCTCCATGGAGTCCTGTGTCGTCCGACAAGGATAGGCCATTTCTGTGCCCTTCAGACTGTTTGATTTCCCCTTTTGTTCCAAAGCAAACCAAGCAACTTTATGGACTGTAAACAGTATTAAAACAGTAATATGTGAGTATAATGGGAGGATCACATGGCTTTAGTGGCCAAATGTGATGAATCACATGTTTTTGGCCACTTTGAAGTAGCCATCACCTCCTAACTCAATGCAACTAAGCAAAGATTCAAACTTTAATGGTGTTTATGCCACCAAATGTCCAGATCTGAGATGGGGAGAAGTGAATATCGAAGATTCACTTCTCTACCACCTTTATCATGCAAAAATCCCAATTTCTACATAATATTAAAGCAAGTAAGCATGCAATGTATCATGAATGTATTAAAGACTTTATTTAAAGAGGGAGAAGGGTTTAGTGGCTACCTATTGTAGTCCACAAGGTGAGATCACCAATAGTATGGTGTCCACCCCTTCTACACACCAACAAAGGAAGGCTTCTTTGGAACTTGACCTTGAAGTGTGTGTGTGTGTGAGGAGGGAGGTGAGTGTGTGTGTATGAGAGAGAGAGGGAGACTCTATTTGGACAGAGTTTTCCCTATGTTACTGGTATCCTCCCAATATTCACTCCAAGCCCCCTAAAATGATCAGCCATGGCTTGTATTTATAGGCAGGCTGATGGGGAGTCCTATGTCGCACGACAGGGGCAGTTAAACCGCCTTAATGACCTTCCATGTCGGACGACAGCGTACACCTTTTTGGCATACTGGGCCGAATGGCTGGCAGGCCCAATGGGTTTGGTGGGCTGAGGGATAATTGGACTTAATATTGCATTTTAGCAATTATGTAAGCCCAAAAATCCATTAAAGTGAACCCAAAACATGAGTTCGGGTCGGGGTACTCACAGAGCCCCTCGGCGACGTCACTTCCACGGGAAGTGGGGTCGTCGACACAAATGAGAATCCCGAGTCGGACACGAACGGCGGGGAAAGAGGTGACCAAGATGGTCAAGTGGCTGGACCTCTTATGAAAGGATTCCTACGTATCTCGCGTGGGAATCAAGCCGAATCGTAGTTCAACAAGGATGGACATTTGCGTCCCTGTGGAATCGACCATGATGGCCATGTGGCTGGACCTTTTATGAAAGGATTCCTACGTATCCCGCGTGGGAATCAAGCCGAATCGTAGTTCAACAAGGATGGGGTGCCAATGAAAGGCCACGGGTTTTTGTACCCGAAAAGCGACTGTTCCAAGGGGAGTCACCCCGGAGATTTGACTCTTTTCTTTGGGAGTCACCCGCAAATTTGACTGTTTTTGGTGGGGAGTCACCCCGAAGATGGGCGTTTGTACCCTGATATTGACTGTTCCAAGGGGAGTCACCCCGGAGATTTGACTCTTTTCTTTGGGAGTCACCCGCGAATTTGACTGTTTTTCTTTGGGAAGTCACCCGCGAATTTGACTGTTTTTGGTGGGGAGTCATCCCGATGATTTGACTTTTTTCTTTGGGAGTCACCCGCGAATTTGACTGTTTTTGGTGGGGAGTCATCCCGATGATTTGACTTTTTTCTTTGGGAGTCACCCGCAAATTTGACTGTTTTTGGGAGTCACCCAAGGATTTGTACTGAGTGGGAAATCTGTACGGTCTTTCCGGACCGGGTAGTTTAAAGCCATTCTGGGCCATTTTTCTGTGTTGTAAATTGTACGGTTTTCCGGACAGGGTAGTTTAAGGCCATTCCGGGCCATTGACTGTGTTGGAAACTGTACGGTTTTCCGGACCGGGTAGTTAAGAGCCATTCCGAGCTATTGACTGTGATAACCAAGAGAGGTGGGCCTTTGAACCCAAATGAAATGGTGAATTTTGATGATGGGCAGCCAAGATAGGCTGATAGAATTGAATCAGGGGCAAAAGGGGAAAATCACCCTTCTGGGCCACGGATGTCGTCCGACATGGGGAGGTTCCCAGGCTGTTTTATTTAAATCAGTAGTTCGTAAGATAGGGATCCAATAACAAGAGATTTTGCCGCCGAGAACACAGAGAGGGAAAGAGAGAAGATTTTGAAAATTCTTCCTCCAATTTTGATTTAAATCAAAAATTTGATAATGCCTCCGCGAGCCGAATCGAGAAGGAATGTGCAACAAGTCTTGTCCAAGAGGAGGAGACTCGTCGATCGGAATAGACGGAAGAGATTTCCCGAGGGACATGGGCTTTACCCGGGCCTCGATTTTCATACTTCCACTATGGAGCAGAAGGGGGTAAGCATTCTAAATCATCGACCCTTTTTTCTTTTTGAAAATTGAATTTCTAGGGCTTGAGATAGAATTTGGGGAAATTGCACCCAAAGAGAATTTGCATGCTTGGCATGAAGTGTATTTTTTGAAAAGATTTTTTTTCTTTTTCTGTTTTTCTTCTTTTGAAAGAATGTGGTGATTTTTTGAACATGCATATGAATGAATGCACATATTGTTATAAGCATGGTTTTTGATACCTGTGTTGTGCTTACATGCAGACTTTGCAGACCAAGGGGTCCCCTGAGGCGATTGCGACCATCTGGGGTCTTCTTCCTGGCTCTTCAGATTTGCTGGGTAGTCCTAAGGGCCTAGTCTTTGTTGCTGGTCTTGGACCATTCTTTACTGCCGTTGGAGACTTTGGGGACACGCCGAGGAGCGTGGAGCTGGTGCGAGCCTTTAGGCAGTTCTGGTGGGACTCTACCCACACATTTCATCTATCTTGGGGTGAGTTGACCATCACTCCATATGACTTCACTGCTATTACCGACCTGCAGTTCACGGAGAGGCCGATCTTTTCTGAGGACCCTGGCGTGCTGAGCCCAGATGCTATTAGAGCCTTGACTGGCATGACCTTTCGCCTGAAGGGCAATGGGGTTCCGCTGGCGGACCTGCATTCGGCTTTGACGCATCAGTGTCGTCTTTTTTCTGAGGGTGCCGCTATGGTTACTGCTGAGCAGTTGGCGAGAGCCTTTGTCTGGGCCGGGTTTTCTGACACCCTGTTTTGTAACGCCTCTACGACGGCATTGACCCTTCTGCTGGAGCCTCTTAGAGATTGGAGCCAGGTGTCCACTTTCTCATGGGGAGAGGCTGGCTTGGCCCAGGTGTACAGAGGCCTGGATGAGGTGAGCAGAGGCAGTGTGACCTCTTTAGACTTTTATCAGACTGTGCTGGAGGTATGTCCTATGCTTTTTCCGCACATTGACTGCTGCATTGACTTCTCTGTCATCATTATATCATTGTTGTTGCACACTGAAAACTTCTGTCTTTTATTTCAGGTGTGGGCCTATGAGGTGTTTGGCTGTTACGCCTGGACTGTGCCTGAGAGGATCGCGGCAGATTTGTTCCCTGCTATTCGCCGTTGGACTTTTGGAGCGAGGGAGAGCCGGAAGGTGGACGGGGCGAAGCCCCGTAAGACGGCTTGCTACCATGACACGATGATTGCTTTGAGGGGTACCCCTGCCGGTTTGAGGCTGTTCCCTTGGCATGGGAGATATGGCGAGGATGTAGTTGGTGCTGCTGCCCTGATGACCAGGACGAGGAGGCTGTTGATTGGCCTGGAGGGAGATGCCCTGTATTTGGGGGAGAGAGTTTGCAGGCAGCATGGTCATGGCGCTGCCGCTCGCGTCCCTCATGATCCTCCTGCGGGGATATGGCATATCCGGGCCTTGCCTGACTTGGAGCGGTTGCGGACCGGCATTGATGCTGCTGAGCTTTCTGATGGTGGGGATTATGCCCAGTTCGTCTTCACCCGATTGGTGACTCCTCAGGTGATGGATGCCAGGAGGGCAGCGGGGATGCAGATACCGGCACCTCCCCGCTTTTTTTAGTATGAGGCTGGGGGTGTTATTCGCCGCTCCTCATTTGACATGTCTGAGACTCATCCTCATCTTCGGCTGCCCCGCGGGACTACTTCTGTGAGCAATCTCTTTTTTCTGCTTTGTTCAAGCCTTTTTACTGCTTTACTGTTTGCATTGATTGCTTCTGACTGCTTTTTCTGTTTTCATTGAACAGGTTCCAGCCAAGACGTTCAAGGTGGTGGCCAAGGCGCTCACCGGTGCTGTGAAGATGCTGCGCCAGTTTCAGAGGAGCGCAGAGCATTGGAAGGGGAGATGCAGCTCCCAGCCTGGTGACGTTGTGCCTCCGAAGAAGAGGCCGAGGCCGACTTTGGCTCCTTCTGGCTCTCAGGCGGGCGGATCTAGTCAGCAGCCCCATCCTGATGTTGATGAAGGCGAGGACGACCCTTATCAGCCCTCTTTCACTACCGTGCCCGAGTGGCAAGGGTATTATGCCGAGCCCCAGCCTTGGGCACAGTACGAGGACGATGATTCAGACGGCGAGATCCATGAGGCGCCGGAGGGTGGCGATGATGGCCAGGAGTAGAGCAGCTCCGAGGAGGAGGTTGGCAGCGTCCAGGATGACAGCGGCTCTGAGGAAGGTGAGGAGGACGATTCCGGTGACGACTCCGAGTCGGAGTGATTACGACGGTCCCCTTTTTGCAATGCTTTGACTCTTTTAGGAGAGAGAAGAAATGCATGTATTTTTTTTGTTCTTTTGGATTGTAAAAACAATGTTTTATTGCTTTTTGTACTTTGACAACTAAGATATTTGTTTATTTATGTTTTTGTGAGCTTATATGCACGAGTTCGTCCCAAGAAAGGCACAAAATGGTGGCTTTTGGTGCGATTGGGTGTTTTTGCGGTTTTTGTATGCATTGGGTGACATTTATGTGTCTGTGGGTGTGTCGGATGTGCCGAATCCTCTCCCGTGGGCTTGATGAGCGAGGGGGAGTGTTTTTGTATGGTTTTCTGGTGTTTTGAACAGGTTTTGGTAGGTTTTTTGAGCAAGCATTGGGTTGCTTGGGGTTGCTGCAGTTGCAGCTGTTGGTTATCCTGATGGACCTCTCCATGTCGTCCGACACAGGACTTCATGGAGACTCCATGTCGTGCGACAGGGGAAGTCTGGGAGACAGCTTTCTTGGTCAGCAAGCCCCCAGCACTTTATAAAAGGCAGACTCGTAAACCACTCATTCCAGCAGTTACAGCAGGCTTCAAACTTGCCTTCTACCTCAAAATTAGCCCCAAGATTCGATCTTTGGCCCAAAATGGAACATTACGACGACAGATTTAAGACCAAAGAGCGTCAATTTCATTCCGATCTCATAGATCTAATCCGCCATCACCGTAGCAACAATAGGAGGGTTATCGACCAACGATATGGGTTGAGATGCATCTGGGCATTAAAGGAGTGGGCGGTTGATTGGAACCTTCTCCGGGCTGCATCCAGATACTGGGATTGCGAGAGGCATGTTTTTACCCTCTCGTATAATGATCTCACACCCACCATTGAGGAGTTTCGAGCACTGACTGGGGGAGCTGAGCTTAGAGATGCGGTCTTTCCCCGAGACCCACGACCCTTGACTGAGCAGTTGGCCGATTTCTTGGGACTTCACGCCGAGCAGGTAACTGATCTGATTCTTGACCTGTCCTTTGTTGACCTGGCCCAAATAGCCCGATTGGCTGTATCGCACCCGGAGCTGTTTGACCCATCCACAGCCATGGACATTTTTATGCAGATTATGGTCTCCCTGTACTGCTTTTGTGAGTACGACAGGGTATGCTCTGGTTTACTGCTGGGAGTCGTCAGACAGATGCGGGGTTCTCGAGGCACCATACTGGCTAATATTCGGCCCGAGCAGGGAGAGAGAGATGTAGTTCCCCTTTTGCTGGCGGAGACTTATCATGGGATGGACCGACTGGCTAGAGGGTCATTGCATATGGGACGTGGCAGCCCCAGTCTCTTGTCATTGTGGCTGTTTGAGCGATTGAGACTCATCTCCCCATTACCTGTTTGGCAGACTGCAGCACCTTGGGTCACGCGGCAGAGGCGAGTGGTTCCGGAGGCTTCACAGGAAGGTTGGCAGAGGCGACTGGCCAGGTATACTACCACTGATATCCAGTACTGGGTTCCTGGATGGAGGCTTGAGACCATGAGCAGTAGGAAGGATGACTCTGTTGTAGTGAGGCTGCCGGGATTACACTTTTCATCATTTAGCATCCCCTTGCTTGTTCAGAGGCAGTATGGGTACCCACAGCAGGTTGTTGATGAGTTCAGAGAGCAGATGGCCCGGGATATCGTTCCTCTTGACATGACTGATGTCCAGACTCTCAGGTTTTTTGCCAGGGCTTTCTCGGGAGCAGCTTTTCCTGCACACACACTGATACGGAAGACCCGGGGAATCACATATTTGTCCACCTTGTATCTCATTTGGTACGGGGAGCAGATGGGACCAGTTCAGCGCACCATTGAGGCATATTGCCGAGGGATCCGAGGAGGAGACCAATCTAGCCTGGAGCTACGCGATGCTGAGGCACAGGCTGACCCCGACAACGTGACCGATGATCCGGCAGCGGACTTTGAGAGACTCGTAGAGAGGAGAGCCAAGATGAGGGATGACCCTGAAGTTATGGCTCGGAGGACAGCTTTGAGAGAGGAGAGAGCTGCCCAGGCGGCGCTGAGAGCTGCCAGATTGATTGACTCACCGACTCGTATTATTCCCGAGCCGGGACGACGGGAGACAGAAATGTTTGGGATAGCTAAGCCAAAGACCTCCCGAGGACCGAGGAAGAGGAAGAAGAAGGGTGCTAGTTCGGGAGTAGGAACGAGCGACTAGGATTAGGTGACCTATCCATGTATCCCTTATTTGCCGACACAGACAATTTAGATGTTCTTTTTAAAAGATATTATTTCTGCTAATGTTAATGAGTCGAGAGTAAACCGTGCTTGAACTCATCAATGAATGTATTAATGTGATGAAAGTTGAAATTACTTCAGAACTTAATCAAGACACATTTTGGTAATCACAAATACAACTGTTGACAGGATTTGGTGATTTTTATGATTTTTAGACCGAACCGCGAACGGCTGCCTACGTTCCCTTTTACGTATTGGACTAAGGGGCCTGTGTCTCCGTAGTTCGACCCAATTAACTGTGTGTTTAAGAAAGGGATAGATAGAAGGGGGACAAATGGTGCAACCCTGTTTTTTACCTAGACCGCCCGTTTTTAGGGTTTTCAGCCTAGTTGGGTATATTCTTTTAGCACCGAGCGCGCCCTTTGTTTTGCACGAACTGCCTTTTGAAAGGTTTTCAGTCTCGTCTGGGTACATTATTTTCGCGCTTTCCTTTTCTTTTTTTTATTTTTTTTTTTTTTTTTAGAGGGGAAGACTCGATTCAGACGTAATAGCGGCGTAGTTTGTCGCCGTTTACCGGGTGCATGAAGGGATTACCATCCAAATCTGTCAACTTCATTGCTCCGCCAGAGAAGATCTCTTTTACCAGATACGGGCCTACCCAGATTGGATCCCACTTGCCCAAAGGACTGAATTGATTCGGGGGCTTCTCTTTTAGGACCAAATCACCCACTTTGATGTCGCGGGGATGTACCTTCTTGTCAAAGGCCCTAGCCATGCGCTTCTGATAAGCCCGGATGTGCTCCATCGCCTTAAGCCTTCGCTCGTCCAGAAGAACTAACTAGTCATGTTGACTCTGAAGCCATTCTATTTCGTTGACCTCATTTTCAAGCAGGACCCGAAGGGAGGGTACTTCTAACTCGATGGGCAAAACGGCATCCATCCCATATGTCAAAGCGAACGGGGTTTTACCGGTGGCCGTTCTTACTGAAGTACGGTAGCCCCAAAGCGCTAAGTGAAGCTTCTCAGGCCAATCCCAGCTCCTTTCAGCCATCTTCCGGATGATCCTTTCTAGATTCTTGTTCGCGGTCTCGACAGCACCATTGGTTTGAGGGCGATAAGGGGAGGACTTGTGTCGCTTGATTCTGAATTCTGCGAGCAGTTTGTCGGTGTGTCCCTCGAAATGTGACCCGTTGTCTGAGATAATCTCATTTGGGACTCCATATCGGCACAGAATGTTTTCTTTTATGAAACGGGCCACCTTTTTGGAGTTGAGGACTTTGTAGGACGCTGCTTCAACCCACTTGGTGAAGTAATCTACAGCGACCAACACGAACTCGTGCCCGTTGCTGCCGGCAGGAGTTATCTTCCCAATAACGTCGATCCCCCAAGTTGCGATGGCCAAGGAGTGCTCATGCAGTAGAGATCATGGGGAGGTATATGGTTGAGATTGGAGAACCGCTGACACTTATCGCAGGTTCGCACAAACTGAATGCAGTCGGTTTCCATGGAGATCCAATAGTAACCCATCCTGAATATGCTGAACATCAAGGCTCGGGCGTTCATATGTGGTCCGCATGCTCCACCATTGACTTCTTCCATGACCTTTCTAGCTTTAGACTTGCTGATGCAAAGTAGAAGTGGGCCCCGGTGCCTTTTCTTCCATAGGTCGTCTCCCAGAATAACGTACTGTGCAGACAACCTTTTCAAAGCTTGTAAACTTTTGGCACGGAGACCTTCTTTTAGTCTACCATCCTCTTCCGTCGGGAACGAGGCTTCTCCATGCTTAAGGTACTGAAAGATCTGGCTGTACCACAAGTCATCGACCTTTTCTAGTTCGATTTGACAACAGTAGGTGGGGTTCTCGCGCCTCCCAACCCTGAATGGTTTTACTGATTTTCCCTCTGGAATCTCCACCAAAGAGGCCAAAGTGGCTAAGGCATCCGTGAACCTGTTCTTGTCCCGGGGTATGTAGTGGAACGTGACCTCCTTGAATTGGTCGATCAGATCCTCCATGTAAGAATAGTACATTTGCAAGTACTGGTCCACGGTTCTCCACTTATTGGATACCTGATTGATGATTAGCTGAGAGTCTCTGTACACCTCTAGCTTTTCGACGTTTCGCTCCAAGGCTGCCTCGAGGCCGGCTATACAAGCTTCGTATTCCGCGGCGTTGTTAGTAGCCGGGAAATTCAACTTGATAGCGATGGGGGTGTGCACATCCTTTAGATCAACCAGCACCATGCCGATACCATTGCCCCTTTTATTGGCGGCACCGTCGAAGAACAACTGCCAACGGTCCGTACCCTCTATCATGAAAATTCCATCGTCTGGAAATTGGGGTTCGAACTCGGGCGCTTCTGAGCTTGGGAAATCTGCCAAATGATCTGACAGAGCTTGGCCTTTGATTGCCTTGCGGGTTACGAACTTGATATCAAACTCGGCTAGGAAGAATGACCATTTCGCAAGCCTTGATGACAGAGAAGACTTTCCGAACAGGCACTTGATGGGATCCATCTTTGACACCAGGTGCACTGTATGTGCCAGGAGGTAGTGTCTCAATTTGCTGACCACCCATACCAAAGCCGCACAGGTTTTCTCTAAAGCTGAGTAGTTCAATTCGCTGCCCTGAAGCTTCCGGCTGACGAAGTATATGGCATTTTCTATTTTTGAATCTGGCTTTTCTTGTGCGAGCATGGCTCCGACAGCCGTATCTGTAACTGTCAAATATAGCAACAAGGGCTTGTCCTTATGCGGAGGACACAGGATTGGGGGATGGACCAAGTAGGCCTTGATTGTCTCGAAGGCAGTTTGACACTGTTCGTTCCACTCAACCTCCTGATTCTTTCTGAGCAGCTTGAAAATCGGCTCACAGATAGAGGTTAGCTGGTGGATGAATCGGCTGATATATTGGAGACGGCCCATGAAAGCCTTCACCTCTGTGACTGTCGTCGGCGGCTTCATCTCCATGATGGCTTTGATCTTTCTTGGATCGGCTTCAATTCCCCGCTCTGTGACCATGTATCCCAGAACCTTTCCCCGGACTACGCCGAAAGTGCACTTTGCTGGGTTCAACCTCATTTCATGCTCCCGCAGCCGGTTGAAGAACTTCCTCAGGTCGATCAAGTGTTGACCGTCTGATCCTTTGGAATGAATAATCATGTCATCAACATAGACCTCGATCTCCTTGTGGATCATGTCATGGAAAAGTGCAGTGACTGCTCGCTGGTAAGTGGCACCGGCGTTCTTCAGACCGAAGGGCATAACCGTGTAACAGAAGGTTCCCCAAGGGCTGGTGAAGGCAGTCTTTTCCTGATCTTCTTCGGCAACTTTAATCTGATTGTAACCCGCAAAACCATCCACGAATGATTTGACTTCGTAACCGGCAATAGTGTCCACCAATAGATCGATATTGGGCAAGGGAAAATCGTCCTTTGGGCTAGCTTTATTTAGGTCTCTGAAGTCCACGCAAACCCTGACTTTGCCATTCGACTTGGTTACCATCACTATGTTGGCCAACCACTTGGGGTATTCGACCACTCTGATGAAACCCACTCTGAGCAGCTTCTTTATTTCTTCTTTGACCTGGAGGGACCATTCTGGCTTGATCCGGCGAAGTTTCTGCTTGACTGGCCTGGCTTCTGGATCCAGGGGGATTCGGTGCTCAATAGTTGAAGTATCCAACCCGGGCATGTCTTTGTAGGACCAGGCAAATACGTCCACATATTCCTTGAGCAGATCAATGAGGGTTTCCCGTTCTTTCCCGGTGAAGAAACTGCCAATCTGTGTCTCTTTGGGCTCTTCAGTAGTTCCTAAATTCACTTTAGTTAATACCTCATCGGCAGCTTGGGCCCGATTGTCGTCTCGGTCAAAAACCTGCTTTATATTATCATTTAAAAAGTTTTCATCTAAAAAGTCTGTGTCCTCTTCAAATGAATCATTATTAACCACTTTTAAGTCATTAAGATTTGTCTTAGTTAACTTATCATTTGTTAAGGTGGCAATTAAGGGATACGCAGAAAGGTCAACCATTTCATTTAATGCAAAAGGGAAGACAGAGTTAAAGACACGGCGATGATCGTCAGTCGTGAGAGTATCAGTCCTATCTAGAGACTCAAACTCGATAACAAAAGACTCTGAGGACTGGGATCCGAAAATCCTCTACTGACTCTTGACCCTACTCTACTTATTTGACATGGGTTGGACCTTTGCTTTCTTCCGCTGTTATTTTTCAGAGAACTGGAGACTTCAGGCTGACCGGGGAACTTGTCGGAAATCAGTGGTAAGCCGGTATTCTGAAAAGATGGTGCGGGGAGTGAGAGAAACCTGATGCAGTCCCTTGGCTAGTTCGTTCATGACAGACGGACTTATTGGCTGAGGGGTCTGGCTCATCTTGTTAATACCTCGCGGATAAGTCAGCTCCTCTTTACTGATCACAACCTTATTTGTGCGGCCAAAAGGAGGGTTAACCTGGATGATGTTGACGAAGTTTGCTTCGGGAGATACCTTGGTTCCGCCTTGGTTAACTCTGTATTCCATTGGAGCCTCACGTTCTGTCTTCAAATCAGCCGGCTTTTTGTCAGACTTCGCAGTGGCGATAGGCTCAGGACTCCTTATCCCGAGAGGATCAATGACGATGAGAGGGTTGGGCTGGACTTCGTTTTTGCTGACCGCTTCCTTGGTGGGCTTTTTGGGATAACTGACGTAGTAGTCAAATTTGCCTGATGGTTCGCCTAAAATTCCCACGCTCTTGTCTCCAGCTTCGTATCCCACCTTCAATTTCTGTTGCATGGACTTCCTCTTCTTCTTCTTTCTTGAAGGAGCATCTTCATTGATCCAGTCCTGATATTCATCTTCCAAACAATCTTCACAGTCACATACATCATACCATATGTGGGGTATGGGTTGAGCTAGGGGAGCCCCACCTAGCATCTGGTTACCAGCATGGTTGACTACCACATTGGCCATTCTTAACACTGGAATGTTGAAGCTGACGATTTTATGGTTTATCTGAGACTGCTGAAAACGATCCCCTGATTGGAGAGAAACTGATTAACCGACCACCCGGAACTCTGACCCAATAATTGCTTGCTGAAAGGGGAGAGAACGGCTTTAGGCAGGGGAGAGGATATGCTGAGGACGGACTCATGCATATGCTCTTTTTTTTATATATCTTTTTTTTTATTTTAAATGATTTTTATTGATCCTAGGAATGGTTGGAAAAGGGGGAAACCTTCTTTTTCGCATTCTACACTATTCCTGGATTAGAGGGTTCTATCACTACGTCTATAGACCCCCTGTATTCCACCTGTATTGCACCTCCGGGACGGACAATCCCGGCAGAGGTCCTATAGGGCACGTGGAACCCACCAATCGAAAGGGAGAACGAACCTATGGGCATACGAGCCAAAACAAGTCAAACTCTGGGTTTTCAAAACCAAGTCCAAGTCAACGTCTAAACTCGGGAGGAGAGAGGGTCGGACGTACGTTTGATTGTACGAGACCGCAATTTGCGGGTAAAACCCTGGAAGAATTGGGCATGACCTCTCCTCTTTTCGAGTTGGAAATCTGGCATGGCCTCTCGTCGCTTAGCGGCGAAATTTTGGCATAACTCTCGTTAGTATGCGTTAAGAATTCGACATGGTCCCGTGTTGACACATGCCGAGAACGCGTCATGACTTCTCACGAAGCCAAGCCGAGAAATCGATATGTACCTACGTCGAGATATGTAGAGATCTTAACGTGTACTTACGTTTGAATTATGTCGTAATTCCGACACGAAGAGGGAAAGTATGCCAAGATTTTTGGAGATGATGCATGACTCGGACTTTGTGAGAAAATTTTGAAAACCGATTTTGAAAATGTTTTGAAAAGCATTGGCCAAAAACCAACTGGTCACGGTAGAAAGTGTGTCACGGACAAGTGTTGGCTGACTCACAGGCTAGGAGGACTTTAGGCGCTCAAGCGTTAGCGAAACACGTCACTTTTCGCGATGCCGTCCGTACACTCTCGGGTTCTAACTCTATGTGCAGGTAGAGTGCGAGTAGTGTGAAGGTTTCTTCTAGGAAAAATATTTTTTTGCTTTTTTGTAAAAGATTTTTTTTGTTTTGTTTTTTTTTTTTTTTTTTTTTTTTGTTTTTTTTATGCAATATGCAAAGGAAAAACAAGAGAATGAGTCAAAGCATGACAAAAGGGGACTGCCCCAAATGTCGGAATTTACCAGTAGCCGTAGTCCAGCGTCATCCTGCTTTGTTCTGATCAACGGGAAGAGCAAATTGCAAAGGGGGAAGCCCCGGCTCCCAATAGTGCCACATACCAAAGCATAGAAGCATAAAAGCATGGCAAGGTGCATTTGAGCACACAAAATGACACAAATGCACACAAAAGGTGAATGTCGAAATTGTCCAAGTTGATTTAAAGAAAGTTAGACCCTCTTTAAGAAAAACTTTTCTTTTTTTTTCGAAAATAGAAGAATGATACTGGTACGTGGGATTGTTAGACCACCATTTATCCCAAGCCCCGGGTTAGGGAGCGATACAGGAAGGTCAGTGGTTTCCACCTATATACCAAGTATCGTCTTCATCATTTTTTTAAAAAAAACAAAAGTTTTTTAATGTAGATCCCCAGCGGAGTCGCCACTGAATGAACGCTCGCCCGAAAATAAAAATGTTTATCAAATATCATTCTTCCTTTTTTAAAAGGGGTTTTGTGTTGTAATGATATGATATGTTTTTGAAAACTTCGGTTTTGGGAGTCGCCACGCCGTTTTTAAAGGAAAACATTGAAAAACCTATTTTAAGAGTATTTTGGGTTCGGGAGTCTGGTTACGTATTTGGGAAGAACTAGAGAGTTCACCCAACACGCCTCTTTCGAGACTTTCAATCAACATTGGACAATTTTGGACATTCAAAGTGTGTGTGTAATATGTGTCGATGAGCAAGGCATGCAAATTTGACATTTTTCATTGATGATGTATAAGCTGGATACAACTTGTGAGCCATGACAGGGGGCCACACCCTTTACATATTATTATGATTTTTATAGCAAGGCAGAAAGGTAAGGCAATCTGCCCAAAGAGCTCTGATGTCGTCCGACACAGGACCTCTCAGGAAGAGGGTGTCGCACGACATGATGCCTCATGGTCAGATTGTCTTTTACAATGACCAAGCTATTCTGGGACTGGAAAGACATTTATTTGACTCATTGGAGTCACTATTTGAAGGTCTAAGCTCAGTTTGGGGGTTGATAGGAGTGAGCAAAGTCACGATAGACTTTGAATGATACGGATGTCATATGACATGGAACATCCGAAGTTATTCATGTCATATGGCAAACCGCCTCCAATAAATCGCACCCAAACAGACCATAGGCACCCAAATAGTGGCTTATGAGCCACAAATATGCTTAGGTAAGCTTCGAGTTACAAAGGGGGTAAACTGGACAGATCTGAAGTCCAAGAATGGCTTTACAGCCTTCTGGGATCTCCATGTCGTATGACACAGGATCTCCATGGAGTCCTGTGTCGTCCGACAAGGATAGGCCATTTCTGTGCCCTTCAGACTGTTTGATTTCCCCTTTTGTTCCAAAGCAAACCAAGCAACTTTATGGACTGTAAACAGTATTAAAACAGTAATATGTGAGTATAATGGGAGGATCACATGGCTTTAGTGGCCAAATGTGATGAATCACATGTTTTTGGCCACTTTGAAGTAGCCATCACCTCCTAACTCAATGCAACTAAGCAAAGATTCAAACTTTAATGGTGTTTATGCCACCAAATGTCCAGATCTGAGATGGGGAGAAGTGAATATCGAAGATTCACTTCTCCACCACCTTTATCATGCAAAAATCCCAATTTCTACATAATATTAAAGCAAGTAAGCATGCAATGTATCATGAATGTATTAAAGACTTTATTTAAAGAGGGAGAAGGGTTTAGTGGCTACCTATTGTAGTCCACAAGGTGAGATCACCAATAGTATGGTGTCAACCCCTTCTACGCACCAACAAAGGAAGGCTTCTTTGGAACTTGACCTTGAAGTGTGTGTGTGTGTGAGGAAGGAGGTGAGTGTGTGTGTATGAGAGAGAGAGAGAGACTCTATTTGGACAGAGGTTTCCCTATATTACTGGTATCCTCCCAATATTCACTCCAAGTCCCCTAAAATGATCAGCCATGCCTTGTATTTATAGGCAGGCTGATGGGGAGTCCTATGTCGCACGACAGGGGCAGTTAAACCGCCTTAATGACCTTCCATGTTGAACGACAGCGTACACCTTTTTGGCATACTGGGCCGAATGGCTGGCAGGCCCAATGGGTTTGGTGGGCTGAGGGATAATTGGACTTAATATTGCATTTTAGCAATTATGTAAGCCCAAAAATCAATTAAAGTGAACCCAAAACATGAGTTCGGGTCGGGGTACTCACACCGGGATCTATAGCCTTGGCGTTGTTGAGCTCCCCCTCTTTCAGGGCATCCTTGAGGCCCCCCTGGTTGGTGACTCCGTTGACGCTGCCCATTTGACTTCTCTTTGTCATCTTCACGTTTGTTCCACGTGCCATTATTTTTTTGTGGTTGGCCTCTTCGGTTGCTATAGAGTGCCTCTTCTGTATTCTTTAATGATACTCCCGCCATTTTCTTGGCGAGGGCTTCTTGGTTGGCTAATAGATTTTCTAAATCTATTATTGACGGCTGTACAGGCCAACCTTGGATTGCCGTGATAAACGTAGAATATTCGGGGTTTAAACCGTTGATTATTACTACTAGAATAAATTAAAGTAGGGACTGACAACTTGGGGCAAATGGGAATGGCCAAGGTTGGTAGCTAAATAGGGACAAACATATTAAAATTAGGAACTGCCAGAATGTCCCCACGATGCACAATAATATTTGCTATCAAAATGAAGACCAACAACAAAATAGAGACCAATTTACTAGAATAAATTGAAGTAGGGACCGACAACTTGAGGCAAATGGGAATGACCAAGGTTGGTAGCTAAATAGGGACAAACATATTAAAATTAGGGACCGCCAGAATGTCCCCAAGATGCAAAATATTATTTGCTATCAAAATGAAGATCAACAAAAAAATAGAGACCAACCACTACCATCTCAAATAGTTTTATTTATTCAAAAAAAAATTAAAAAAATTAAAAAAGTAAATGCTATTGTCAGTCCCTCTTTTTTCTATTATATACTTTCATTTCTTTAAAAATATTAAATTTTTTTATATAACTTTTTGTAAAAAAATTTCCTACTAAATAATATCTCAAATAGTTTTATTTATTCAAAAAAAAAAAATTAAAAAAGTAAATGCTATTGTCCGTCCCTCTTTTTTTCTATTATATACTTTCATTTCTTTAAAAATTATTAACTTTTTTTTATATAACTTTTTGTAAAAAATTCCCTACTAAATAACATCTCAAATAGGTTTATCAATTAAAAAAAATTTAAAAATTAAAAAAGTAAATGTTATTGTCCGTCCCTCTTTTTTTCTATTATATACTTTCATTTCTTTAAAAAATATTAACTTTTTTTATATAACTTTTTGTAAAAAATTTCCCTACTAACTAACATCTCAAATAGGTTTATCAATTCAAAAAAAAAATTAAAAAATTAAAAAAGTAAATGCTATTGTCCGTCCCTCTTTTTTTCTATTATATACTTTCATTTCTTTAAAAATTATTTACTTTTTTTATATAAATTTTTGTAAAAAATTTCCCTAGCTACTAACTAACATCTCAAATAGTTTTATTTATTAAAAAAAAAATTAAAAAAAATTAAAAAAGTAAATGCTATTGTCCGTCCCTTTTTTTTTCTACTATATACTTTCATTTCTTTAAAAATTATTAATTTTTTTATATAACTTTTTGTCAAAAATTTCCCTACTAATTAACATCTCAAATAGTTTTATTTATTCAAGAAAAAAAATTTTAAAAAGTAAATGCTATTGTCCGTCCCTTTTTTTTCCTATTATATACTTTCATTTCTTTAAAAATTATTAACTTTTTTTATATAACTTTTTGTAAAAAATTTCCCTATTAACTAAATCTCAAATAGTTTTATTTATTCAAAAAAAAAATTAAGTTTTCTTTTAGAAATAGAGTCCAACCAAAGATGACATAATAAACTAAACGACATGGATAACTTTTCCTTTTAGGGCAACTCCAATGGGAGGTACCAAAATCAAATTTTGGTACCTCCCAAAGGAGTTAGCATCTCCAATGGGGTAAACTTGGGGTACCAAAATTTGAAAGAGAGTTAGTGAAGGTACCAAATTTGGTACCTTGGCTAACTCTCTTTGTATTATTTGTATTATTTTTATTATTTATATTTTTGGTCTTTGACAAAAAATGGCTAATAATAATAATAATAATATAATAATAATAATAAAAAATTAATAATAATAATAAAATAATAATAATAATAAAATAATAATAATAATAATAATAATAATAATAATTAATAATAATAATAATAATAATAAAAATAATAATAATAATATAATAATAAAATAATAAAATAATAATAAAATAATAGTAATAATAATAATAATATTAATAATAATAATAAAATAATAATAATAATAAAATAATAATAATAATAAAATAATAATAAAATAATAATAATAATAAAATATTAATAATAATAACAAAATAATAATAATAATAATAATAATATAATAATTAAATAATAATAATAATAAAATAATAATAATAATAATAAAATAATAATAAAATAATTATAAAATAATAATAAAATAATCATTCATATGTAATTATTAAAAATATTTAATTAGTTAAAATAATAATAACAATAATAATAACAATAAAATAATAATAATAATAAAATAATAATAATAATAATAATAATAATAAAATAATAATAATAATAATAATAAAATAATAATAAAATAATAATAAAATAATAATAATAAAAAAATAAATTAATAATAATAATAAAATAATCATTCATATGTAATTATTAAAAATATTTAATTAGTTAAAATTTTTGAAGTATACCAAAATTTGATTTTGGTACCTTAAGTTAACTCTCTCCATTGGAGATGTAAATTTGGTACCCTATGAATAGTGTGTGAAAGGTACCAAAATTTGATTTTGATACCTTTTGCTAACTCCTCCCATTGGAGTTGCCCTTAGAAATAAGTTTTCTTTTAATTTTGCTAATTTTACTGTCCTTTTTAAAAAATAAATTTTCTTTTTCTTTTTCTTTTCCTTTTCCTTTTCCTTTTAAAAATAAATTTTCTTTTAATTTTTTTATAAATTTCATCCATGTTTTTAACTTTTCCCTATTCCCTCCAAATATTTTCCCCAAAAATTACTTCCCTCCCCCTTGTTTCCCAAAACCGCGCAATAACAGTCCAGCGCAATAACAATTCAATTTGCGGAGAGCTTCCCAAAACCGCTCAGTAACAATCCAATTTGCGGCGAGCTTCGCGCGGAGAATTCTCAAAGCCCGGGCGCAATAACAATCCAATTTTTCACCAATTTTGCAGTAATCTTCTCTGCGTATAGGGTTCCTTGGCGATTTCCATTCATCAATCGCTGCACCAGCTAGCACAATCACGAAATCAGGTATATTAATCCCCCTTCTATTAATCTTCTCTGCGTATATTAATCCCCCTTCTATTAATCTTCTCTGCGTATAGTCTGGAGGGATATATAGATGTAAATTGTGTTGTATTAATCAGAATGCTGATAGCAATAAGGCCCAATAGGTGGGAGCTTTTCTACTCTTGGCATCTTGAAATGATAAGAGGAATCTTCGTAGTATAAAAAACCATCCAATAAGAGTTGTTGCCTTGTGGTTCTTGTTGCTCCGGGTAATTCCTTCTGCACTGATTGTTCTCCCTGTCCATCTGCCTGTAACAAACTTTTGGGAATATTTACCTTAGAGATCTTTTTGCAGGAGCAAAATATTTTAATATTCTAAGAAACTGATAATGATAACCTTTTGGACTTTTCTCATCGTGTAGGTCGCGCTACCATCAATGTGCCTGTGAAGATTTACCTTTCAAATGATTATTTAACCATCAGAAACATCAGACACTATTCCCCACCTCTTGGTAGACTTGTAATATGTTGAAAACACCCTTATACATAAGAGCGGGGTTAATGAATGACCATAATTATGTAAAGAATATGAATTTAAAAGCCTATAAAGTAAAATAAAAATAAAAATCATGTTTAGGTGCACAAGAAGTGGTCGTCCTTGCAAATATATACTTAGCAGCGGACATTTCGCTGATGTGTTAGTTAGGACTCAGGGTGTCTGAGGTTAACAACTCTTTGAACCTGGCTGCAATGTACCACACTTTTGGATGTTATGCATGTTTTGAGTTCATATTTTAGCCCCCTCCACAAGTGAACAAATCAAGAAATCCCATTTCTTGTTCCTTCTAAAGACACAGGGGCCATGATAGCGGCAGTCTAAGCCACAGAAGGTTGATCGTTTGTTGCTTCAAAGAATACCCCAAATAATTTGGCATTTTAGTTGAGTTATTACAAGTCCATGGCTCACGCGTTTGGCTTTTCAGTTATTGACTATGTTTATTATTTCGTTATGGATTAGTAATTCCTCTAGGGTCGTTCGTTCAATTGAAATTCTCATACCTGTGAACATTTCGTACAGGAATGCAGGACACAGCTAACCAGGAATAGTAGTTAGCCAATAATTCATGTTACTGATAGTCGGTGATTCATGTTGGTTCTGGTGACTGGAGCCAAACTGCTGGATTGTTTACATGTTTTTCCTCTTTCCTTGTGTACAACCACAGCTGGAGTCTCCTAGAGCATTGGATAGAACATTATATTTTGAGTGTTGGCCTTGTTTATAAAAGGAAAGTCATTCCCAATGTTTTTTTCTTTTATGAAAATATAAAATTTGTGGGCATTCAAATGTATTATGCAAGAGCTGAATATCTGACAATGGGAATTATTTGATTTAAGTAGAGTCAATCTGAGGTGATTTTGATTTTTTTTTTTTTGTGTGTCCGTTTGTTTGTGCAGTCCATGAAACCTAGCATAATAGAATCTTTCTTTACATGCAGTGTGTATGTTCCAAAAACCCTTTTATTTTTGTCAAGAATTCCAATAAACCTTTTTCTTATTATATTATTAAGGATATATGTGGTGTTTCCTTTTCTGTGTTTACACTATCTTTAAGGTCATGTTTATTCCTCCATGGTAGTCTGTTTAGTTTATGTTTTTTCTCCCAGGACTATATTTGAAGTTGACATCGATGGTTTTGAGGAAAAACCGTGGAGACTCCAGGCTATTGATATATCTGATTTTTTCAACTTTGGTTTGAATGAGGAGAGTTGGAAAGAATACTGCAAACAGCTGGTGAGTGTTACAAAGACACCCCAAAAATATTGTTTTTTCTTTTACCTAAATGGAAGTTGAGAGCTGCTGGAATGTGAATTCTGCAGGATCAACTCCCCGGTTGGAGGCTACTATGCAAAGCAAAATTCGTGTTTATGAAAGTGGGAGGACTGAGCAGGTAATGCGGTGTTTTTTTGTCAGGTGTAAGCTTCTGGGTGCTTGCATTCATTATCATGTTTCCTTGCTTAGTCCATTAACAATAAAAACAAATTGGTTATAAGACAACATGATCTTCCTATTGCAGGAGTATGATCCAGATTTGCCCCCAGAGCTAGCTGCTGCATCAGGTATTCATGATGTCTCAGCTGATAATCCGAATCTTGGGAAAGTTGATCCAGGCCAAGGTGACCTGGCAAAGGGATCTTTACGTGCCCGGCCACAATTTGTATGACTTTTTTTTACTTTTCAACCTTTTCTTCCCTGAAGACCCTTTAAGTTATTTTTGCCATCACCCCTACCCCTGCAGCCCTTTTTTTATCTGAACTACTTATGTATGCATCTATTTTATTGTAGTATCTAAAATCTATATTTGGGCACTTTATCAAACTAAAGTGTAGAGTTTTCGAAGTGTCAATTAATATTCCATATTCATTGATAATATGACTTCTTGTAGCCGCCTGGAAGAGCAATACAAGTGGAAACTGGTTTTGGCGAACGTCTTCCGTCGATCGATACCCGGCCTCCACGAATGCGTGATTCAGACGCTATAATTGAGGTGGATGGCTCATCATACTTTCTTCTTATTACCTAAACCCATTTGTTTGATGTGTTCTACTTGTTTGATTGTTTGCAGTATTCTTCCACTAACATTGCTTGCCAAACAGATTGTCTTGCAAGACTCTGGGGATGATGATTCTGATGCCGGAAACGACGTTGCAGAGCAGCCCGAGAATGATCTTTTAAAAGAGTCCAGAGGAGACCATGAAACTGAAGTAGATGGCGTGCAGGAACAAGCTGATCGTTTTAATGGTATGCCACAAATTTGTAGTGGTAGGAACAAGAGGCTTGTAGTAAGAAGAATGTCTTTCATGCACTCTATTTATGAGGTAATAACTGGAGGGTATAAATTTTCTTCTTTCGTACAGGAGTACCTATTCAAGATCTTCCCGATTCGAGAGGAAAGACTTCATACTCTGGCAGGAAATATAATGTTCCTAACGATCAAAGGTATGACATAATATTGGATTGAATATCGGGAATGGTTCTCATAAATATGTTAGCATCCTTGTGAAAGAATTTATAATGTGCTTATATGCTTTCACTCTATCTACTCCACCTTTCTCTGTTTTCCCTTTGTCCTTCTGTTAATCGGGTTGGTACAGAATTAGAAACCATATCTTGGATCTTAGATCACGCAAATTATAATTGTCATTTGTGATATCTATTTAACAGTTGTTTAGGGACACATATTACCGTGCCTTTGACTGGGCGTAGCTTGTTTCGTTATAAGGACATGGGAATGAGACTCACCTGGAGTCATACCAGAATCTGGATTTTTGATGATGTTTATGGAGTCTAGGAACTTGTTTCGTTATAAGTATTTGTTATGCTGGTTTCCTTCTATCGACTGTCCAAATTTATGCGTCCCCGTATGTAATTTTGTTCCTTTTTTGATTTGTTTTGCTTGTTTTTACCCTGTCTGTTTCCCCAAATTTTCTTTAATTCCTTTTATTTTTTGGGATTTTTTTGATTGGCTGTATTGGATCTTAGAACAGTTGCATTCTTTTATGTGAGAACTTTCATGGGTCTTGTATCAATTTTCAATGTTGATCGTCAAGTATTCTCTATATTCTGATTTGTATAATTTACTCCTTTTCTGTATGGGTCTGTAATTCTTATTTTGTCATTTTTAGGATCAATATATAAGGATTGCTCGAGAAAAGGCAATTTCTGATGGTTCGATTAGTCCAGATGATGCCTTAGATACTCGTATCCCCTTTCATCGCGAAGCATGGCAAGCTGCTGTTGTCTCTTTCTATGAATCTAAAGGAAAGAGGGTCAAGAGGGGTGATAGAATATTTGGCTTTGGGCCTCATGGAAAAAAATTCCTGAAGCTGCCATCTTCAAGCCGCTCCAGTTCATCGCTCTGTCAATCATTGAGCCAAACTTCCAATCCTTCTGACGATCAGAAAAGGAACAACTACGGGAAGAAGTTGACAGACAGAGAAAACCTTTGTGAATGAACTGTGTATTTCATTGATAATAAGAGATATGTATTTATACAATTACAGAGGCCCTATTCTAGGTATTAGATTACAACGAATATACTGGAAGATTATCTAAATATTATACAAGATAATTATGGAAAGAGTATAATTCTAAGTGGGGGAAATATCTTGAGGATCTTCATTGTTATCATGCCCCCGCAAGATGTACGACCGTGTAGAAAGTCCAATCTTGGAAATTAACTCAAAAAAATGTGCGCGCGGAAGAGCTTTGGTCGGAGCGTCCGCCAACTGATCAGACCCAGAGATGTGAGAAACTCGCAGCTGCTTAGATTGAACATGTTCCCGTACAAAATGATAGTCTAGAGCTAGGTGCTTCATCTTGGAATGAAACTTGGGATTTGCAGCGACATAAGTTGCTCCCAGGTTGTCACAATAGATAGCAGGTGGGCTTGAGATATTGACAGCAAGTTCACTAAGCAAGTTTTGGAGCCAAAGTACTTCGGCTGTGGTGGCAGCCATTGCTCGATACTCAGCCTCAGTAGATGATCGGGCAAGGGTGCGTTGCTTGCGAGAACTCCAGGAGATGGGATTGCGACCAAGGTACACGACATAGCCAGTGGTGGAGATGTAGTTGTCAGAATCGCCTGCCCAATTAGCATCCGTGAATGCATGTAGAGATGCAGGAGAGTTGCGGTGAAGCAGCAGCCCGTGAGTACCGATGCCAACTAAGTAGCGAAGGACTCGTTTCAATGCCTTCAAGTGGAGATCAGTAGGGGCTTGAAGGTATTGTGAAAGTCTGTTAACCGCAAATGAAAGATCAAACCGAGTATGGGACAAGTATTGTAGAGACCCAACAATGGCTCGATATTCTGAGGGACTGCGAAAGAGGGATCCTGACCGTGCCGCGAGGGGAGGACGCGGAACTACGGGAGCGGGTACTGGATTGGCATCAAGCATGTTGGTCCGTGTGAGTAAATCTATGATGTACTTGTGTTGACTCAGAAAGATACCGTGAGAGTGAGGGATAACTTCAATGCCAAGGAAATATGACAAGGAGCCAAGGTCTTTGAGTGAAAATCGTGAAGCAAAAGAGGAGATGAAGTTGTCAACAAGGGAGGAGTTAGAACCTGTGATGACAATATCATCTACATATACCAGTAGAAAGAAGCAATCTTGTGAGTGTCGCAGAGTAAACAGAGATGAGTCCGAAACGCAGTTGTGAAAACCAACAGACAGGAGGTAGGTCCGGAGTTCATTGTACCACGCACGAGGAGCTTGTTTTAAGCCATAGATGGCTTGTCAAAGCTTGCAGATGTGAGTGGGATGAGTGGAGCTGACAAACCCAGGTGGTTGAGCCATAAATACATCGTCTGTAAGAGAACCTTGAAGAAAAGCATTGTTGATGTCGACTTGTCGAAGTGGCCAGTTATTTGTGATAGCCAATGACAGGACAGTGTGAATGGTGGCGGGCTTGACAACCGGACTAAATGTCTCTGAATAATCAAGGCCTGGGCGCTGATGAAACCCTTTTGCAACCAGTCGAGCTTTATGGCGATCGATGGAGCCATCAGGTTTGTATTTAGTGCGGAAGATCCATTTGCACCCGACCAGGTTATGAGATGGGTTTGGTGGTACAAGATCCCAAGTGTGATTACGGGTGAGGGCATCGTACTCATTTTGCATAGCTGCACGCCAGGCGAGAATTTTAAGGGCTTGAGAAACAGTGGTGGGGTCAGTGGTGGATTGGGGAAGGGAGACATGAAGGTTGAGCTTGTTGATGGGTTTGGTAATGTTGATCTGAAGCCGGGTGATGGGTCTGTGTGTTGGTGGGGGTTCGGGTGAGGTTGTAGTTGGAGAGGGCAAGGGAACCGTGAATGTGCTGGGAGGAGTGGCTGCTGTGGCCGAGGGTGTGGTAGTGGCCGAGGAGGGAGTATTTGGTTCTGGCGGTTGGGTGACAGGGGAAGGGGGTGGAGCTGTGGTGGTGTTAGAGGTGGGGTTTGAGGGCGGGGGTTGAAGGAGAACTGGGAGGGAGGAAGCACACCAGTCGGTGATGGTAGGGGAAGGAATGGTGGCTGAGGTGGTAGTTGAGAAGGGAAAAACTGATTCGACAAATTTAACATGTCGGGAAACGAAGATTTTGTGAGTTTTGGGATCTAGGCAATAATAGGCACTTTGAGTGGGGGAGTAACCAACAAACACGCAGGGAGAGGAACGAGGTTCGAGTTTGTGTTTGGTGTAGGGACGAAGCCATGGGTAGTAGAGGCAGCCAAAACTGCGGAGTTTTTGATAGTTAGGGGGATGGCCGAGAAGAATAAGGTGGGGGGATTTCATGTTGAGGGTGGGGGTGGGCATGCGGTTGATGAGATAGCTGGCTGTGACAAAGGCGAGGGGCCAGTAGGTGAGGGACATATGAGAGTGGGTAAGTAATGATAGGCCAGTTTCGGCAATGTGCCGATGGCGTCTCTCCGAGTACCCATTGTGTTCTGGTGTGTGGGGAGGGAGGTAAGATGAGTAATGCCATGGGAAACAAGAAGTGGGTGAAGCCCAATATATTCTCCACCATTATCACTAAAGATGGTGATGATGGGGCGATTGAAGAATTTTTCAACCCGAGATTTGAATTCAGAGAAGACGGAGGTGGCATCATTTTTGTGTTTTAATGGGTAAAGCCATATATATTTTGAAAAATGATCAACGAAGATGATATAATATTTGAAAGATGGTGATGATGGTTTCAGGAGGTGTTGTGTGGTTGTTATCAATGAAGTGATGAAGGTCCAAACCGATGAGGGTGGCTTCAATCTGAAGTTTCCAGGCTATGTAATTTGTGTTGGTGAGTTTGAGGACATGGGTGAGGGAGACGACAATGAGGGGTTGTGTTGGTTCGGCTAGGTTAGGGATGAGGGTGAGATCGGTGGTGGCCATGGTGGTGGTTGGCGGCGGTAGCTTGCTGAGATTAGGGTTTTTGATCGTTTAGCTCTGATACCATGACAGACAGAGAAAACCTTTGTGAATGAACTATGTATTTCATTGATAATAAGAGATATGTATTTATACAATTACAGAGGCCCTATTCTAGGTATTAGATTACAACGAATATACTGGAAGATTATCTAAATATTATACAAGATAATTATGGAAAGAGTATAATTCTAAGTGGGGGAAATATCTTGAGGATCTTCATTGTTATCAGAAGTTAGCAGTCTAAAATAAATGATGCACCAAATGATGGAGCGGGAGAAGGAGAGTGATCAACGTGAGCAGCAACAACATGAGGAGCAACGACAAAAACAACAACAGTACCGACAGTGGCACATTCAACAAATGATGGGCGGTGGTGGCGGTCCCTATACTTGATATGTTATTGGATTCTAACTTTAATTTTGTTGGAGATGTTAGTGGTAATGGAGGAGTTGGTGGAGGTGTTTGTGGTACTAGAGGAGGAGGAGGTTCTACTGCTGCCGGTAGTGGTAATGGATTAGAAATTTAAAAACAATCAATTTTAAATTTATTTTGTAATTAATATGTTCATTTGTTTTGGTTGATGTTATTTTGAATTGATAAAAGTATTTTGTTTTTATAAAAGCTTAGTTTATTGTTCGATTAATTTTATTTTGTGATATTCTTCATTATTGTTAAAATATATATAATCAGTAAATATAAATATTTTAAAAATAATTATATTTACTGATTTTTTTTTCCGTATTTGGAAACGAAGATGGTCCCTAAATTTAAAAATGGAAACCAACAGTTGGGGACGAACATTTTAGGGACGAAAAAAATAGGGATGAACTGTTTGTGCCAAATTTAAAAATGGTGACCATTTGTTGATCCTTAAATGGGGACGACCTACTCCTATGGCAACCAACAGGTGGTTCTCAAATGGGGATGAACAATTTTGGTCAATTTTAGCAACCAAAAATTGGCAACCAAACTGTTGATCCCCAAATAAAAAAATAGGGATGACTTTATACATTTAGAAACCATTTTGTCCGTCCTTGATATAATTTATTCTAGTAGTATTCTACGCATCCGATCTTCTCCGATTTTTAAGTGGGATCCAATTGCTCTATATTTCGCGGCATAAGTTTTTGATTTTAAAGAAATAGTCACTGACCAAATACGTACCTTGTGACGTATTCATAAGCTCTCTTTCCGGGAGCAGTAGTCGGGCAACATTTTTCTTTGAGAAGAGAGCAGCCAAAGCATCCCATGCATCTTTTGGAACCTCGATATCTTCTATACGTGCGAGCATACTTTTGTCGATAGTCGTCTTGATTGCATATAAAGCCTTTCCGGCTTTAATTTCCCATTTGCGGAGCTGCTCCGTGTTGTTCTCGGGCGGTGAGGTCTCCGTGCCGTCTACAATGTTCCATAAGTCATGTCCTTTAAGGTAGGACTTCATACACGTTCGCCAATCAATCAAGATAGTTGTACTCATTCAGTCTCTCCATGCCGAAAATTGTGCCAATAATATCTGTCATGGTGACTTGATACACTTCTCCCACGTGTTATCAAGTAAACGAGGTCTCAGACCAACGTGCTTCACTATCCCAGATAGTGCACCGAACTCGTAACTTCTCTGCAGTGGTTCCCACGATTCCGGATCGTACCGCTCTGATACCAAATTGTTGAATTTTGGTACCCAAATTCACGAACCACAAGTAATAATAAATCTCACTGTTATTATTACTTTACTAATACTTACAAATACAAATGGACAAGATACAACTATGTGATGCACACACTATTACACCATATTATAACTCAGCAATGGAGAAAGCCTCACAACTCACTCACTGTCACGGCTCTCCTTCTTCTAATTGGTCACTCTTCCAAACACTCTTGGGCTGGACTCTCTCAAATTCACACATTGGGGAAAACCCAATTCACTTATTTATACTTGGTCTTAAGTCGGTGAAGGGAGCAACTCAATTTCTCTAGATCATTCCGTGCAAGTCGGCTCTCATGCCAAATCCAGAAGCTTCTTCCCTTTTCTCCAATGGCAGGCCACCTTCAAGTTGGGGCTTCTTGAAAACTCCTCAAGGTGTGTAGAAATCTCTAGAGAACCCTAGTAATTTCTGGAGAGAGGAAGAGTCGGTGTTGCTCTTTAACAAATTAATGATTAGGAAAAACTAACATTTTAAAAAAATTGAGCTTATTGGGGGGTTAAAGATCTAAATTAATAATCAAGGAGCTGGTCCAACCAAATTGGCAATTCATCTATATGTTGCTGCTGTAGAAACTGACAGCTCAGTTCCAGTTCAACCGGATTACTTGAGAGCAACATGAAGGCTGGACCATCGAGGGCATGCCTTCTTTTCATGCAACCTATCATTTCAGCATGAGCAGAGCTTGTTCTTCACGAGCCAGGGCTGCCATTCACAAGTTAGCTTCATGTTGAATGTGATGGCTCGATGTCCTGGCAAGAGGCCGGCGCCCTCCGAGGGCTTTTTTGTTTGTGTTTCCTTAATTAGTTCGGACTAGGGTTTGTTTCTTAAGTATTTAAGGTTGTAACCCTATTACGTAAAAAGAACTAATGATCGACGGCCGAATAAGAAAACAAAAGTTCATAACCCCAAATACAATCTCTCTCTCTCTTTCGATTCCCAATTGCTTTTGTGTATTGTTTTGTCAATTGCTTCCGCTGCGTTGCACAACACTTCATGAGCCTCTTGACCTGGCTTGTTCTGCCCTGGCTTCAAGGAACGCTCTCCTTTCTTCTTGAAGGAGAGCCTGATTAACCATCAACCACTCTTCCAATTTAAATTCCCCATCCTTTTGCTTGTGGGAAATTGTATTAAAGGCGACAACTTGTTTCACGAATGTAGCCGTGAACTTTGGCAGCAACGTTGCGGTCCCATTGCTGAGAGCGAGACATTATTTGACCTCTGTGGGGTCAGAAGCAAGGATTCTATCTTCCTCCTCCCCTTCATAAGTTTTTTTTTTTTTGATACCCAGGTTCGCCGAGTTAGTCCTGGACCACTAGCTACCGGCCCCACAGTGTCCTAGCGGAGGTAAATCGCGGATATGCCCAAATCAGCCAGGGTGGCAGCACCCCTTATACTCCTGGCCCCAAGGGAGCCCTCCTACAACGCGGTAGTTGAACTCCCCACACTGAGGTTGCAAGCCCAGCAATACCGCTTCCTTAACTGAATGGATGTGCCCGGGGGGTTCCTAAGGACCCTGAAACCCAAGGAATAAATTAATCCACAAGTTTCTACCACATGATAAGGTAGTAAAAGAGTAAAATATACCCCCTTCATAAGTTTCTACCACATGATAAGGTAGTAAAAGAGTAAAATATACTCCCTTCCTCCGTTACAAAATAAGAGTCTTGGAGTGTTTTAAGAAAATGTCTACTTTACTTTTGGGGTATACAGAGGATAAATGGGGCCCACAAGCTTTGCTTTGCATTTGTAACAGAGGGAGTATTCATGGCAGGCACTCCAACTAAGGATGACTTTGACTACTTAACTGCATTCTTGCAGCTTGAGAAAAAAGAAAAAAATGTGGGTAGAAAATTATAAGAATTTCCAGTGGATATAGTAACAGCCCAAAACTAAAAGGCTAGATCCTATCAGACAGACTACAGCAACAAAAAGTAGACTAATCCCTAGTGTTCTGTAGACCGATTGAAAATGTGCACATCATATAAAGTACAATCATAAAAGATAGAATGTGGAAAAATATCTAAGCCTATTTTTTTTTTTTTTTTAGGCGAAAAGGGCATTGCCCCCTAAATTTTATTAAAAATTAAAAAGTACAATAATTAAAGAAAAACAGAAAATAAAATAAATAAAAAGGTCAATCAAATTGCCTTTTAGGAATCCAAGGCCTTTTAGGCTTGAGGTTTTTTTATTTAGCTTTCGATCCAGATTTTTCTCGTTTCCCTTTAACCTTTTGAAATCCATCTTCTTCATCGTAATAATCTTCAAAATTATCGCCGTCAGCCATTGGAGCCCACGGATCAACATGAACTCCTCCAAAAATACCCCCATAAGTGCGAGCATCATGATATGCCGAAGGAGAAGTAGCAGAAAGACCGCCTTATGGTTCAGAATCGCATTTTTCCCGAAGAATAAGAGCTTCTTTTAGGTTTTTTGGGTTTATAAATTCGGGATTAAAATATTTAGGATTTGGCATACGAGCAGTAGAGGGACGTAAGTTAGGAGCTGATGAAGCTTGAATTTGTCTAACCTTTTCCCGAACGAGATTTAGAGCTTCGCTATCCAAAGCAGGAGCCGTCATAGGGATGGATGGAGAGGCCGTAGACCCATTTTGAATTGCCAAAGCCCCCATCTGCGCTCCAAGCGCAGCAGTAGCTACCAGAGTTTCATTGCCTGTATTTATATCAACAATAACTGTGTCATTCAAGACTACCAATTTTTCACCTTGAGTGTCAACCGTTTTATTATGGGTATCTATATCTTCATAACCATTTTCGGCTGACTGCTCGTTAGAATGAACAATCCCCCCATCGAGATCAACAACCTCAGTCTCATGAGCACAACCATCAATTTTCGCATTATTCTGGTCATTAGATTTATCTTCTTGAGACGCCCCCTTGATAGGCTCAACATTCCCAATTGATGAAGAAGGATCTTTCACTTTAGCTTTTTCAACATAAATCATTTTCTTTCCCACATTGGCACCCTTCGTTAGACCACCAGCATTCACCTCTTCCGGAGTCTCTTTTGCAGCCGTGTGACCCTCATTCAGCACCTCCGCACTACCTCCATTAACTTCAGCCCCATTCTTCAAGTTTGGCTTCTTAGGATGAAGGTAGAAACACTCATTCAGATCATGGCCTAACTTATAACAGTGCTTACAATAGCTTGGGAGGTTATCAAACTCTAAAGGCTGCCAAAAACTTGAAAAATCATCTCCGCAATCAATGAAAACTCTAGACGGAAGTTTCTTCAAAAGATTCACTTGAACAAGAACTTTAGCCACACTAGGTCTTGATAAGTTACAAGTTGCTTGATCTATAGATAGCGGCTCCCCAAATATATTAGCAATAGAAAATAAACATACCTTGTTAAACATTCGTACGTAGGTGAAAGCATTATGCTAAACTACTTGCAGATCTTTTCTGCTAGCAAGGAAAAAGAACCAAGAGGTAACTCCTTTCAGCATGTCAGAGCATACCTCTTTTCCCATATAAACCAACAATTAATCATGCAAAAGCAATGAGAGCAATTGACAGTCAACGTTGAAATTGACATAACCTGAACATAGATTCTACGAATAACACGTACCACCCAAGTTTGCAGCTGCAAATTTCAGACAAATGGCCTTGAGCTGCAAACAGCGGTGTTGGTCAGTTTTACTTCACATAACTGTTTCAAGCGATCAAGACCAAAGCTGTCAGCAGCTGCAAAAGCATATTTAAGTCACAGTTACAGTATGAATATGCGCACCAGTGAGATAATGCTAAAGACAAAAGGCAAGGTTTCCTGCTCAATCCAAATTAAAGTACCACCTTTGTATCAAATTGAATGAACATTTTTAAAAAAAATTTGCTCTTGATCGAATAACTCTGTACCAAATTGAATGATCATTTTTTTTTTTGAAATTTGCTCTTGATCAAGGCAAGTTTCAAATATTTTTTATCATTCATTTTGGGACGAAGGGAGTACAACATAACAGTCAAGTTTTTGCAAAAATGCACCAGAAATCACCCAACTATTAAGTTATCATGTGCATTGCACGTGGCAGGATTTTAAAGGTCAAATAGAAAAATCATTATATTCTAAAGTAAAACAACATTTGTGGGGTTCAATATGTAAGCTTATAAGTTTAATACCATGATTAAATTAACCTAAATTATTGTTCAAAGTTTATTCAAATTGACAACAAAAAAGTGGAAACATCATTTCGGGACTGAAGGAATATTAAGCAACCAATCAAGGGTTTAAAAATGCCCATATATTTTATTAATTATATCTTACGATAAAGGTAAGGCCCAAAATTACATTAAGGACGTTATTGGCCACTCTGTAGAACTACAAATTGTCAAGGATTAAAAAGGGGAAATTTTAACCATAAGTTCCTTTTGAAACAAATCAATTCCCTTCAAGTTCCTCATTAATTTAAATGTTGCATAAAAATATTTATTCAATTTTATATTATACTGCATTCAGTATGCAGTATTTAAAAATTATGATACATCATCCTCAATACTGCCTCCTATCACCACCCCCGCCGCCCACCGCCGCTGTCAGTCGTCTCAATCCGGTCACCGGTTGCCGTAATCCGGCCGCCGGTACCACATGTAATCATCAATGTTGCATTATATAAGTATGCAATATTGTACATTATCATATATGCAATATTATTACAGAATAATATAACATGGAAAGAAACTTATATAAGGCATTATGAAATTTTTTAAAAATTTATAGGCATTGTTAGGGAGGTGATAGGGTAAGTAGTAGAGAGACAAATAGAATGACAACACTCAAAATATAGTAGTATGATTTGATTGAGCATGAGTAAATAGATACTTCCTTGGCCCCACTCGAAATAGAATTTTTTGGAATAGCAGGGGGATTAAAGGAAAGTGTTAGTTTAGTAGGTGTTGTCAATATAATGTTGGGATAGAGGACCAACCGGGTTAGACATCGAAGCAAGGGGGAGAATTTTCGTCAGGAGCTGATACCGTCAAGAGCGGCCGCGCTGCTTAAGTGCGCGACCGCGCTCTTGGACCGAGACTGATGCTAGGGGTGGAATTCTTCGAGGGCGACCGCGATGAGAGGGAGGGCGTCCGCGCTGAAGGGCCGAGGCTGGGCGTCGGAGTTACTGGACAGTAGCGCGACCGCGCTTGGCATGAGAGCGGCCGCACTGGGCCCGTTTTCAGCAGTCCGGAATCCTTGTCTGTCTAGGGTTTGGTTAGTTATCCTAGGTCATATATAAAGCAAAGCTCCGCCTCTTTTCTCATTGTAACACATATTTTACATACATAGTGCAAGATCCTGGCTTGGTAGTGCCCCCAGACGTAGCCAATCAAATTGGTGAACTGGGTTAACAATTTCTTGTGTTTTTTTCTGTGATTTTGATTTCTTGTGCTTGGTTTGTGTGCGATTATTATTCTTGTGGTTTGCTTGGATTGTGGAGGGCCATATTCACAACAACTGGTATCAGAGCTTTTGGTTTCAAGATCAAGGGAGTTGTTCCAAGCAATCAAGAATGGGCAAGGACAAACAGGAGGTTGAGAAATTCGATGGGTCTGACTACGGATATTGGAGGATGCAGATTGAGGATCTTTTGTACAACAAAGACCTCTATAAGCCTCTGAAGGGTGTCAAACCGGAAGATGAAGATTAGGAAGAATGGGAACTCATGGATCGGAAAGCCCTAGGGGTGGTCAGATCTACTTTGTCAAAGTGGATTGCAAAGACTACCAAGAAGGCGACAACCACCAAGGAGCTATTGGATTATCTTACTGAGAGATTTGAAACTCCATCTGCTGCAAATAAGGTTGATTTGATACGCAAGATGGGTAGTCTCAAGATGCAAGAGGGAGGATCCTTGGCTAAGCACATCGATGAGTTTATGGATGTTATAGATTCATTGACAGCGGTGGAGATCAAGTTCGATGATGAGGTTCATGCGTGTTTGTTGCTAGCTTCTTTACCGGCAAGTTGGAGCGGAACGGTGACAGCAATCAACGCTTCAGCAGGTAAGAAGAAATTGAAGTATGATGATGTTAAAGACTTTCTCTTGGCTGAGGAAAATCGCATGAAGAAGTTGGGGACATCGAGTGCTTCGGGATCGGCTTTAGCTACTACTAGCAAAGGGAAGCCGGGTACTAGCAAACAAGGGAGAACCGAATCTAGGGAGAACGTGGTGAGTGGTAAGGGCAAGACCGGGGAGAACAAAGACAAACCAAAGGTTGCGAAGGGATCTGTTCAGTGCTATTATTGTAAGGAGTTGGGACACTTCAAGAGGGATTGTCCAAATCGTAAGGGCAATCAGGTGAATGTGACAGTCGAAGGTGATGATGTACTGGTTCTGAGTGTTAGTAGTGCACTAGAATCATGGGTGCTGGATTCGGGGGCATCATTCCACTCTTGCGGACATAAGGAAGAGATGGAGAACTACACTTCCAGTGATTTCGGGAAGGTCTATCTGGCGGATGGCGAGCCTTTGGAAATCAAGGGGAAGGGGGATGTCAGAATAGGAGCATCAGACGGGAAGGTCTTACATCTGAACGGGGTCGGCACATTCCGGGTTTGAAAAAGAACCTACTATCAGTTGGGCAGTTGGACGACAAAGGTTACAAGGTGACATTCGGCTGCAGAAACTGGGTTATTACCAAGGAGGATTGTGAGATCGCTCGGGGTAATAAGGAGGGTACACTGTATTTGGCAAACAACACCAAGGATAGTATTGCGGTGGCGGCAGCCAAGGGTGATACTGATTTGTGGCACTATCGATTGGGTCACATGAGTGAGACGGGGATGAAGGTGCTTTGTTCAAAGGGACTACTACCGGGTTTGAAGACAGTCAACGTGGGGATCTGCGAGGATTGTATGTTTGGCAAACAAGGGAGAAATAATTTCTCGAGGACAGGTAGGGGTTTGAGGGAAGCAAAGTTGGAATTGGTTCACACGGACTTGTGGGGGCCATCTCCGGTCACGTCTCTGGGTGGTGCGTCATATTACATGACTTTCATTGATGATTCTATAAGGAAGGTTTGGGTCTATTTCTTGAAGGGGAAAGATGAGGCTTTCGAGGTGTTCAAGAAGTGGAGGGCCTTGGTGGAGAATCAGACGGGACTTAAGCTTAAGTGCTTGAGATCAGACAATAGTGGGGAGTATGAGCTTGGTGAGTTTAGGGAATATTGTGCTGCGAATGGTATTCGTATGGAGAAGACTCCAAAGCGGACACCACAACTCAACGGGGTAGCAGAGAGGATGAACAGAACATTGAATGAGCGGGCTAGAAGTATGAGATTGAAGTGTGGACTTCCGAAGACGTTCTGGGCATATGCAGTTGACACGGCAGCTTTCTTGATCAATCGGGGACCATCGGTACCATTGAGGAATGGAATTCCAGAGGAAGCTCTGAGTGGCAAGCAGGTAAATCTGTCCTTTCTTCGCATATTTGGCTGCGTTTCTTATGTTCATGTTGATTCTGCTGAGAGAACTAAATTAGATGCAAAATCTGTTAAGTGTACATTTATTGGGTATGGCGGGGATGACTTCGGGTATAAGTTTTGGGATGACCAAAATCATAGGGTTATTCGTAGTCGAGATGTGGTATTCAATGAACAGGTATTGTACAAGGACAGAAAGGGAGCATCTGATGACACTAGTTCGGAACCGGAGGTTGTAGAGGTGGATATTCCAAACTCGGGTGGGAGCAGAACGGTTCATGATGACCATGGTCAGGAGGTCACTGAAGATGAACCACGTACTCCGGAACCGGATATTCCGCTGCGTAGATCCAGCAGATTGCGTGGATCGCCCGATGTATACTCCATCCAATTATTATTTCTTTGTTGTGAGATATAGGGAACCCAGGAATGTTATGCGGAGGTCGTTCGTAGTACACTTTGTAACAAGTGGAAAGCTGCGATGGATGATGAGATGGACTCATTGAAGGCCAACAAAACTTGGGAGTCGATCGAACTACCTAAGGGGAAGAAGGCATTGCATAACAAGTGGGTTTACAGGATCAAGGAGGAAGCAGACGGTAGCAAGCGTTACAAGGCAAGACTGGTTGTAAAAGGGTTTCAGCAAAAGTACGGTATTGACTACACCGAGGTATTCACTCCGGTTGTGAAGATGACCACTATCAGAATGGTTCTGGGGATAGTAGTGGCGGACAACTTGTTGCTTGAACAGATGGATGTGAAGACAGCCTTTCTTCATGGGGACTTGGAGGAAGAGATTTACATGGTACAGACAGAGGGTTACTTGTCTAAGGGTAGCAAGGAGCTAGTTTGCAGATTGACTAAGAGTTTGTACGGCCTTAAACAAGCTCCTAGACAGTGGTACAGGAAGTTTGATGGGTTCATGCACGACATTGATTTTATCAGATGTGAAGCGGATCATTGTTGCTACTTCAAGAACACGGACAATGGGTATATTATCTTGCTGTTATATGTGGACGACATGCTAATAGCGGGCTCTAGCAGTAGAGAGGTAAACAGATTGAAGACTCAGTTGTCAGAACGGTTCGAGATGAAGGATTTGGGAGAGGCCAGAAAAATCTTGGGCATGCGGATTGACCGGGATAGGGAGTCGGGCAAGTTGGTTCTTTCACAAGCAGAATACGTTGAGAAAGTCTTGGCAACGTTTTGTATGGAAGAGGCGAAGCCAACAGGGACGCCATTGGGTTTGCATTTCAAGCTATCCGAGAAAGACTCGCCTAGGGGCAAGGAGGAGCGTGACAAGATGGAGAGAACTCCATATGCTTCAGCAGTGGGGAGTCTCATGTATGCAATGGTGTGTACGAGGCCGGACATTGCCCATGCGGTGGGAGTAGTCAGCCGGTTTATGGGCAATCCAGGAAAGCAACATTGGGAAGCGGTTAAGTGGATCCTACGTTATTTGAAGGGTACTGCTGGTAAGGCTCTGTGTTTCTCGAGCAAGGAAGTGGTGTTAGCGGGTTATGTTGATGCGGACTTGGCATCGAGTGATCTTGATAAGAGGAGAAATACTACGGGTTATGTGTTCACATTGGGTGGTACGGCAATCTCCTGGGCTTCTAAATTGCAGAAGATCGTGGCGCGATCGGCATCGCGAAGGCAATATGTGGCAGTGACGAGGCGAGTAAAGAGATGGTATGGTCAGAACTTCTTGGGTGAACTTGGGAAGACGCGAAGTGGTAACGTTCTCTACAAATGATGTCGAGTGCAATACATTTGGCTAGAAATCCGGCATTTCATTTGAGGACGAAGCACATTGAACTGAGGTTTCACTACATCAGACATCTCTTTGAGGAGAAGATCTTGGGGCTAGAGAAGATATTGGGATCGGAAAATCCGGCTGACATGTTGACTAAGGTTGTGAACCTTGAGAAATTGAAGTTGTGCAAAGCTTCAATTGGGCTCGGAGAATAGAAGGGGAGGATGGCACTACCATGATCGAGGTGAGCACTAGGAGGACACCAAGGATGAGTTGAAGAACGGATACGGGGCTTGTATGTGTGGTTGATCTCTAGGTGGGAGATTGTTGGGATAGAGGACCAACCGGGTTAGACATCGAAGCAAGGGGGAGAATTTTCGTCAGGAGCTGATACCGTCAAGAGCGGCCGCGCTGCTTAAGTGCGCGACCGCGCTCTTGGACCGAGACTGATGCTAGGGGTGGAATTCTTCGAGGGCGACCGCGCTGAGAGGGAGGGCGTCCGCGCTGAAGGGCCGAGGCTGGGCGTCGGAGTTACTGGACAGTAGCGCGACCGCGCTTGGCATGAGAGCGGCCGCGCTGGGCCCGTTTTCAGCAGTCCGGAATCCTTGTCTGTCTAGGGTTTGGTTAGTTATCCTAGGTCATATATAAAGCAAAGTTTCGCCTCTTTTCTCATTGTAACACATATTTTATATACATAGTGCAAGATCCTGGCTTGGTAGTGCCCCCAGACGTAGCCAATCAAATTGGTGAACTGGGTTAACAATTTCTTGTGTTTTTTTTCTGTGATTTTGATTTCTTGTGCTTGGTTTGTGTGCGATTATTATTCTTGTGGTTTGCTTGGATTGTGGAGGGCCATATTCACAACATATAAAAAGTGGGATAGGAGATAGTAAATGGAAAGTTGCTGTGAATGTGAATGTGAATGTGAAAGTGGGTCTTATTGAATACTCCCTCTGTCCCAAAATGAATATCAAAAAAAAAAAAAAATCAAATTTACTATTGATCAAGAGAAAATTTGAAAAGTTTTTGGATATTCATTTTACGATGGAGAGAGTAAAATATTTCCATTTTGGGATCGTCCTATATGGAGGGAACACCCAAAATGGCTAAATGTCCTAATTCGAGCGGGACGGAGGGAGTATATGTTAGTCAAGGAAACCCTTTTGAGGATATTTACTATATTGTCCTCTGTTACAACTTAACCACACATTTCCTTGCTTTTAAATTCCTTTTGTTGTCTTTTTCAGATATTCCAGGTTTGATTTCATGAAGTAAAAATCACTTTTCTTTTGTTTTCTTCTTCATCTTCTTCTTCACTTAGAACTTCCCTTGTAGGTGGACGGACCTCTTGGCAAATCTTAGTCGAATTGACTCAAAATATGCATCCATATCTGTCTATTCATCTTTATATCTGGCATTTATTCATTTTCTAGACCAATTATTTTGTATATATTTCAATTATTCCCAAGTATAATGTTTAATGTGTTTGCATTAGTCGCCCATGTAACCAATTAACCGAGCCAAATATAAATTTACTCGTACACTTGATAACTTACTTCTATCTTCGCATAATACCAAGGTGAATTAAAATAATGGCTGCATAATTAAATCATTGTGGAATCATGAGGATACCACTTCCAAGTTAGTTTATCACAGACCAGCCAATTATAAAGGACCTTTTAATGATTGAATTCCACTCATGAATCAACAACTGTTACGTCAAGAGTTGGATTTAAGGTGGTCAACAAATAAATAACAAAGCCTTTGTCCCAAAATTATTTGGGATCGGCTAACATGAATCGTTACATGGACTCGTCAATGAAAGATGTGAGAAAACAAGGGACAAAAGGTAGAGATGGTATAATAAATAAAATTAAAAGTAAATGTAAAAGCTAGGAATAAATAAGGCGGTCATAGAGAAAACAAGGGACAAAAGGTAGAGATGGTATAATAAATATCACAACCAACTTCAGACTCTAGCAAGTGCTTGATACCTTGGCCCATGTCAGAAGGTGGTCTGGTAATACTATACTGCCTGGGTCCCTCAACGCGATTTCTGACCACTCCAACAGTGCAAGATAATTGGAAGTTTCCAGAGCCACTCTCCTGGAAAAAACTTGTAGCCCCTGGAATTCAAAAGGAACAAAGTAAGATAATTAGCAGGGCAGCAACATTTTAATACATGAAATAATCCAAAAACAGTATAGTCCCTTTTTAGGCATTTGTGTACTCTTCTGATGCTCCAACTTGGGACAGTCACCAAAATAATCCCCCTCTCCTCACATTTTCACCCTCTCTCGACCTTTTTTGTATGTTATTGAACGATATAACAAAAATTATTGTTGTTGATAGTCTTACAAAGAGAATTGTTATTCGCCCCCGCATTATTACTCAATACCCCCGCAATAATATTATAACAAAAATTCCATTAAAGGAAATGACAATATTAACCTTTTCACATCCCACCATCCATCAGTCAGCCCCACCACCATGCCTCCTACTCCGGTCATCGTCACCATTTTCAGATTCCGGCAACTTTGAACTCCGATAATACTCCAAATCATTTCTCTTGGTAACCGCAACATCCTTCACCTTCAATCTCAGATCATGGATCTGATTCTTCCCTTTCCCTAAGATCTTCTCCATCTTCTTCAATATCTCGATATCAATTTCTGATTTCCAGAGCGAAAAAGTGTTCTTTAATTGAAGTAGAAGTAGAAGTAGAAGAAGATGAAGATACCCTGCTGTTCGGTTTGCCAGAATTGGTACAATGAAGAGGAAAGGTGTCCGCTTTTTGCTTCAATGCGGCCATGGATTCTTCACCGTGTGGCGGTGAAGAAGTTGGTGATTGGGGAAGATACTGATTTGGGTTGGGTGCAGAACCAGCTAGAGAACTTGCGGCGGGCTTCAATGTGGTGCCGGAATGTTTGTACTTTTCAAGAACCCTAATTTTGTGTGTGGGAAGAGAGAGATAGTGAAGGTAGAAAGAAAGGGGTAAAATGGGAATAATGGTGGTACATATAATGTTGAATGTCTATTTTTCTTGGTATACTTAGCAATGCGGGGGTATTGAGTAATGATGCGGGGGCGAATAACAATTCTCTCTTACAAACGTCAAACTAACACAAATTTTGACTTGAATTCCTCATTTTGATTGTGAATTACTTCGATTACATCGTTTTCAAAGTAATTTGGGGCTGAAATTTTCATGGTTTCATACTAACAAATAATTTTGGATCCGCCACTAATTGATTCACGTTCTTTTTGACCTAAAAAATTATTTTTATTATTTATTTGAAAATTCATCATCAATTTAATAGTAAGGGCATTTTTGAATATGCATGTGTTAAAAATCAGCAAAAATATAGGTAATAGACAAATCAATAAAAAAACATCACAAGGGGCTAAAATAATTGTTCATGAGGGACCAAATTAATAAAAAAAATTGTCAACCTAAGGGACCAAACTAATAAAAAATATTCATGAGGGACCAAATTAATAAAAAGTGTCAAGTTTAGGGACCAAATTATTATATAATCCTTAAATTAAATATATTTTACACACAACTTTATAATGAAATTATTTAGGGTTCTATACAAATAGTAGCCCATATCAACAAATATCCCATCGGAGAAGTTACTAAATCCTCCCTCGTCAAACAACATGTTCTAGTTCACACTTATACTCATGGTGCAATATTGTGAGATTAATAAGGGTGGTTCATATAATCATATGTCCTTATGCTACTAAAAATGCTCAAGTTTACCTTTTCACATGTCTCTCAAAGTGAAAATTGGACATTCATTTAGGAACGGAGGGAGTAGCATAGTTACCGTGATGTTAAAATGAACTAAAAGCAAAGCAAATTTATCACAGATGAAAATGTTATAGACATAACATTCAATGTTACACTGATGTATTCAGGATCAATGAATGGACATCGATCAAGAAAGCGCTTACCTGCAAACATTCAGATTCATCTTCTTTTTGGCAAGCAGGTCCTTTAACCTCCCAGGTGTAGCAACTACTATGTGGACACCTCTCTTCACAACCTCTAACTGTGATCGCATATCAATACCACCAATACAGAGCAAAGGCCTTATTTCTGGAAATCCATATTCCCTTAGTGGTGCCAAGAATTCCTCCACAACATCAAAAGTCTGCCTAGCAAGCTCTCTAGATGGGCAGACAACCAAACCAAATGGTCCTTCCCCTGGAACGATTGGCATCATCATCTCCTCCTGCAATGCCATCATTATCAACGGTAACACAAAAACCAATGTTTTGCCAGATTACGTGAATGCTATTCCGATCATATCCCTTCCGGATAAAATCACAGGAAGTCCTTGAACTTGGATGGGAGCTGGAAACGGCCACTGATCACTACAACGAGAACCGAGTTCTTGGTCGTGGAGGCCAGGGTACAGTTTACAAAGGAATGTTAATAGATAGGCAGTTAAAAAGGCTAAAATAGTTGATGAAGGGATACTAGATGAATTCATCAACGAGGTTGTCATTTTATCCCAAATAAACGTGGTCAAATTACACGGATGTTGCTTGGAGACACAAGTTCCTTTGCTGGTTTATGATTTCACCCCTAAAAATAGTTCCATATTACTCCTCAATATTGATTTAGGATCAAGGAAATAGCATCTTAAAGCAAGGCCCAACATAACAACGTACATGAGTGTCTGCAGAAATCAGATTCCTCGGTTCAATTATGGCAATCAAATTCTAAAAGCAAACATGCCATGCCTCGGGGAGAAAGAGACGGAAATGAGGGAGAGAATAGTGAAATCCAAATACCAATGTTACGCGATTTGCTCGGCAAAGTCGAAAGAAAATTACAATAGCTGGCCTGCTTGTAAGCCAAACCAACAGTATTCTTACTATCATTTTACTAAATTTCGAAGTTCATTAAACAACAAACGCACCTAAAATTACTCTTAACATAACAGAGAGAGAAATCTGGTTGAGCAATGAATATCGAAGGTTCATCTACCAAGCAAAGATGTGATTGAGGTTGAAGCAGTGCACTCAAAAGGGTCAGCCAGTTGGGTAATGCCATAATCATAAACCTCTTCATTATGCTGCACTTGAAAATGAGATGAACCTGCATGTGTGGTTTTAATAGCTTCCAACTCCATTGCTACTTCTTTCATCGTAGGTCGATTTCTCCCATTCAGATTTAAACATCTGTTTGCTAGGTAAGCTACACCAACAATCTCTCTTTCCCTGCCTTCTTTCAGAACTTGAGCATCAACTACATCAAACAAACGGTTCTCCTTGATACTCAACATAAAATATGTTGCTAAACTTCGCCCTTCCATGAATGTGATTGGCAGAACCGCTTTCTTACCAGTGAGAAGCTCAACAAGAACCACCCCGAAGCTGTAAACATCACTTTTTGCTGTAAATTGGCTTGATTGATAATATTCGGGATCCAAGTACCCAAATGTTCCTTGTACTCTTGTTGTCATGTGAGTTTGTTCAACTGCTGCTGATCTTGATGTCCCAAAGTCAGCAACTTTTGCTCTGTATTTGTCATCCAAAAGTATGTTAGAAGACTTTATGTCACGATGATAAATAGGTAACGAAGCTGCAGAGTGGAGATAAAAAAGAGCTCCTGCAACTTCGGAAGCAATTCTTAAGCGGACATCCCATGTAAGTGGAAAGTCTTCATTTTCTTGATGATGTATGTATTGGAAAAGTGTTCCATTTGGGATGAAATCGTAAACAAGCAAAGGAACTTCTGTCTCCAAGCAACATCCATGTAATTTCACCACATTTCTGTGGTTAATTTGGGATAAAATGACAACTTCATTGATGAATTCATTAAGTTTCCCCTCATCAACTATTTTAGACTTTTTAACTGCAACGATTTTCCCGTCTGTTAACATTCCTTTGTAAACGGTACCCTGGCCTCCACGACCAAGAACTCGGTTCTCGTTGTAGTGATCAGTGGCTGTTTCTAGTTCCTTTGAAGAAAATAATTTGGTTTTCTCAACATAAACTTGTTCAGCAGAACACAATTGTTTTTGTAACAACAAACCACCATTTCGCTTGAAGAATTTCATCTTGAGCTTAGCCTTGTTTCTTCTCTTGATAATTTTCCTCAGCCATGCACCCATGATCATAAATAATCCCCCGAGACCACTGCCAATACCTACATTCAGAGACAGGGAAAGCTGATCATGTGATGCTTTGACGGTTTTTTTTTTGTTCATGATCAGATCATCAAAAGCGAAGGTGCCAACAGTTGGTTAGTCCCCATCAAAAGATCACACGAGAGTTAGATTTACAACCTACAATATTCTTACCTACAAAAACAAACTTCATGGTTCTGCTTCTATTGATATCTGGAATGCTGCAAGAAACGTAACAGTCTTTGCCGTCACAATGCCTTTCAATAATACCAGGACACTGGCTGCTATCTGTAAACATCAATCAATCGGACAAATAGATAAGAATTAATGTAAAGATACCAAGTAACTATAAATGATGTTTGGATAAGGTATAAGTAATTTGAATATGTATGTATGTATATGAATCAAACATATTAAATGAGCAGTACATGGTGAGATTGACCTGTTTGGCATCCAGTTTGAAGATATGGATTGCCTGATGAGAACCAGTCACAAAGACAATTCGAGTATTCATCACTGTGTTGGTCAGTGATAGCATAGCACATTTCATCAGTCTTCCAAATCAAGTTAACAGGAACATTTTCAGGACCAGAAGAAAAAGATAAAGGAGTCCCTGACAAATTCATGTACGTATGGTTTATAGGGTTCCTGACCTGAAGAATCGCAGGATACAGAGCTTGTCCAAAGCTAATGTGTAGGACCTCTAAATTATTGAGGCTAGAGAGGAAAGGTTTGGAGTTGTTGCAAGTAATTGCGTAGCTTTGATTAGCATAGCAATTGGGTCCAATCCCAAATGGGTATGGGATGCTAACGTTCCCGCATCTATCTACACAACCCTCCTTTGCCATTACCGGTTCCCCTGGTATTTGTCCTGATATTGCTTTAACTAACAACAACATGACTAACACTATATGTATCATTCCAATTGAAAACTTCATTCTTACCATCTCTCTGTTTGTGTCATGTATATATCATACACCAGAAACTTTGAATTAGTCCATATGGTCCCCTGTATACACCACAATTAATATGACATTGAATGAGAAATAAAATATCTATGGAGATTAGTCAAGTACAAAAAAAAAAAAAAAAAAAAAAAAAAAAAAAGATTAGTCAAGTACAATATTAATTAACAGGATGGGGCCCTAAGCCATTGTTCAGACCACCCCTTCTAAACGGGGACAAATCAAGGGCCTCATTTTTCTTGATTCATATCTTGCTTTCAAATTCAGAACCCCCTTAAATGCATATAGCCACTAGGATATGAAATAGAACAACTAAAATGCCCTCGGATTAAAATAATCTCAATAAAATCTCACTTTAACACACTATCCCAAATTACATCAAATCTAAACTAAATACATCAAAATAGGAATAACATGTCTAAGAAAATAGGGAATTACATATAACAAAATCCACCACATCATTATCCTTGATTTCAATTTAAGGAACCGCCTTAAATGCTTATAGCCACTAGCCATGTCAAGACCAAATATGCATATCTATACAGCATCAAAAATCTTGGCAAGCCCCCACAGTCTCTTTCACCATAATGTTAGTAGTTACAGATTCCTTTAAGGCTAGGAAAAGTATAAACCACAAACCTTGAATTAGTCACAAATGAGCAGCCAAGTCAACAATAAACATAAATTGGTATAAATGCATAATGGGAAAGAGGACATCTTTTTTAAGTCAGCAGTGAACCTCCACAGTTGTCACAAATTATTTTGGACATCACCAACAAACAAAAAGACTATTAAAACATTAAGAAATACTAACCAAAAAAATAAACATCAAGAAAGCGAACAAACAAGACTATATAACTGGAGTGGGAATATACCAGAGGTTCAACACTTAGTTATTTAATTTATGGAAGAAAACAATTTGGTTTTCTCAACATAAACTTGTTAGCTAAAAACAATGAGCAGTGTGTGGTGACTGGTGAGACTGACCTGAGCATGCATTTTGAAGATATTGCTCGACTGACAGTACTGTCTCAGTCTCAGCGTCCAAGTATCCAAATGTCTCCTGCAATCTTGATGTCCCAAAGTCAGCAACTTTTGCTCTATGCTTAGCATCCAAAAGCATCGCGCTGACAAATAGGTAAAGAAGCTGCAGTGTAGATAAGAAAGAGCTTCATTTTCTTGATGATGCATGTACCGAACCTGAAGGCGGTCTTTCTGATTTTTCTCCTTCGGCTTATCATGATGCTCGCACTTATGGGGGTATTGTTGGCGGTGTTCATGTTGATCCGAGTGCTCCAATGGCTGACGGCGATAATTTTGAAGACTATTACGATGAAGAAGATGGATTTCAAAAGGTTAAAGGAAAACGAGGCAAATCTGGAGCGAAAGCTAAAACAAAAAACATCATGCCTAAAAGGTCTTGGAATCCTAAAAGGCGATTTGATTGACCTTTTCTTTATTTTATTTTCTGTCTTTCTTTATTTATTGTACTTTCGAATTTTTATTTTTAATAAATTTTAGGGGGCATTGCCCTTTTCGCCTAAAAAAAAAAAAAAAAAAAAAAGTCAGACGGCTTATTGTTGTGGAAGCTGGAAGCAAGCGTGTAGAAGGCATCATTTCCTTGAGTGACACTTTCAGGTTCTTGCTTGGTTAGTGGGCCCCAACGGTTTCGCGACCTCTGATTTAAATCACAATTCTTTCAAGTAAAAAAAAAAAAAAAAAAAAAAAAAAAAAAAAAAGAAAGATTTTCCATTTCATGAACCAGCAGAGGAACTTTTAGGGAGGGAGTAAAATGTGAGTTCAGTAACTTGTTATAAAATGGACACAACTCATATAATGCAACCTACTTAATAGTGACAGATATGTCTAACGTACTTTTAACCTAGTCACTTGCAATCAAACAAATAGGCCACCTGTAATAAGAACAAAGCCAAATCAAGTGTGTCATCTACAATTACACTCCAGTGCAGCTGCCAACTCTTTTTTCCAGTTGTATTAATACCAATATTGAACTTTAATAGTAGGCACCCTCCTATAAATTGATGTCTTCAACTACAAACCAACCTCATAATTACTCTTAGCATCAACATCGATAAAGATGAGTAGTTGCGTACATGTACTTTTGCTTTGGATAGTATTGGATTCTAGTTGGACAATGAACACCAAAGGTTCATCGTCCAACCAAAGATGTCATTGAGGTTGAAGCAGTGAAGTCAAAAGGGCTAGCCAGTTGAGTATTGTCATAATCATCAACATCTTCATTGTGCTGCACTTGAAAGTGAGCTGAACCTACATGTGTGGTTTTAATAGCTTCCAACTCTATTGCTACTTCTTTCATTGTAGGTCGTTTTCTCCCATTCAGATTTAAGCATCTATTTGCTAGGTAGGCTACGCCAACAATCTCTGCTTCCCTGCCTTCTTTCAGAACTTGAGCATCAACAATATCAAACAAACGTTTCTCCTTCATGCTCAACATAAAATATGTGGCTAAACTTCGCCCTTTCATGAATGTGATTGGCAGAACCGCTTGCTGACCAGTTAAAAGTTCAACAAGAACTACTCCAAAGCTATAAACATCACTTTTTGCTGTAAATTGGCTTGATTGATAATATTCGGGGTCCAAGTAACCAATTGTTCCCTGCACTTTTGTTGTCATATGAGTTTGATCAACTGGTGCTGATTTTGATGCCCCAAAGTCAGCAACTTTTGCTTGGTACTTATCATCCAAAAGTATGTTAGAGGACTTGATGTCACGATGATATATAGGTAAAGAAGCTGCAGAGTGGAGATAAGAAAGTGCTCCTGCAACTTCGGAAGCAATTCTTAAGCGCACATCCCACGTAAGTGGAAAGTCTTCGTTTTCTTGATGATGTATGAACTGGAATAGGGTTCCATTTGGGATGAAATCATAAACCAGCAAAGGAACTTCTGTCTCCAAGCAACATCCGTGTAATTTGACCACATTCCTGTGGTTAATTTGAGATAAAATGACAATCTCATTGATGAATTCCTCAAGTTTCCCTCATCCACCTTTTAGACTTTTTTAACGGCTACGATTTTCCCATCTGTTAACATTCCTTTGTAAACAGTACCCTGTCCTCCACGACCTAGAATGCAATTCTCGTTGTAGTGATCAGTGGCTATTTCTAGTTCCTTTGAAGAAAATAATTTGGTTTTCTCAACATAACCTTGTTCAGCAGAACACAATTGTTTTTGTAACAACAAACCACCATTTCGCGTGAAGAATTTCATCTTGAGCTTAGCCTTGTTTCTTCTCTTGATAATTTTATTCAGCCAACATGCCCCCATAATCATAAATAATCCCCCGAGACCACTGCCAAGACCTACATACAAAAACAGGGAAAGCGGATTATGTGATGTTTTGACTAAGATTATTTTCATGATAACATCATCGAAAGGGAAAGTGCCAACAGTTGGTTTGTCCCTAAAAAAAATTGACACAAGAGTTAGATTTACAACCTACTAATTTCCAGTATTCTTACCTACAAAAATAAGCTTTATGGTTCTATTGCTCCTTGGATAGATGCTATCTGTAAATATCGATCAATCGGAGAAACAGATATAAGTTAATGTCAAGAAACCAAGTAATTCATATAATCTAGTTGTTGGTAAACAACCTTTATTGATGATTGGATGCAGTATGAATTTTTTTAATATGTATATCAATCAAGGAATATAGTAAATGAGATGGACCTGTAGGGCATCCATTTTTAAGATATGGACTGCTTAATGGGCTTGTGGGACAATAACAATTCGTGTATACATCATCATTAATGTATGGGGTAATATTTCTTCTTGGACAATAACAATTTAGTTAGATGTGACATGAATGAGAAGTAGTTTAGAATTAATAGTCAGACCTAAACCTAAAACATGAAAGAGAATAAGTCTGGAAATGATTTTCAAGGGAGTTGTTAAAGTTGGACTGGTCAAGGCGAAATCTTTAGAACATTTCCAAGGAAAATGAAGGAAAATCTGATGAACATACCATTGCAGGTCTGTTCATAAGGCTGATCTGAACAAAAACAAGTAAAGGAAATGGTAGTCGAGTTATATCCACATCGTCCACCCGATTGAATACAATTATTACACGCAGTGTTATTCGCAATCCACTGCAGTCCAAAACCAGCTGTTATTCCTGCCCTCAGATTACTCACTGAAGCAGGAAGACTCCCTATAGCCTGAGCTGATGTTGAATTCATAGGGACAATGATTTGGTCTTGACAAAGTAGTACATTGAAATTACCAATTGTTGGTGTATCTGTTCTAGCAAAGATATTGGTTCTGCTGCTCTCGTTATTATTGCAGTCGAATTGGTTGGTGATTAGGGCAGAGCCTGGAAGAACAGGGCAATCATAGTGTAGAGTTATGTTTTCAACTCCAAAGGCGTAGTTGAAGAGGGAGAAATCTAATGTTGTGTTGTGGAGGGACTTGGGACAATCAGTGGACCATAAGTCATCTCTGGCAACTGTGAGCACCTGTGATGAGGGATTGATGGATAGAATTCAATATAATAAGGATTGGATTGTGAGCAAGGGAACACCTGATTGGCAGGTTAGAGGGAAGCCCGGGTGGCCACAGTAAGCTCTTCGGTTCTGTCCCCAGAAAGGGTAAGTGATGTCTCGGACGGTCCCACATCGGAATGGCTCTCCACAGGCAACAAATCGCTGGTCATCTTGAGAAATGGAGGTTGGAATATGGACTGTGGCCAAGACAAGGATGATGATTGAAGTGAAGATGGAGGAGGAGGTTGGGAGGAGATGATGAATCATTTTAAGCATAAGGGGAAAAACACAGATTATTTGTTGGTTTTTGAGATAGATTAGTTATAGTTTTGCAATAATCTGACATCTTATAAACAAATAAAAATGGAATTTGACTAATCTCTTACCTGAGATGAATTAGGAAAGACGACCAAAGAAAATAATAGAAGCTTCCAAGACTTGAATTGGTGAGGTGAACTAGGCTCCGTTTGTTTTGGGGAAAATGTTTTTCGGAAAACATTTTTCCCATTTTTCGGTGTTTGCTTAGCACCGAAAAATGGGGAATGGGGAAAATGTTTTTTGGAAAATATTTTCCCACTTTTCTAAGTAAAATGATTTACGAATTTTTTCTAAGTAAAACATTTTTCAAAAAATTGTAACACCCTCACATACACACACACCCCACGTTACCCACCCCACATCAACCACCCCTACCCCATCCCCATCACCATCCCCTGCCACCCAACCCCACCCCCCGTTGAGTAAAAAAAATCATTTTAAATTTATTTTTAACAACTCCTCCCCCATCACCCCCTGCCACCCCACCCCCGTTGAGTAAAAAAAAATCATTTTAAATTTATTTTTAACAACTCCTCCCCCAATCCACTCACCACCCCACCCCACCCCCACCCCCGTTGAGTAGGGTGGTGATTGGGGTGGGTAAATTTGTAGTCAACTCAATTGAACATTTTTCGAAAAATATTTTCCTTACCAAACAGTCGAAAACATGTTTATCTCATTTTTCGAAAAACATTTTCATTTTTCAAAAAATATTTTGCAGGAAATCATTTACTATAGTAGAGTAGGATTGATCGTAGCAAAAGCAAGTGAATTGACTTTCAGTGACATTAAACCCGCATGCCCCACCTGATTCTGTACAGTTTATGCACTGATCACTCTCTACATCTCACTGCAACTGGAACCCCTTATCCAAAGCTGCAGCAAGACTAGTCAAGTTGGCCTCAAGCTCTCTTCAAGAACCGGAACACCAAAGCTGTTATTGGATCTAGCAATAGACGGGTCAATAGTTATATCCCTCGTTGAATAGAAAAGGTTGGTGTCAGTTAAAGACGGATTATGGGGATTAGACCGATCTTGCAATCATTTGAATATTTGATGAAGATGCTAGGATCAATCACATATTTTCCATTTATTTATACGTATCAATTCTTTATATAGATTAGGTAGGTCAACCTCCATTCTTTTGTATATATTTACTGCATTGTAACCAAGCAGCCATTTTTAAGAAATAAGATCACACGTTGTGTTTTATGGTATCAAAGCCATAAAGTTCCAGAGCATTAAATTTCCTGACCAAAACACTTTACCCACTTCTCTCCTTTGATCAATGGCGGCAACAGGAGATGATCAAACTGGTGAGGCGTTGATCACAAACGCTGTAATCGACACCAAATCCCCTTACTACCTACACCCTTCGGATCATCCAGGGTTGATTTTTGTTACCCAATCATTGAATGAATCTGGTGATAACTACTTCACTTGGAGAAGCAACTTTCTTAATGCTCTCGAGTCGAAGAATAAAGCCGGATTTATCGATGGTTCAATTGAGAAGCCAGAAGTTAAATCACCAAACCACCAGGCGTGGATTCAATGCAATGCATTAGTGAAGTCATGGCTGATGAATGCACTCAGCAAGGAGTTGCAGGCTGGGACGACACACATGGGCACGGCTCGAGAAATCTGGGCCGATTTTGAGGAACGATTCACTCAAGGAATCGCTGTTAGAGTGTATGAGTTGAAGCGATCAATAGCGCTTTTGCAGCAAGAAAGGACATCGATATCTACGTATTATGGAAAACTAAAGGGTATATGGAGCGAGTTACAAAACTTGAAACCATTACCCGTTTGCAGTTGCGGAGCGGGAAAGAAATTACAAGAATTGCACGAGGAAGAAAAGGTGTTTGATTTCCTAATGGGGCTGGATGATTCACACAAGACAGTGCGCTCGCAGATTCTTAGCATTGAGCCACTACCTGGAATTGGAAAGGCGTACGCCATGGTAGCACAAGATGAAAAGCAAAGAAGTGTCGCAGAGGGACGCGTGCCAATGGTTGAGGCAACAACTTTGATGGCCAGAACAACTCCTAAACGAGACCAGAACACTGAATGGCGTGGGGAACAAAGTGGAGATCGAAGGGAAGGTAGTCGTCTGCACTGCACCCATTGTAATCGGCGAAATCACTCTAGAGATAAATGCTTTGAATTAATTGGATACCCACCAGGATGGAGAAAACCCAAGCAGCAAAGTGCAGAACATCAGCGGGCTCAGGGAGCAGCGACCCCTTTTGCAGCAGCAGCAGAAGTACAACACGCTACAGTTGGAGGCTCGGAGATGGCATTGTCTAACCTCTCAAGTGATCAGATCCATCAGTTGCTTGAGTTATTGGGTCGACAGTCAGCGAGACCAGCGACATCGAGTGGACCATCAGCAAACGCCATCACACACAATCACTCTGGTAAGGGAGATAGTTGGATAATAGATACCGGAGCATCGGATCACATTGCATGCCAACTTGATCACATGACTGATGTTCATCTTAATCCAAGCATAGCACCGGTACAAATTCCTAATGGAGAAAATGTCTCTGTCCGTGCCTTGGGACGAGTACACCTCGGGGAAAACTTAATTCTTGATAAAGTTTTGGGTGTTCCTGATTTTTGTTTTAATTTACTTTCAGTCAGCAAGTTAACTCGAGATCTTAATTGTACTCTGACATTTGGATCGGATTTTTGTGTTATACAGGACTCACCCTCGAGGAAGCTGATTGGAGTGGGTAGAGTGCGCAACGGCCTTTACTATTTGGAACCAACTGAAACGGGGAAGGTGCTTTTGGCAAAGCAGCGAAGCGAGACGGAAGTGTGGCATCGTCGCCTGGGGCATTTACCTTTGAATCGTATTCACTTAGTTCCAAGTTTGTCTTTTATTTCAATACATTCGAGTCATTTTTGTGATGCATGTTGTAGGGCAAAACAAACAAGACTGCCTTTTCCGGTTCATTTGAATAAATCCGATTATGCTTTTGATTTAGTCCATTGTGATATTTGGGGTCCTTATCATACTTCATCGCATTCGGGAGCTCACTATTTTCTCACTATCGTTGGTTGTTGTGCAATCGCAGCGGAAGCTAATGAACAATAATCAAGAACAACACACAAGCAATTGAGAAATCGAAAGAGAAAGAGATGGAAATCGATTGGGGTTTTGAACTATGCCTCTGTATTATTATGTGCAATATCTCTCTTAGTTTACATAGGATTACATAACATATACTCCCTCCGTCCAAGTACATGTTTCACAGTTACTGTTCACGCGTGGATTAAGGAAAAAAATAATGATATAATGTTGTGAGTATAAAAGTAAAATAGGAGAGAGAATGAGTGGAGGGAAGAGTAAATTATAATAGTGTTGTGAGTATTAAAATAATGTAGGAGACAAAGTGTGAAGTATGTAATTGGACGCCCAAAATAGAAAGTGTGAAGTATGTAACTGGACGGAGGGAGTATATATTAACTAAACCCTAGCCCAACCAAGACAGAAATAACCAGAAGCCCGTTCAGCCCAAAACCCCCCGTCACCGCCAGGCGCCCGCCTCAAGAATCCCAGGCGCCCGCCTGGCCTTTGACAAGCCACGGATGAACCTACTGCCTTCGAGGCGCTCGCCCAGCCCTGCACCATGCGGCCACCTCAAAGCTGCTCCCAACGACCTCAGACACTGCCTCCCAAGCGCCCGCCTCAGCTCAGATGGGGCGCTCGCCTCGGCAGCAGAACACGAGCCATACCATCCTACAATCTCCACCTTGGCGAGTATTCACCCAACCCAGCAGAAGATACAAGAAATCAATGCTCGAACCGCCCCATCCCTAGCAGCTAGAGATGTGCAACAAATCCAAACAGTGCTTGAACTTGTCAGTAGTAACCGGCTTTGTCAACATGTCAGCAGCGTTCTCCGTGGTGTGAACCTTCTCTAGCACAACCTCACCCATATCAATCAACTCCCGAATCTTGTGAAACCGAACATCAATATGTTTCGTCCGTTGATGATAAATATGATTCTTTGCCAGAAAAATCACGCTTTGACTGTCACAAAGCAACTTCACTCCACCTTGCTGAATACCCAATTCGTTGACTAAACCCCGAAGCCATAAGGCTTCCTTTGCAGCTTCAACAGCTGCCATGTACTCCGCTTCCGTTGTAGACAATGCAATAATAGACTGAATCATAGATCTCCAACATATAGGGCCACCTGCGAGAGTAAACGCATATCCCGTAGTCGACCTCCTCCGATCCAAGTCACCCGGATTCGCCATATACTTGCTAACCACACTAATGGCTTGCGCCAAATCTGGTCTAGTGCAAACCATAGCATACATGAGACATCCCACTGCACTTGCATAGGAAACCTTCGACATATTCTGAATTTCTTCAGTAGAACTCGGGAAATCTGAGGCAGATAAATTAAAATGACTCGCCAATGGTGTTTTCACAGGCTTTGCAGCCCGCATATTAAACCTCGCCAACACCTTCTCCACATAGCCGGCTTGAAACAACCACAATCTCCTAGATTTTCTGTCTCGGCGAATCTCCATCCCAAGAATCTTCTTGGCTTCCCCCAAATCCTTCGTGTCAAACTCTTTACTCAACAAGGCCTTCAACTAATTGACCTCGTTCTTGCTTCTACCCGCGATAATCATATCATCCACATACAGTAACAGAAAAATATATGAGCCATCATCAAGGCTCTTCACATATACGCAACAATCATACTCACACCGCTTGTAGCCAATACGTATCATGTAGGAGTCAAATCTCGTGTACCACTGCCTTGGAGACTGCTTCAGCCCATAAAGTGACTTCTTCAATTTACAAATCAAATGCTCCTGCCCGAGCTCTGTGAACCCATGTGGTTGCTCCATGAAAATCTGCTCATCCAACTCACCGTGTAGAAACACAGTTTTCACATCTATCTGCTCTAACACCAAATCATAATGTGCTACAAGACCAAACACAATTCGAATAGAAGTGTGCCTCACAACAGGCGAAAAAATCTCATTATAATCCACCCCCTCTCGCTGCGAGTACCCCTTTGCTACCAACCGAGCCTTGAACTTTTCCCCCTCTTTTTCTGATACTGCTTCTTTACGCTTGAAAACCCACTTGCAACCAATAGCACGCTTCCCTTTAGGAAGCTCCACCAAATCCAATGTATCGTTCTTGTACAAAGACTCCATCTCCTCCGCCATAGCCGTTACCCACTTATCCTTTTCCGGACTGTTTATTACCTCCTTAAAAGTACTTGGGTCACTACTACTAAGAACAAGAACATATGAAGCCATGTCTTCAAACCCATACCTGACCGGTGGTTTGATTACTCTCTTAGGTCTCCCAACTGAAGTACTAGCCACTTCCCGTGTAGTTACCTCTGAATCCGAAAGAGTGAGATCCGTATCAGCTTCATCCTCATGTAACTCCACCTCAATGACCTGCTTCTCGCTCCCTTTGCTTTCTGGCACCTTCTCCTTGTCATCTTGAGTACACTTCAACATAGCCTTTTCATCAAAGACCACGTCCCTACTGATCACCACCTTGCTTGACTTGGAATCCCAAAGCTTGTATCCCTTCACACCTGTTTCATACCCGAGAAAGATACACTGTTTTGAGTTTGGGTCAAGCTTCGACCTCTCTTCACCAGGAATATACACATAGGATGGACACCCAAACACCCGGATATCGGTGAAGTCTACCTCATTACCCGTCCATACCTCCTCCGCAAATCTGTTATCCAAAGAGACTCTAGGTGATCTGTTTATCAAGAAACATGCCATACTCACCGCATCAGCCCAAAAGTTCTTTGCTAACCCTGAATTGAATCGTGGACACCTAGCCCTTTCCGCAATGGTTCTATTCATCCTTTCAGCCACACCATTTTGCTGTGGTGTCTTGCGTACTGTGTAATGCCTCTTGATTCCATGCTCTCTACAGAACTTCTTGAACTCGCCATCTGTGTACTCTGTCCCATTATCACTTCTCAAACACTTGATTTGTCTCCCCGTTTGGTTTTCCACTTCAGCTTTCCACACCTTAAACTTCTCAAAAGTTTCTGACTTGTGCCTCATGAAGTAAACCCAAACCTTCTTCGAAAAATCATCAATAAACGTCACGAAGTAATAATGTCCACCCCTTGATTCAGTTCTAACCGGCCCCCACACGTCTGAGTGAACATAATCAAGAATGCCCTTTGTTGTATGTTTACCCGTCTTGAATTGCACCTTGTTTTGCTTTCCAAGAACACAATACTTGCAAAACTCAAGTTTGCAAGTCTTCACACCCTTCAACAACTTTCGTTTATGAAGTTCCCGCATCCCCCTTTTACCCATGTGACCAAGCCTCATATGCCATAGAAGGGCATCAGTATCTACCTCAGACTCAACGGATGTGACTCCACCTACAACCGTGCTGCCTAGCAACCTGTAAATGTTATTAGAGCCCTTCTCACCCTTCATCACAACCATAGCACCCTTAACTACTTTCAATACTCCACCTTGTGCTTTATAGGACATACCGTTTGCATCCAAGGTACCTAATGAAATCAGATTTTTAGAAACCTCCGGTACATGTCTAACATCACATAACGTTTTAACCACACCATCATACATCTTAATTCTTATAGTTCCTATGCCAGCAATTTTACATGTAGCACCATTACCCATAGTAACTATACCAGAATTAACTGACATGTAGGTATCGAACCAATCACGATTCGCCGTCACATGAAACGAACATGCCGAATCCAGAATCCAGCAATCTGTCGGGTGCTCCAAAGCTGATGAAGTCGTGAGCATATCTCCATCCACATCCTCTGAGCAATCTTCAACCACATTAATTGACTTTGAAGATCCTTCTTTGCCTTTACCGTTCCCCTTCTCCGGACAATTCTGCCTCATGTGCCCCTTCTGCCCACACTTGAAACAATTCCCCTTATACTTCTTCCTTGACTGCGAATGAGAATTCTGCCTTTGCAAGTTATCCCGGGACTGGGTTCTCCCCCGTTCCTGATTCTCCTTCACAAATAACCCCTCACCCGCAGGTTCATCAACGGACTTCTTCCGTTTATGAAAAGCTAGAAGAGCTTTTGTGACCGGTTGCAATTCCACAGTATCCTTTCCCCAAGTCAACGTAGTAACAAGGTTTTCGTATATTGAAGCAGTAGGCAACGAATTCAACAGCATCAACGCCTTGTCCTCCTCCTCGAATGTCACCTCCACCCTAACCAAATCATTGAGTATTTGATTAAACGTGTGGATATGAGATTCAAGATCCGAACCCTCTGCCATCTTAAGTCCATACAACCTTTGCTTGAGATGCAACTTGTTCGACTAAGATTTCGACATATACCTAGCCTCCAAAATCTCCCAAACCTTCGTCGGTGATTCTTCATCGATCACATGATGCACCACCTCATCCGCAAAGCACTGCCATATTGAAGAAACAGCCCGTTCTTGCAACTCCTTCCATGGTCCTTCTTCGATATCATCGGGTTTAGTCGAATATCGAATAACCTTTCCCAAGCCTGCTTGAACCAGAAAATCATTCACCCTCCTTTGCCACAACGCAAAGTTTCCATGCCCATCAAACTTCTGAACATCGGACTTCACAGTGATAGAATTAACCCCAGCCATCGCAGCCGTGCTCTGATACCAGTTGTTGTGCAATTGCAGCGAAAGCTAATGAACAATAACCAAGAACACACACACAAGCAATTGAGAAATCGAAAGAGAAAGAGATGGAAATCGATTGGGGTTTTGAACTATGCCTCTGTATTATTATGTGCAATATCATAGGATTACATAACATATATATATTAACTAAACCCTAGCCCAACCAAGACAGAAATAACCAGAAGCCCGTTCACCCCAAAACCCCCCGTCACCGCCAGGCACCCGCCTCAAGAATCCCAGGCGCCCGCCTGGCCTTTGACAAGCCACGGACGATCCTACTGCCTTCGATGCGCTCGCCCAGCCCTGCACCATGCGGCCGCCTCAAAGCTGCTCCCAACGACCTTAGACACTGCCTCCCAGGCGCCCGCCTCAGCTCAGTTGGGGCGCCCGTGTCGGCAGCAGAACACGAGCCATACCATCCTACAATGGTACAATTATATTGAGCAGAATATGGCATTTGAGGTCCTCCAGGTAAAGCAGAGCAGCCGTAGAACAGAGTCAGGTTTCTAAGGCCAGAAGCGTAATTAAATAGGGTTTGATCTAGAGTTGTATTTATGAAGCTTGCAGGACATATATTGTTCCATAAATCTTGTCTTAGAGAATGTTCTTGGTAATCGATTCCAAGAACCATATACTTTCTTGACCTCATTGTGAGGAGTGGGATGCTATTGTTGTAGCAGTCAAGTTCATATCCCGGTTTGCCGCAATAATAATGACGGTTTTGTCCCCAGAATGGGTATTTTATGCTTCTGATGCCACCACATGAAAATTCCTCCCGGCATTTTCTGTATCGTGTGTCATCAATACATAAAGATGTCGGGAAAGTTACTAGGAGGATGACCATGGTGAGAAGAGATAGAATGGAAGAAGGCGGAGAGAAATCCATTCTGAGTTAATGTCGGAATTAGAGATTTAGGTATTTAAATGATTCCATTTCTCTCTGGAAGATATGTAAGAAGTTAACAGGGTTTTAACAAACTAAGGATCTAAAGTGTTGGTGGATGGAGAAGCATGTTTTGGACATTTCTAGAGAGCCCTTCAAAGCTAAAATTGCTTAACAGGGTAATATTCTAGTTTAAGACTTTTAAGTTATTATCCTAGAATTGTCAGACCCGAGCGAGCTCAAGACAAACAATATTGTATACTTAATTTTGTCCTAAATTTCATACCCAAAAATGAATTAATCAAATCAAGCATATGATATGTCTTTTTATAGAGATACACACCAGTTATAACTTGATTTGTGCGCGTTGATGGAGGCGAATCTGAATCTGATGGTGCTGTGGTGGCTGCCGAGCAAGTTTGACCAACATAAGGTGGGTTGGGACAATAACAAGTGGTTTGACTTGCATTAAGATCATAACCACAGTGCCCATTTGACTCTGTGCAATCATTGCAAGCTTTCCCATCCACCTTCAATCTAACCTCGAATCCCTCCCTAACAGCCTGCTCCGAGTTAGCAGAATTTGTTGATCCTTTTGAATATGTTAAGCTAATTGGAACTATCACACTGACATTGCAGCTTCCTGGGCCTTGAACTCCTTCTGTTACATAAACATACTCACAAGAAAGAAATGTCCAGCCCGGAAAATCCCTCGAACCAGGGCAACCATATAGATACGAAAAGTTCTTGTATGTAGGAACGTAGTCAAATAGATCGTGATCAAGGCTAGTGTTGACTAACTTCTGAGGACAAGTTGACTCAAACACATCCTCTCTGACTATCCTCAAGTGTTGAGCATTTTGATCAACACTCAATACGCAGTATGTCATGTTGGAGATTTCAATGGTTGTGATGTTGTCCTCTTTACACTGGAGCACCAAACCAGGATAGCCGCAAAACACTGGATCTGCAAGACTGCGAAAAGGAAAGCCTAATCCAGTTATGTCTCCACAGCTAAAAGTACTACTACATCCTCCATAGAACCCCTCTAGTTTACGAAAATTACCAGAAACCAAGGTTATCATTAGGAAAGAACATAAAGGGATGAACAAAAGGATTTCTGGTTTCATTAGAACAAAATCTGGTTAGAGGGAAAGTTTGGCTCGGGAGAGAGGAGCAATGATATACTTCTATAAGATAGCTGGCAGAGAAGAGAAATCCCCAGGTTTATGACAATTTCAACAAAAGTGAGAGAAAGAAAGAAATAAAGATAAGTTACTTAAAAATTAAATTGCTATCATACTGTTTAATGAAGTAACACTAGATATAAGATATAGCTAAAATTAACTGACTTTCAAATATTCAAGTTAAGCTAACGCTATCAAGGATGAACATATAAAGAATGGTCAACCTGATCTGGTAAAAATTTCAAGAGAAATAAAAGTGATTGCTTCAGCACTTCCTACCTACTGATCGACCAACTATATTTAAATAATAGTTAGTGCGTTGGCGTCTTTTATATTTTGTTTGGAAGGAATTTTGGAGTCTACGGTTGATGAATTTTTTTAATATGGACTGCTTAATGGGCTTGTGGGACAATATATATATTTTTTTCTGTCTGTGGAGTATTTATTTATTTTTGGTAATCATTTTCCTCCTTGAAACATTGAGCTTTAATTGTTGCAGGCATTTGATAGGGTTCTTCCTCTTCCTATCTCTAACAATTTACACAGCGTCAATGGTCCCAAATGTTGTTGATCTTCCTAATCTAAAGAATTTCCCTGATGTGCTGAGAAATGCTGATCTGCATAAGTTGCGTGGAGACCTCATGACTTGTCTTCCTTCCTTGATTAACATGCCTGACTTGCACAAATTGCGAGGGGAGTTGAGGACTTCATTTCATTCATCAGATTTATTACCATCACTATCAAGTTGGCATATTGTAGAGCTCCTCACTAATTGTTTGCCTGAGCGATTCTCCCATGCCAATCAGACTGATGCTTATGTTCTGGTAATTCCTTTTTCCCCACTTTTGTAAGTCATTATTTTAATATTCTCAATGGGTAATTGGCTATTCCTACTTTCCCGCAGTCTCTTTTCTGAAGTTATAATTCTATAAAGGAAACAAGAATATTGTACAAGTGTTGTGCCTAAAATGTATTAGAAGAAATTAGTGGGAAGAAAAAAAAGGCTTAGTCCCAAAATGATTTGGGGTCGGCAAACATGAATGGCCATATGTAATTGTCAAAAAAAATAAAATTAATTTATTAGAAGAAATAGGTGGGAAGAAAGAAAGTGTTGTGCCTAAAAAGTATTATTGTTTTATTGGTTGGAAAACAGTGACCTCTGCCACTGTCGCATTTGGAGAGTCCTTTTGATTATTTTCTGTTGAACAATTTTAAATATTTTCTTAGGAAATTAGAGTTGTAACTTCCTCTGTATTCTTTGGCTATTCATCGTTATATAAATGCTGAATAGAACAGTCTGTGGTTCTGGTACTGGTACGATGATTGCTATGTGTAATATTTTTCCAGCGTAAATGGCTAATATCTTTCCTGTTAACTATTTTTAAAATTTATTTTTCCTTCTTCCCTTTTCAGCGTAGCATGAAGGAAGACGTGGTAAACATAATAGCACCCCTGTTGACTAGACCAATCACACGGTGGCCATTCTTCGCCTTCTTAGGTGGGGCCATGTTTTGCTTACTAGCAAGCAGCACATGCCACTTACTCTCATGTCATTCAAAGCGCTTCTCGTACATAATGCTTAGGGTCGACTACGCCGGAATTGCTGCCCTAATATCAACCTCATTCTATCCACCCGTATACTACTCCTTCATGTGCTACCCTTTCTTCTGCAACCTCTACTTAGGATTCATAATTTTATTGGGAATTGCAACAATCTTAGTTTCCCTCCTCCCAGTATTTGACCGGCCGGAATATCGGATTGTCAGAACTTCCCTCTTCTTTGGGATGGGTTTCTCAGGTGCATTTCCGATATTTCACAAGCTTTTCTTGTTCCGGCATCGGCCGGAGGCACTTCACACTACTGGGTACGAAATCTTGATGGGGGTTCTGTATGGGATTAGGGCTTTAATTTATGCTACTAGAATACCGGAGAGATGGATGCCGGGGAAGTTTGACCATGCCGGACATTGTCATCAGCTCTTTCATGTTCTGGTGGTGGCCGGAGCTTATACTCATTACAGAGCTGGGTTAGTGTATCTAAAGTGGCGGGACTTGGAAGGTTGCTGAAGTCAAAGGAAGTGTTTTAGTTAGGCTGTTATTAGTTGAACTTGTTTCTCCATGAAGGATCTAGTTAGCTTATAGTAAATGGAACTGTAGTAAAACTCTGGTATGTGTTGTTGATGATAGTGAAGAACACTTGAAATAATATCTGATATGGGTTAGTCTTCTTGGATGTAATTCGCGTATTCATCACTGTGTTGGTCAGTGATAGTAAAATTCCTCCTTGTACCATCGCACATTTCATCGGTCTTCCAAATCAAGTTAACAGGAGGAACATTTTCTTGACCAGAAGAAAAAGATAAAGGAGTCCCTGACAAATTCATGTACGTCTGGTGATGCAATAATAATCTGAATTATCTTCTGGAGATCTTTCATATTTCTGGTCAATCCTATCATGCACGCTTACAACAAATAATTAACTGGATAATGAAAGATACCGAAGTTGAACCGTTGATTCAATGAATACCCGGTAAAACTTTTGAGAGAGAAAACAATGTCTCAATTTCTTATCAAAACTTCTTCAAAACTGCCTCATTACAATTGCATTAGAAGGCTATTTATACTTAACTTAGAACATCCCTCCAAGTCTAGGAATACTAAACTATTAAGTAGATAAACTATGAATTAATTATTTGATGATAGGATTGACCAGAAATATGAAAGATCTCCAGAAGATAATTCAGATTATTATTGCATCATTCTCCCTTGGTTGAGAAGAACTCGTCCTCGAGTTCTCGTTTTCGCTTCTTGAATCTCGGTAATCGGGCCGTCCACCATTTCCATATCACAGCAAAGATGAAATCTACTAGTTCACTGACAGGGGCATCTGCACCAATTTTATCCATAGCAAATTCAACTTCCTCGAGAGTAAAATTCATCATTAATAAGGATGCCTTTTTGTCAGCATGAATATAAACATAATCATCAGGCTCCTCTTTTAAATCAATAACTTCTGAAAAATTGGCTAGACTGCTTGTATCCTTCTCATCTCCAAATAAACAATCCAGGGAATCAGAAGATTCTGAATTTGATCTACGTAGAGCCTCCATGTTATTGCCTCCAATAACACCGATGGGCTCTCCAAGTTCTTCGTCGTAGATTGGATATTCATCATAGATTGGAGGTATGTTCCAATCTACCTCTTTTACATGAGAAAAGTAAGAAAAAGAAAAGATATGTTCGAAATTCATCGAAGTACCTTCGATAAATTGCCCATTTTCACAGGTCCGATCAATAACTTGCTCATTGTTGGGGTTGGTCCTCGGTCTTCCGTCCAAATGCAACATATTATTGCACCGAGGAAACACAGCAGGATCTACGGCTCTGATACTGATGCACACTCGTGCACGCTTACAACAAATAATTAACTGGATAATGAAAGATACCGAAGTTGAACCGTTGATTCAATGAATACCCGGTAAAACTTTTGAGAGAGAAAACAATGTCTCAATTTCTTATCAAAACTTCTTCAAAACTGCCTCATTACAATTGCATTAGAAGGCTATTTATACTTAACTTAGAACATCCCTCCAAGTCTAGGAATACTAAACTATTAAGTAGATAAACTATGAATTAATTATTTGATGATAGGATTGACCAGAAATATGAAAGATCTCCAGAAGATAATTCAGATTATTATTGCATCATCTGGTTTCTAGGGTCCCTGACCGTAAGAGTCGCAGGATACCAAGGACTTCCAAAGCTAATGTCTATGACCTCCAAATTGAGGCTAGTGAGGGAAGGCTTGCAAGAAATGGAACAGCCAATGCCGTCACAATGCCTTTCAACAATAGATAACAATTAATGTAAAGATATCAAGTAACTATTATATAATGATGTTTGGATAAGGTATAAGTAATTTGAATATGTATGTATATATGTATATGAATCAAACATATTAAATGAGCAGTACATGGTGAGATTGACCTGTTGGGCATCCATTTTGAAGATATGGACTGCCTGATGGGAGCCAGTCACAATGACAATTCGAGTATTCATCACTGCGTTGGTCAGTGATAGTAAAATTCCTCTTTGTAGCATAGCACATTTCATCGGTCTTCCAAATCAAGTTAACAGGAACATTTTCCGTTGATTTCACATGATAGGTAAGACCAGATTTCTGAATAAACCAATAACGGTCCACCAAGAACCCATGCTTGTTATCACTGGAACTAGTACCGATTGTTGACAAAGAAATATTAACAACCTTGAAGAGAGGAGGGACATTGGTAATACAACAATTGATGCCGTAGCACATCCCATCTCTTTCCAAAATTGTATTATTAGAACTACTACTAGTAACCATTATTGCATATGGTTATGCACTGCGCTATTATAGCTGTAGGTGTGGGACTCAAAATTTGTGCCAACATGTTGCAACCAAGACCAACGAATATATTGCCAGAAGAAAATGATAAAGGAGTCCCTGACAAATTCATGTACATCTGGTTTATAGGGTTCATGACCTGAAGAATCGCAGGATACTTAGCACTTCCAAAGCCAATGTATAGGACCTCCAAATTGAGGCTAGTGAGGGAAGGCGTGGAGCTGTTGCAAGTAATTGCGTAGCTTTGATTAGCATAGCAATTGGGTCCAATCCCAAATGGGTATGGGATGCTAACGTTCCCGCATCTATCTACACAACCCTCCTTTGCCATTACCGTTGCTCCTGCTATTGCTTTAACTAACAACATACACCAGAAACTTTGAATTAGTCCATATGGTCCCCTGTATACACCACAATTAATATGAGATTGAATGAGAAATAAAATATCTATGGAGATTAGTCAAGTACAATATGTCATGCATTGGTGAATTGGTTATGTTGGATAGACTTACACTACTGCAAGTGGATTGGGCTATGTTAGATCATGCCTCATTTTTCTTGATTCATATCTTGCTTTCAAATTCTGACGCAGCACGGAAGCACGGATAAATTTCGTGATTAGCGCACTAATCACAAGAATTCTTCAAGCGAAGAATCCTCAAACGCGAAGAACTGGAATCCACCAGCAGTAATCTGGAATCCACCAGGAATAAAGAGATAAAACTCTTCAATTTTAATTAATCAAAAGCTAATTTTCGGATTACACCACTAGGCCTATTTTATAGTGCCCATAAAACTTGAAAAACAATTCTAAATCTTCTAAAATTACTCCTAACCTATATGGTAACTAAATAGGACTCAAAAACTAGTAAATCTCCTCAAAATCTACTCTAAAATCATCTCTAATCAACCTATTAAATTTAATGACGAAAATAAGAAATAAAATATAAACTAAAACAAATTAAATCCTAAGATATTAATTAAAATACAAAAATAATTAATATATTTGACTTCGTCAAATATCCTTCCTTGGTGCAGATTCCTTCCTCAGTTCCTCCTACATCAGTCACCCATTCTTCAAAAGAACTCGACCCCGAGTTCTCATCCGATGTTTGGCAAGATCCGCCCCAGAAGAACAAATACTTTGAATAAATCAATGCTTTTCTCGTCCTTGGAAAAAAAATTAATACTTTTCCGTCCCAATGAAACAAATATTTGGAATAAATTTGACAACGAAGCATAAATATAGGCATGGAAATTTCCTCCAGAAACATTATACTATCTTCCGTATCAATCCCATTATCTCTCGGCCGATCTGCTTCCCCATCTTCCCCATGATCAATCATAATAAAATTACCAACAAAAATATCGCCCCATACAAAATTCGATTTTGCAACAAACCAATTAATTCGGACTTCATCCTTCACCTTGGACTCAATAGGGGCATGAACAGACATGAAAACATCTGCGGTAACAATAGGACTACATACCTTAACTACGTCACCTGTTGCAGCTTCACCCATAACATCTTCTGTCGCTTCAACCAAGCTGAAAACATCTGCGGCTGCACCAACAGCCTTCTTTTCAACAGCTTCGTCATTGACATCAGCAATAGTCTTGTCGTTAATAGGAACTACTTGGGCAGTAATTTTGTCAACAACAAGGTTGTTTTCGTCCTCAAGACGCTTCAATTCAGCCTCCCTTTGTGCCTCCAAGCGCTGAATTCTCTCCGTATAAAGATCGATTTGGACACCACATCGTTCGGCTTCTGCCCAAACAGCATCCCTTTCGTCGCGATACCTATCCACCCAAAACTGATGACTTGCTTGAAGTCGGCCGCTTTGAATCTCAGATTCAAAATAAAGCATCAAGTCATTCTTATCTTCGGCCTCCTTATCAAGTTTATAAAACTTTCTAGAAAAATTTCTTACCTGACAACGATCACGCTTCAGACGCATATCGATCTTCTCAAGAAGTGATTTTTCTTCTCCACCATTTGTTGATTGATCCCCCATAACGAATCAGTGATGAAAGACAGGTTAAGCCTGCTCTGATACCAACTGACGCAGCACGGAAGCACGATAGATTTCGTGATTAGCGCACTAATCACAAGAATTCTTCAAGCGAAGAATCCTCAAACGCGAAGAACTGGAATCCACCAGCAGTAATCTGGAATCCACCAGGAATAAAGAGATAAAACTCTTCAATTTTAATTAATCAAAAGCTAATTTTCGGATTACACCACTAGGCCTATTTTATAGTGCCCATAAAACTTGAAAAACAATTCTAAATCTTCTAAAATTACTCCTAACCTATATGGTAACTAAATAGGACTCAAAAACTAGTAAATCTCCTCAAAATCTACTCTAAAATCATCTCTAATCAACCTATTAAATTTAATGACGAAAATAAGAAATAAAATATAAACTAAAACAAATTAAATCCTAAGATATTAATTAAAATACAAAAATAATTAATATATTTGACTTCGTCAAATATCCTTCCTTGGTGCAGATTCCTTCCTCAGTTCCTCCTACATCAAATTCAGAACCCCCTAAAATGCTTATAGCCACTAGCAAGCACCACGACTGTTAGTCATATCCTTGCTTTCAAATTTAGAACCCAAATTTAATGGCTTATGGCCACTAGCCAGCCCTACAGTTGTTATTCTTATTATCTGATAGGCTAAAACAAACTGTTGGTTGACTGTAGAAAGTGATAGAAAGAAAGAATTAGATAATTTACTATTTAATGAAGTAACACTAGATATAAGATATACTCCCTCCGTCCCAGATCAAGGGTATATGTGGGGGATTTCACGCTTCTTAAGAAATTTTTTAAAAAATGAATAAAAGTTAAATGTGAGATAGGGAATAGTAGTTAAATGTGTGGTAGGAAATAGGAGAGAGAATGTAAAAGTTAAATGTGTGGTAGGGAATAGGAGAGAGAATGTAAAAGTTAAAAATATTTAATAGGAGAGAGAATGAGTGGGAGGAATAGTAGTTAAATGTGTGGTAGGGAATAGGAGAGAGAATGTATAAGGGTATAATGAATGGTTTTTTTGTAAATATATGGAGATGATAAGGGTATAAATATATTCAAAAACTTGCCATTTATGGAAATGAACTCTTGGTCTGGGACGGACCAAAAGGGAAAGATGAACCCTTGGTCTGGGACGGAGGGAGTAGCTAAAATCAGAACCCAAAATTAATGGATTTATGACAATTTCAACGAAAGTGATAGAAAGAAAGAAAGATAATTTACTTAAAAATTAAATTGCTATTATACTGTTTAATGAAGTAACACTAGATATAAGATATAGCTAAAATTAACTGACTTTCAAATAGTCAAGTTAAGCTAACGCTATCAAGGATGAACATATAAAGAATGGTCAACCTGCTCTGGTAAAAATTTCCATAGAAATAAAAGTGATTGCTTCAGCACTTCCTACCTACTGATCGATCAACTATATTTAAATAATAGTTAGTGGGTTGGAATCTTTTTTATTAATAATCGCTGAAGACTAAAACAAACTGTTGGCTACAATTAGTGTTAGAAAAAATGTAACGGAAATTCGAAAAGGCTTTCTTTAAGAAAATAACTGAAAATAAATAAAACTGAAAAAATAAAACTGGAAAAGTTAAATTAAACCGGGACGGGGGAAAGTCGAGGCTTGTGTTGGACATAATCTCCGTAAGAAGTGATTGCCCCGCACTGGTGCTAACGGTTACTGACAATCTTCTCGTAAGATGCAACGACTTTAACTGTCGTTAATAGGAGCACTCCAAATTAACGGCTTCGGCGAACAAATCTGAGTATTTGAAACTTCTGGACTTGAAGGAAATTTATGCTTCAGATGCTCTCTTTCTAACTTTCTAATGATAGTTGGATGACTGAATGAATGAAATTGTCGATCCTGAAGGGGCTATTTATAGTTTTTGAAGAGTCATAGGTGCCTTTTCTGGGAAAGGCATATTTCCATCCGGATCAACCAGATTCATGTACGGATCCAATCCGCGAATCAGACCCGAACCAGCCCTAAACTCGGCCCAGCCGTGTCAATCCCACACCAAACCCGGTCCAACCGAACCATGCCACGAACCGAACCGCACCGAGCCAACTTTTGTCAAAAGTTTAAGGCTCCAATAGACGATGCGAAGTGCGCCCTTCGCGGTTGTGGAGCATAATTGGGTCAATACTTGCTTTGTTGGCCCAATGCTCCACTAGGTTGCATGGTAAGGATGATTACACTCGATTTCTAGGCAATGTGGGATATGGCTTTCCATATTCACAAACTCTTCATAAACCCATTTCAAATTACATACTTTGAGCATTAATTTCTCATTCACCATAAATTGGTTTTGAGAAAATAAATATATCACGTTAATCTACTCCAAGTGTAGATTATAAATATGTAATTTATTTTTCATTTACACAAAATGAAAATACATTTAAAATTTGTCAAAACTTGGTCAAACCTATATTTAAACCAAATTTCCAACAAATCCCCCACATGAATGACAATTAATGCATGTATGCAGATCCGTCCAAAAGTTCTGGCTAACCATTATTGCATCGGGATAGGTAGCTTATGGCCTTGAACATTCCCTAGTGAAATACTATCGGATATAACAGCCATTCAGTAGCGCGATACCTTGAACCAGTAATTGTATTTGTATAATTACGTCCCAGGAAGCCACCATTCGTTGTGAGTGCATCCTATGATTACCATTAAAAGATGTCTTATTTCGACAACATGAGATCACATGGAGATGCTCATTTGATGAAGTGTTTTCGGAAGCTTCCTATGCCATCTTCAACCTGAATATTGGTTGGGAAGTCTTTTTCCTAATTGTCCAATATAGAGAGGTGCCTTTGTTAGTGTTTTTTTTTTTTTTTTCCAGTTAAGAATATATGAGGTTTTGGTTCATGTGGTGTGTTCACTTGCAAATTGTACTCACATTGTAAATAGATGGCATCATGTGAGATCTTTCATGACTTGATGTTAGTATAAACAGTGGCGAGGCTAGGAAGAGGCAAAGGGGGTCGGCCGACCCCCATGTTTTTAAAAAATAAAAAAATTATTAGTGTTATTATTGTAAATATATTTTGAATACAAGGTAAAAACGTATATTTTTACAATCTGAACCCCTTGATACAAAATAAAATTTTCACTATATTTATAAATTGACCCCCTTCTCGTAAGATCCTGGCTTCCCCACTGAGTATAAATATAAAAGTCATGCATGCTAGAAATTGTGTGTTATTGGCATGTTTGTATGTGTTGTACAATGCAGCGGAAGCAAATAGACAATAACCAAGAACACAATTGAGAAATCGAAAGAGAAAAGATGGAAATCGTTTGGGGTTTTGAACCTTGCCTCTGTTTTATTATGTGCAAAATCTCATATGTTTACATAGGGTTACAAACAGTATATATATGTTGCAAACCCTAGCCTAAACCAAGACCATAAAACAGAAAACCCGTTCAGGCCCAAAACCCCCCGTCAGCCTTGAGGCGCCCGCCCCAAGTTGACCCAGGCGCCCGCCTAGCGTTGTGCCATGCCATGCTGCACCTACGGCCGCCGAGGCGCCCGCTTCGCCAGGATCCATGCGCCCGCCTCAAAGCCCTAGCCTAAACCAAGACCATAAAACAGAAAACCCGTTCAGGCCCAAAACCCCCCGTCAGCCTTGAGGCGCCCGCCCCAAGTTGACCCAGGCGCCCGCCTAGCGTTGTGCCATGCCATGCTGCACCTACGGCCGCCGAGGCGCCCGCTTCGCCAGGATCCATGCGCCCGCCTCAAAGCCCCACGCCAGAACCATACCTTCGGCCTTCCAGGCGCCCGCCTTGGATAGCACGGGGCGCCTGCCTCGCGTCGAAAAGAGCCATACCATACCATCCAACAGTATGCAAATAAACATGATATTGTGTTTACTCGTTTATCGAAACCCCAGATCAAACTGAGGATTGTATTTTGTAGGCTGTCTGATATTCCTACTGTTGGAACCTCTTCTGAATTATGATGAACCACAAATAAATTTCCATAGCATCTTGGTTTTTGATTAGTAACAAATTTGTGTTGAGGGCATCGAGGCTGGCCATCAAATGATGTAAGAACTAAAGGGCTCAGATAAAGTTAATATTTATTAAGAAGAAATTATAATGCGAATGAAAATGTGCAACTAGATTGAAAATGCTTTTTTTTTTTTTTTTTTCTGTCTGTGGAGTATTTATTTATTTTTGGTAATCATTTTCCTCCTTGAAACATTGAGCTTTAATTGTTGCAGGCATTTGATAGGGTTCTTCCTCTTCCTCTCTCTAACAATTTACACAGCCTCAATGGTCCCAAATGTTGTTGATCTTCCTAATCTAAAAAATTTCCCTGATGTGCTGAGAAATGCTGATCTGCATAAGTTGCGTGGAGACCTCATGACTTGTCTTCCTTCCTTGCCTAACATGCCTGACTTGCACAAATTGCGAGGGGAGTTGAGGACTTCATTTCATTCATCAGATTTATTACCATCACTATCAAGTTGGCATATTGTAGAGCTCCTCACTAATTGTTTGCCTGAGCGATTCTCCCATGCCAATCAGACTGATGCTTGTGTTCTGGTAATTCCTTTTTCCCCACTTTTGTAAGTCATTATTTTAATATTCTCAATTTTAAACATTTTCTTAAGAAATAGGTGGGAAGAAAGAAAGTGTACAAGTGTTATGCCTAAAAAGTATTACTATTGTTTTATTGGTTGGAAAACAGTGACCTCTGCCACTGTCGCATTTGGAGAGTCCTTTTGATTATTTTCTGTTGAACAATTTTAAACATTTTCTTAGGAAATGAGAGTTGTAACTTCCTCTGTATTCTTTGGCTATTCATCGTTATATAAATGCTAAATAGAACAGTCTGTGGTTCTGGTACTGGTACTATGATTGCTATGAAGTTAAGAGTTACATTTTCAGAATGTTCCTTAAATGAAACATATTCATTTTGGGACGGAGGGAGTATTTGGTTATAAAGTTCTATGCTCTAGTATCCATAAATATTCTCTGTTGAGAAAGTTTCAGGATATCTAGTGTTGACTTTGTGCTATTTTTCCTATCTTAAAATGTGCACAATCGACGAAATCACAGTAAGGCAGGTATATTTGCTTCACTGTATCCGGCTATTTAGTTTCATCTTCTTTTAGTTATGGAATTGTTTGATGTATGTTCCTAAATAAATGACTGTAGAATTCTACAATTGCATGTTGCTATATATAAATACGCGTCGTTGATTGAATATTTTTCTGCACTTTGGACCATATGTTACTGCTAGTTTTCCAGCGTAAATGGCTAATATCTTTCCTGTTAACTATTTTTAAAATTTATTTTTCCTTCTTCCCTTTTCAGCGTAGCATGAAGGAAGACGTGGTAAACATAATAGCACCCCTGTTGACTAGACCAATCACACGGTGGCCATTCTTCGCCTTCTTAGGTGGGGCCATGTTTTGCTTACTAGCAAGCAGCACATGCCATTTGCTCTCATGTCATTCAAAGCGCTTCTCGTACATAATGCTTAGGGTCGACTACGCCGGAATTGTTGCCCTAATATCAACCTCATTCTATCCACCCGTATACTACTCCTTCATGTGCTACCCTTTCTTCTGCAACCTCTACTTAGGATTCATAACTTTATTGGGAATTGCAACAATCTTAGTTTCCCTCCTCCCAGTATTTGACCGGCCGGAATATCGGATTGTCAGAACTTCCCTCTTCTTTGGGATGGGTTTCTCAGGGGCATTTCCGATATTTCACAAGCTTTTCCTGTTCTGGCATCGGCCGGAGGCACTTCACACTACTGGGTACGAAATCTTGATGGGGGTTCTGTATGGGATTGGGGCTTTAATTTATGCTACTAGAATACCGGAGAGATGGATGCCGGGGAAGTTTGACCTTGCCGGACATAGTCATCAGCTTTTTCATGTTCTGGTGGTGGCCGGAGCTTATACTCATTACAGAGCTGGGTTAGTGTATCTAAAGTGGCGGGACTTGGAAGGTTGCTGAAGTCAAAGGAAGTGTTTTAGTTAGGCTGTTATTAGTTGAAGAAGACTTGAAATAATATCTGATATGGGTTAGTCTTGGATGTAATTCTGTAAAACATACTGTATACGAGTAATTGTTTGAAGCGGTTAAAGCTCGTTTATTTATCCTTCGTCTGCTGTCGAAAGCCTTCATCTCCGAAAACAAAATATTACAAACCTTGTAGCCAAAACGGAACAATAATTTATTATCCACCAAACATTTCTATAGCATACTGATTGAACCATAATCTTACATAGAGAGGAAGAGAATTACATTGGCTTACTTGTAAGCCTAACAAGCTCTACTATTACCAACATTTTACTAAATTTCCTGGTTCATTAAACAACAAACAAACCTAAGATAATCTTAATATAAACATTAATAAATATCACAAACCTTAAACTTACATAGAGAGAGAGAGAGAGAGAGAGAGAGAGAGAGAGAGAGAGAGAGAGAGAGAGAGAGAGAGAGAGAGAGAGAGAGATCTGGTTGAGCAATGAATATCGAAGTTTCATCGACCAAGCAAAGATGTGGTTGAGGTTGAAGCAGTGCAGTCAAAAGGGTCAGCCAGTTGGGTAATGCCATAATCATAAACCTCTTCATTATGCTGCACTTGAAAATGAGATGAACCTGCATGTGTGGTTTTAATAGCTTCCAACTCCATTGCTACTTCTTTCATCGTAGGTCGTTTTCTCCCATTCAGATTTAAACATCTGTTTGCTAGGTACGCTACACCAGCAATCTCTCTTTCCCTGCCTTCTTTCAGAACTTGAGCATCAACTACATCAAACAAACGGTTCTCCTTGATACTCAACATAAAATATGTTGCTAAACTTCGCCCTTCCATGAATGTGATTGGCAGAATCGCCTTTTGACCTGTTAAAAGTTCAACAAGAACCACCCCGAAGCTGTAAACATCACTTTTTGCTGTAAATTGGCTTGATTGATAATATTCGGGATCCAAGTACCCAAATGTTCCTTGTACTCTTGTTGTCATGTGAGTTTGTTCAACTGCTGCTGATCTTGATGTCCCAAAGTCAGCAACTTTTGCTCTGTATTTGTCATCCAAAAGTATGTTAGAAGACTTTATGTCACGATGATAAATAGGCAAAGAAGCTGCAGAGTGGAGATAAAAAAGAGCTCCTGCAACTTCGGAAGCAATTCTTAAGCGGACATCCCATGTAAGTGGAAAGTCTTCATTTTCTTGATGATGTATGTACTGGAAAAGTGTTCCATTTGGGATGAAATCGTAAACAAGCAAAGGAACTTCTGTCTCCAAGCAACATCCATGTAATTTCACCACATTTCTGTGGTTAATTTTGGATAAAATGACAACTTCATTGATGAATTCATTAAGTTTCCCCTCATCAACTATTTTAGACTTTTTAACTGCAACGATTTTCCCGTCTGTTAACATTCCTTTGTAAACGGTACCCTGGCCTCCACGACCAAGAACTCGGTTCTCGTTGTAGTGATCAGTGGCTATTTCTAGTTCCTTTGAAGAAAATAATTTGGTTTTCTCAACATAAACTTGTTCAGCAGAACACAATTGTTTTTGTAACAACAAACCACCATTTCGCTTGAAGAATTTCATCTTGAGCTTAGCCTTGTTTCTTCTCTTGATAATTTTCCTCAGCCACCATGCACCCATGATCATAAATAATCCCCCGAGACCACTGCCAAGACCTATATTCAGAGACAGGGAAAGCTGATCATGTGATGCTTTGACGGTTTTTTCTTGTTCATGATCAGATCATCAAAAGATCACACGAGAGTTAGATTTACAACCTACAATATTCTTACCTACAAAAACATACTTCATGGTTCTGCTTCTATTGATATATGGAATGCGGCAATCAGCGTAACAGAATTTGTCGCTGGTACACCTTTCAACAATACCAGGAGGAGGACACTGGCTGCTATCTGTAAACATCAATCAATCGGACAAATAGATAACAATTAATGTCAAGATACCAAGTAACTATTAATGATGTTTGGATAGTAATTTGAATATGTATGTATGTATATGAATCAAACATATTAAATGAGCAGTTCATGGTGAGATTGACCTGTTGGGCATCCAGTTTGAAGATATGGACTGCCTGATGCGAGCCAGTCACAATAACAATTCGAGTATTCATCACTGTGTTGGCCAGTGATAGTAAAATTCCTCCTTGTAGCATAACACATTTCATCGGTCTTCCAAATCAAGTTAACAGGAACATTTTCCGTTGATTTCTGATAGGGCCAATAATTGTACACCAAGAACCCATGCTTGTTATCACTGGAACTAGTACCGATTGTTGACAAAGAAATATTAACAACCTTGAGGAGAGGAGGGATATAGGTGATACAACAATTGGTGCTGTAGCATCTCCCATCTCTAACCAAAAATGTATTATTAGAACTACTACTAGTACCATTATTGCATGTGGTTGTGCACTGCGCTATTATAGCTGTAGGTGTGGGACTCAAAATTTGTGCCGACATGTTGCAACCAAGACCAACGAATTTATTGTCAGAAGAAAAAGAAAAAGGAGTCCCTGACAAATTCATGTACGTATGGTTTATAGGGTTCATGACCCGAAGAATCGCAGGACGTATAGCATCTCCAAAGCCAATGACTAGGACCTCCAAATTGAGGCTAGTGAGGAAAGGCGTGGAGCTGTTGCAAGTAATTGCGTAGCTTTGATTGGCATAGCAATTGGGTCCAATCCCAAATGGGTATGGGATCCTAACGTCCCCGCATCTATCTGCACAACCCTCCTTTGCCATTACTGTTTGCTCTCCTGCTATTGCTTTAACTAACAACAACAAGACCAAAACTATATGTATCATTCCAATTGAAAACTCCATTCGTACCATTCGCCAGAAACTTTATCCCCTGTATACACCACAATTAATATGACATTGAATGAGAAATAAAATATCTATGGAGATTAGTCAAGTACAATATGCCTTACACTACTGCAAGTAGGGGTGTTCACGGTCCGGGTTGGTCCGGTTTTTGTCAAAATTTTAGAAAACCAGGACCAAACCAAATACTTCGGTTCTGTAAAAACTTAGGACCAGGACCGGACCATTATATTATAGGACCGGTCCCATCGGTCCGGTTCCAATGGTCCGGTTCCATCGGTTCTACAAATTACAATATAATATAATTTTTTACAATAACAAAATCTACAAGTAAAAGCATATTTAAAAACCAAATTGTTGAACAATATTACAATAACAAAATTAACAGTTAATTACAATATAATATACTTTTTTTACAATAACAAAATCTACGATATGATATTCATTTTGGAATTAAAAATATTATTGGAAACGTTACAATATAATATATATATATATATATATATATATATATATATATATATATATATATATATATATATATATATATATATATATATATATATCCGGTCCGGTTCCGATTCAGGACCGCGTATATTTTTTTCAAAACCAGGACCGGACCAAATAATCGGTTCCATAAAAATTTGGAACCAGGACCGGACCAATACTATTTTTTCGGTCCGGTTTTTACTGGTTCAGTCCGGTTCTACTGGTCCGGTCCGGTTCCTCGGATTTTTTGTACAGCCCTAACTGCAAGGCATTATAAATATTAATTAATTGAATCACAGGATGGGGCCCTAAGCCATTGCTCAGACCGCCCCTTCTAAACGGGGACAAATCAAGGGCCTCATTTTTCTTGATTCATATCTTTCTTTCAAATTCAGAACCCCCTTATATGCTTATAACCACTAGCAAGCACCACCACTGTTAGTCATATCCTTGACTTCAAATTTAGAACCCAAATAAAAACTAGATTGTAAATAAGTAAAGGAAAACACTTTGGATTAATTATTATCCCCGTCTATCATTCAAATATCATCGATCAATTCTTTTCAACTTTATCCTGTACACTCGATCACGAGATATATTTCAATCTCTATCTTTTTTTTTTAATGTTAGTTAACCTAATCAATATTCAAACCTAACTGACACAGTCTAGATTCAAAATACTAATTGATTAATGATTTAAGAGATGAATATCAAGAATACTTTCTATTGTTATTTCAAATAGATAATTATTTATTTTTTCCTAATTTACAATCCACTATGACACATACATGGACTATAAAATTGCTACTTGTGAAACCCCAAATTGACACAATCTTAGAGGATTCTAGCAATAAGTCAATAACAAGAATCAAGCAATCGGCCTAATTGCAAAACCTTAGCAATCAATTTAATAATCAAGAACAAGAGAAAATATAAATAGAATTAAAGAGATGAAAAGAAATTAACCTCAATTGAAATCAAGAACGGTTCAAGCAATTAATTCCAAAGCCAGGGAGATTAGTTCTCCAGGAAAGTAATAATCTTCAAGAGTTTTTCTAAAAATCCAAATCTAAAAACAAAACATAAGATAACCCTAAAAGTCTTTTAAAACTTCCAACTTATACTAAGAAAATAGTAAGGGAAAGAAATAATTGATTTCTTTCCTAAAATTTCTTCAAAAAAAGCAGTCCAAAAGTCCTCCTCAAAAGTTGACTTCGAGATTCCCTATAGGTCCCTGAAGTTTTGAAAATTCCACTTAAGTCCTCCAAATTCTAGAAATTCCAGAAAAGTCCCTGGTCTTCAGATTTGCAGTTTGGTCACTGAATTTCTCAAATTTCTGCAGAACAGTCCTCAGCTTCACAATCTTCTTCGGTACTCTTTGACTTTGTTGACTTTTTAGGCTTGACTTTGGCTACTCGAAAGTATTACATCCGGATATGAAATAGAACAACTAAAATGCCCTCAGATTACAATAACTCTCAATAAAATCTCACTTTAACACACTATCCCAAAATTACATCAAATCTATATTAAAATGCCCTCAGATTACAATAACTCTCAATAAGACTTTCATAAAATTCTCCGCAAAATCGGAGAAGATGCTCATCATACACCTTTGAAAAGTCGCAAGTGCATTGCACAAATCAAAAGGCATCCTCCGATAGGCAAAGGTGCCGAAGAGGCAAGTAAAAGTAGTTTTTTCCTGGTCTTTCGGGGCAATTAGAATTTGAAAATACCCGGAATATCCATCAAGAAAACAATAATAAGCCCTTCCGGCTAACCTTTTGATGTAACGCAGCGGAAGGCCTGATCGAAATCAAAACCTTCTGCAAGGAATCGCAATTCCTTAGATAACAAGAACTTCCGAAGAAATCCTTCTGCAAGCCAATAAATTGACCAAAGGGTTTGCAAGATGCAAATTGAAATTAATTGATAAAAGAGACTGAAATTGTCAATGGCTTGGCAAAAGTGAGACGAAACTCACAAGTGTTGTCAATAGTATTGATAATACTAATAACAACACAATTGACACCAATTCGAAAAAACAACAAATCAATAGTAATAAATATAAATTGCAACGGAAGTAAATAACAATACACAAGAATATAATTTTTATCAAGTTATATAAATATATAACTTGATGGGTGCCAGGAGGGCAAGACCTTTCTATATATAATATGAATTCAATACAAGGTCAAAGAAGTTCCTTTAATGATAAACAATCATTAACTTGAGGAACGTTAAATGAAGAATTCTCTCTGAAAATGAACACTCAAAACCTCACGAAAATATAAAAATCTATATGAAAATTTCAAGTGTCGGACAGAGTGTTGCCAACACTGAATGGCAACACTTGAGAGCAGAATTCTTTTCTTGTGCAGATTTGCGTTTTCTGAATTGGGTGATCTTCAATGAAGATCTACTGCACTTTATATAGGTCTCCAAGACTTGGAGCCTACTCAAAATGATCAGCAACAACCTTGAATTAGTTTCCTCCTTTTTAGCTCCATTTTCCTTTTTTGTAGAAGACTTGGTCTTCTTAGGCTTCTCCACCTTGTACTCCAAGCAGTAGCAGCCTTGTACCTCTATCTTCAGCTCCCCCAGAATAGCTAACCAATAGCTCTTTTACTTGGTCACTAATTAAACATATAAACAACATGTTTATATGTAATTTTCTCTTCAATTTCAAAGTTCACGCCTGGGCATCTTCTGCTGACCTTTTCAACCTCATCTAAAGCAGACTAACTACTGTTATATATTCATTAATTACCATGTTTTTATTTGTGAAAAATACAGTAACTATTTCAGTGTTGCCAAATCCAAATGGCAACACTTGTGGCAACACCAGTGGCGACACTGGTATGTGACACAAGTGACAACACACGTTTTCTAACACTAACAATCTCCCTCTTAGTTACGTATTTCTTCACAAAATACAACGTGATGTACCTGCATACATAGTTAGTCATGCTTATAACAATATATCTCCCCTTTACATAGATCTTCCCCTTAATAATAAACTTCCCTTTAATGTAAGATTTTATTCAAAAATAAAATCAATGTTGTAACATTTTCCCAACATCTAACATTAATAGGATCACCCTTACAATCTCCCCCTTAACAATAAACTTCCATTTAATGTAAGATTTTATTCAAAAATAAAATCAATGTTGTAACATTTTTCCAACATCTAACATTAATAGGATCACTATCTCAATCTCCCATTCAACACATATATTCCAGCCATATTCATAAATTATCACTTGGCATTGCCGGGAATATATGATGCTTAATACGAATCACTATCATCAACATCACTAGTGACCGCTCTCCCCCTTTTTGTGAAGAAAGTAGTATACTGAATGATTCGATGAGCTGGAGTGAGCTATTGACAGAGAGCTCGCATAGAGAGCAATTGAAACAGGAATAGGAGGAGAATTAACACAACCAAGCCAAGGACCGGTGTTTGCGGAAAGTGTTGCCGAGAGTGATGTCTCCATAGGAATGGCGACATTTGAGACAACACTTGAGGGGGTTATAGGAGAAACTTCCATGGGAGACGAATTTGAGAGGATTTTGATGAGCTAACCAATGCGAATTATAGGAAGGAGACGAAGTAAACAGAGGGATTAAAGAGAGAGAGAGAGACGGTGAGGAAAAGGGTTTTAGGAGTGGGTTTTAATGAGTGAATAGTGGAGGGAGTTAATTGATTTGACAAGGTCAAATTAATTAATCCTCCAATTATCTCTAAAAATCCCAACAAACTCAAGTGTTATCCGCCATTTTTTTAAAAAAATCCCTTTTTTTTTTTTTTTTTTTTTAATTTTTTTTTTTTAATTTTTCTAATTTTTTAATAATAACTAAACATAATTTTAGTAATATCCATAAAATTGTGTTTTTCAAAATTCAAAGAGATGAATTTTAAAAAATAGATATTACAAAATTACACTTAGATTGACAAAAATAAAAATTTTTGCTAAAAACCTTTTAAATTTCACAAACTCTAAATATAAGCAAATAGACTTTTGGAAATTTAAAATTTAATTAACAAAAACAAAAATAAGAAAATAAAAAATTAATGTAGCATCTACTAATGTGTTACTAGCAATGTTGCGTGACACACAAGGCAACATTTTTAAATAAAATCCCCTTGATATTTTTCAACATATATAACTTATCATTCCTTAGGCAATTTATAAGCACACTTTACACTTTCTTTATTTACAAGGAAGCATCGTAGTAGCGAGCTCCGTGTCCCGAGTTTTTTATTAAAGTGTAAAGCTACAATTAGTAAGTTTTATACCTTTCAAGTAGGGTACACTGTAGTAGCGAGCTCCATGCCCCTAATACTTAGTATAAAACACTACATTATATTCCCTTTGGGAATTTCCACAAGCTTTGCCTTTTTTAATATCAACAACAATATGAGTGACTTTGTCACTTTTTAGCACAAAGGGGTATTTTATAAAAAAAATGTTAACCTTAAGAATGTACACATACTAGAACAAAAAGGTCAGTAAATGCCCCACATTGGGTTTAAACTAAAAAGATTTTTTTTTTTTTTACACAGTGTTGCTGTCTGTGTTGGCAACACAGATGGCAACACCTCGAGACAGCAGATTATACTGAGATTTTTTTTTTTTTTTAAATAAATAATAAAAGAAACAAAAAATAATAAAACATAATATACAACAAAATAATCCAGGAGTTTTTAAACGAAACACAAACCAAGAGATTTTTTCAAACTAGAAAATCTCTCGTGGTTAAAACCTTGAATCAAAAGCTCATCTTTTAATTCAATAAAAACCCTTTTAGATTCAAGTTTAGATACAAAACAAAAGTGATTTACCTTAACATATTTTACCATGTCTCGGTAATTTACTGGTTCCTTGTGTCTTGTTTGTATCCCATCGTTCAAATCCCCGATCACTTGACTTATAGGATGATTCTTTTGAATTCTCAAGGGGGGATCCCTCCTCACTGGATCAATAACTCCATTGGAGTTATCATCATCTTCATTTTCTGCACTTGGACTGATTTCTGGTGTTGTCTCTAGTGTTGTCGTATCAATGACAACACTTGGTCCAACACCAGACTCAACATTTGAGGTAACACTTTCTCCAGCAACTTCTTCAAGTTGTTCAACCCATATTATAGGAGTGTCTACAACTGATTCACCTGCAATGCTAGCCAAATCATCAAACAAAATATTTCTATACTCTTGAACGATTCTCAATCTCAAATTATACACACGAAATGCAAGACAATTTTGAGAATATCCAAGAAAAATGGCCTTGTCACTCTTAGAGTTAAATTTACCTAAATGATTTCGATCATTCAATATGAAACAAACACACCCAAAAACATGGAAGTAATGAACATTAGGTTTCTTCCCATTCAAAATCTCATAGGGTGTCATTGTTGTACCAGGTCTTAATAAAACTCTATTAGAAATGTGACAAGCCGTGTTCAACGCTTCAGCCCAAAATCTTTTCGAAATACTCTTGGAAAACATCATGACACGAGCCATTTTTAGTAAAATCCTATTTTTCTTTTCGGCCACCCAATTTTGTTGGAACCTTTTAGAGGTCGAAAATTCATGGTGAATTCTCTTTTTCTCACAAAAAGTGGAAAAGGAAATATTATTAAATTCTTTTTCATGATTAGATCTTATACGAAAAATAGGTAAGCAAAATATATTTTTGATTTTGGAATGTAAGAGTTTAAACTTATCAAAAGTTTCAGATTTTTCTTTTAAAAAATAGATCCAAGTAAATCTAGAAAAATCATCCACAATGACATAAGAATACCTCTTACCTCCCAGGCTATCTACCTCAATTGGACCCATCAAGTCCATGTGCAAAAGTTGAAAACAATGTGTTGTTCCAAAGTGTTGCTCTTGGTGTTGGGCAACACTGTGGGTAACACGGGTTTGTTTACTTTTAAGGCAATCCCCACACACAAATTTATCTTTAAAAATCAATTTGGAAATTCCTTTAATAGCATCAAACCTAAAAAGTTTCTCCAAATTTATGTAATGGAGATGTCCCAATTTTTGATGCCACAAAAGTGTGTCATCAACCTTGGTTGAATTGCATACTTGTTGTTCACCAACAACATAGCAATTGTCACTTGATCTGGTTCCTGTCATAACACAAGTGTTAGTGTGATCAAAGACTTCACAAGAATTTTTATTAAACTTTACCTCCAAGCCTTCGTCACACAATTGACTTATGCTAATCAAATTTGCTGATAACCCGTGAACATGCAAAACATTGCTCAATTTCGGAAATCCAAGAACATCTAGTGTCCCTTTCCCTACTATTTCACTTTTGGCTCCTCCTCCATAAGTTACTAAGCCTCCACAAATAGATTCATAATTTTTCAAGAAGTTTTTATTCCCCGTCATGTGACGTGAACATCCACTATCAAAAAGCCATGAACCTGAAATATTAGACTCCAAGGCAGTGTAAACATCATTACATTTTACATTCGTTTTGGATACATAATTTTTTTTAATAACAATATTGTTTTTCTGAACAGAGGTGTTATCACTAGTGTTAGGCAACACTGCAGACAACACCTTATTCTGAGAATTGGTGTTGTCTCTGGTGTTGGACAGCACTGGTGATGACATCCTATTTTTCGAAAACTTATTTTTGAGTTTATAACAAAAAGGTTTTATGTGACCAGGAACATAACAATTATGACATATAAACTTTCTATTCCTAGACCTTTTTGTTGAAACAACCTTTTCATTTTCTTTCTCTTTCACAAAAATATTTTTTCCATCTTCTCTAAAAAGATTTTTAACAATATTGTCAAAAGAATTTTGATACCCAATACCTGCCACGTGAGGCTTATTCGACTTGAGTACTTCATCCAATTTTGAAGTTCCGGTGTTGAGCTTTTTGAAAGTGGCTTCGGCAAGATCCAGTTTGGACTTTGTCTTACTCAGTTCAACATCCTTTTTCGTAAGGAGGACCTCCAATCGTGTCAATGAGTTTTTCAACTCATCATTTGAGTATGTTAACTCATCCTTTTCCTTGGTTAGAATCTCTACCTTCTTATGTTCTTTTGTCCATTCTTTGAAAAGCGCTTCATAGAGATCTTTTAGCTCATCAATGAGCTCATCCTTGCTTAAATCATTCTCATCTGGACTTCCTGTATCAACATTAATTGAACCATGAAAGCAAAAAATGTCAGAAAAATCGGAAATATTATACCTGCTGAGTGTTGTCTCGGGTGTTGTCTCGTACCGAACAACACTTGACACAACACCTTCGGAATCTGACATTGCATGCTCCCAAACCGTGGCTATCATAGCTGAATGGTCAGGTTTCTCTTCCTCTTCATTAAAAAGGTACACCCATAATTTTTTACCAACCTTTCTTAAGGTATTTGCACAGTTGTTGGCATAATGTCTCAAACCCGAATATGTATGAACGAACTCGAGTTGTTTGAGACCCAACTTGGTTAGATTTAGGGCTGACCTCAATGAAAATTCTATTGGAAGGACATTAGAAATAGACTTTAATGCCCAAACATCAATTAATTTGATGCACAGACACAAGAGAGTCTTTATATATTCATAAAAAATAGAAAGTCTCCCTAGAAAAGGATTAGCAAGATTCAAAGCCATGACAAAAAGGACCGAACACTTAGTGTATCAAGTGCTAGGCTCTGATACCAATTGAAATTGTCAATGGCTTGGCAAAAGTGAGACGAAACTCACAAGTGTTGTCAATAGTATTGATAATACTAATAACAACACAATTGACACCAATTCGAAAAAACAACAAATCAATAGTAATAAATATAAATTGCAACGGAAGTAAATAACAATACACAAGAATATAATTTTTATCAAGTTATATAAATATATAACTTGATGGGTGCCAGGAGGGCAAGACCTTTCTATATATAATATGAATTCAATACAAGGTCAAAGAAGTTCCTTTAATGATAAACAATCATTAACTTGAGGAACGTTAAATGAAGAATTCTCTCTGAAAATGAACACTCAAAACCTCACGAAAATATAAAAATCTATATGAAAATTTCAAGTGTCGGACAGAGTGTTGCCAACACTGAATGGCAACACTTAAGAGCAGAATTCTTTTCTTGTGCAGATTTGCGTTTTCTGAATTGGGTGATCTTCAATGAAGATCTACTGCACTTTATATAGGTCTCCAAGACTTGGAGCCTACTCAAAATGATCAGCAACAACCTTGAATTAGTTTCCTCCTTTTTAGCTCCATTTTCCTTTTTTGTAGAAGACTTGGTCTTCTTAGGCTTCTCCACCTTGTACTCCAAGCAGTAGCAGCCTTGTACCTCTATCTTCAGCTCCCCCAGAATAGCTAACCAATAGCTCTTTTACTTGGTCACTAATTAAACATATAAACAACATGTTTATATGTAATTTTCTCTTCAATTTCAAAGTTCACGCCTGGGCATCTTCTGCTGACCTTTTCAACCTCATCTAAAGCAGACTAACTACTGTTATATATTCATTAATTACCATGTTTTTATTTGTGAAAAATACAGTAACTATTTCAGTGTTGCCAAATCCAAATGGCAACACTTGTGGCAACACCAGTGGCGACACTGGTATGTGACACAAGTGACAACACACGTTTTCTAACACTAACAGAGACTAATGTTTTTAAGAAACTAAATCAAGTTTAAATACTCCCCACATAACCCTAATTAACTTGGAAAAGGAAAAGACAAAAAGCCCAAAAATAAAACGTCAAAACAGGAATAAGGAAACAATTCGGATTCTGAAAACGCGTCTGTCACGACTCGTGACCTCCTTCACGAGTCGTGCCCTCCTTCTTCAGTCGTGATACGAAGCGTGAACTCCCAAGCACTCGTGCAGCTATTCTTCACGACTCGTGTTGGTAAGAACGAGTCGTGCACCTTGACTGTTGCTGTCGTACGACCTACCCAAGCTGCTGTCCAGGTTTGCTGCAAAGTCCCCCTTTCCTCTTGGCTGCTACCACCTACGACATCACCTTTCCAACATTTAATCAATAAAGGGGAGGGGAAAGTGATCTTTTTTGGTTACCTCATTAAGCCGACGAAGATCAATGCAAACACGTCATCCCGTTTGCCCCCGGGTTGGCAGCGACTCGCCCTTATGATTGATGACGACGGTGATCCCGCCCCTCTTGGCGACACATTGAGTAGGACTAACCCACTCGCTATCGGATATGTCATAAATGATCCCCATCTGTAGCAACTTCAAAACCTCCTTCTTCACCACCTCCATCATAGGTGGATTCAACCTCCTCTGTGGTTGTCTTACCGGCTTTGCACCCTCTTCTATCAAGATCCGATGTATACATAAAGAAGGACTTATGCCTTTGATGTCGGCAATAGTCCACCCGATTGCTTCTCTTCGAACCCGGATCACATCAACGAATCTCTTCTTTTGGTCCTCTGTCAGAACACTAGAGATCACCACAAGAACTTCCCTTCACCCAAGAAAGCATACTTCAAATTCTCAGGTAGGGGTTTCAATTCAAGCACAGGTGCCTTCTCAATAGATGGCAAAGGTTTCTCCACTGGCACCTCCAATTGCACACGACCATAACCCGGTGACGAGGCATACATGGCATACTCAGAAAGGCTCATCACCGCTTCCTTCATCTCATCAGAAATGTCAAATTCTGACAAAGCATTCTCCAAAACAGATTTCATGTCACCATCTCCCCCACACACATCGAACACCTCTTGAGGTATGGGCTCAACTACATCTATGAAATTCACCGAATAGATATCCTTAGGATATTTTATGGCATCAAAAATATTAAACTCCATTTGTTGCCCATCAAACTCCATAGTCAACGATCCATTAGAAACATACAATTTGGTACGAGCAGTCAACATGAATGGCCTACCTAACAGAATGGGAGCCTTAGGATCCGTGTCCATCTCCAATATATAGAAATCTGTAAGAAATATGAGCTTACCAACCCGAACCAGAACATCCTCAATCAACCCCTTAGGGCAAGCATTACATATATCAGTAAGCTGAATAACCACCTGAGTATCCTGTAGAGGTCCCAACTTTAGGTTCTCAAACAACGCATAAGGCATCACGTTGATTGAAGCCCCTAAGTCAAGTATAGTCATATGCTCCGAAGCATCCCCCAAAGACACCGGAATCACAAACATACCCGGATCACTGCACTTCTTAGGCATCTTCCTCTGATAAACTGCAGACACATGCTCACGGCCTTTAACCTTTTTCTGACTCCTTTCCTTCTGATTTCTCTTCAAAGTGCACAATTTCCTCAGAAACTTTGCATACCTCGGTACTGTCTGAAGGAGATCTAAAAACGGAATGTTTACGTCTAATCTCTTGAAGGTGTAAAAAATAGCCTTGTCAGGCTTCGGTTTTCTAGATTCCCTCAATGCATAAGGAAACGGAGGGACTGGCTCATACAAATGAGCCACAGGTACAATACTCTTCTCCTGCTTTGGAGTCTTCTTCTCAGGTATAACCCTCTCAACCACAAACTCAAGCTCATCCTCTACAACTACATCATCAAGCTTCCTTCCACTACGCAAAATGACTCATATGCTTCTCCAAACTGCTGATACTCGACTCAGTCCGTTGCTGAAACTGTTGGAAATTCCCATTCATGGTAGTCACACTCTGCGCTAAAGAGCTAATCAATTCCTCTGCAGACTTTGCAAGAGGTGGGCCCTGTTGTTGCTGTTATTGTCCAACTTGTGCTCTGTACTGATTAGACTGGTTGCCCTGATACTGCTGACCCTGCTGGTAGCCATGCTGATTATTAAAATGTTATCCCCTGAAACCTTGTTGACCCTATGATGGACCATATCTGAGATTCGAATGAACATTGCTCGAGGAGTTGTAGTTGTACGGCGGTGGCCTCTGACCCTGTTAATTAAAACCTATAGCATTAACATCCTCAACCTCATCCGACTGAAGAGATGGACAAGAATCAGTAGGGTGAGTCACATCATTACAAATGCCACAATGCTGAGGTTGTTGACCCAGAACCAAGGTTTTCAATAAACTCTTAACATCCTCAACATCAGCCTCCAACTTTCTAGTTTTATCACTAGATCCTGCTGCACTGACTTATCTAATACTAGACCTTCTTTCATGAGTTCTTGTGCTCTTGGCCAATTACTCTATCAATTTCTCTGCATCCTTGGTAGTTTTATTCAGAATACTACATCCACAAGAAAAATCCACCATCCGTTTATCTTGCACATTTAATCCCCCATAAAAGTACACAGTCAACTGTTCATCATCAAAGCCATGATACGGGCAACTTCTGCAAAGCTTATAGAACCGGTTGTAATATTCATATAAAGACTCATCAGACCGCTGTTCCATGTTACTGATATCCCGTTTCATTACATTGATTTGATCTGGAGGAAAGAACTCATCAAGAAATACCTCTTTCAGCTGCTGCCAAGACGTGATACTATTCGGTGGCAGGTGATAATACCACGAATTTGCATTATCCTTAAGGGTAAAGGAAAATGCTCTCAACACTACTAGAAAAAGGCCGTTTACCGACGGAAATTTCCGTCGGTATTTCTACAAATCCGTCGCTAAATGGATATTACCGACGGAAATAGTCCGTCGGATTCCGTCGGAAATAATTGGTTGGTAATACCGACGGACAAATTCCGCCGGTATTTCCGTCGGATTATCCGCCGGAAAATAAAAAATTCCGCCGGAAAACGTCCGTCGGAAATGAGTTACGCCGGCCGGTTAACCGGAGCAATACCGGAGGTTACCGATGGAAATATCCGTCGGAAATAAAATCATTACCCCACCCGACATCAGACACCTCAGACACCTGCTCAAAAATATCCTCCCCACTCAGACGAGGAGGGGGGCCCCGTTGCTCAACTCTATTTTTGGTGAAAGCATTCCTCTGTTTACGAAATGGATGGTCACTAGGAAGAAACCGTCTGTGGCAATCAAACCAACACTGCTTCTTGTAATGCTGAAGTGTGAATGCATCTGTATTTTCCATACAATACGGACAGGCCAATCTCCCATGTGTGCTCCATCCCGACATCATACCATAAGCAGGAAAGTCATTAATTGTTCACATCACTGCAGCCCTCATGTTAAAATTTTGCAACTTGAAAGCATCCCATGTCTGGACACCATCATTCCACAGCTGTTTGAGTTCATCCATCAGAGGTCGAAGATACACATCAATGTTTTTGCCTGGATTCGAAGGGCCGGGAATGAACAAACTCAAATACATATAAGGATCAGTCATACATAACCACGGGGGAAGACCCATCTGTACATATCCCCAGCCTTATGTTTCTAGGATCCGCAGCAAAATCAGGGTAAGTGGCATCAAAATGTTTCCATGCTTCACCGTCAGAAGGATGAGTCATCACACCCTCTTCACGAGGACACTCTTTGTGCCAACGCATGGCTTCTGAGCTTTCTTTCAATGCGTAAATTCGTTGCAACACGGGAATTAGCGGCATAAAAACGTAAGCTGCGCCCGAGGCACGTTTTTCTTGTGCTTGGCACTACCACGGCGTTGTGGCTTATACCTACTAAGTCCACATATTGAACATGTATCGAGGCCCTCATTTTCTTTATAAAAAAGCATGCACTGATTCTTGCAAGCATCAATTTTAACATACCCAAGACCGATCTGCCCCACCAACTTTTTCGTCTCATAAAAATTGTGAACCATATTATTTTCTTCGGGTAGCATCCGATGTCCCCATGACATTATACGATCGTAAGTATGCGAGCTCATATTTGTATCGGCCTTAATATTTAGAAGCTCGTCCACTTGCTCTAACACTTTGTAGCCTTTGCACCAGGATGAATTTTCTCATTTGCAGAGTCCATTAAATCCATAAACTTCTTTGCAACGGGATTTGGTGCCTCTGTTGGATTAGGGTTCCAATCAAACTCTGGGCCAGCCGCATTTCGAACCATATCATCCAAACCGACAGACGGCTCCTCTTCATCAATCAAATGTTCAGGTTCCCTTGGCGGACCACTTGATACAGTAGGATGATTGCGAACACTTGTTTCAACCACATAACGCTCCCCGTGCGCTATCCATACCTTGTAACCATCAACAAACCCTGACTCTAAAACATGTTTCTTTACCCATCCAACACTCAGATATTTTCTATTCTTACACTTTTTACAAGGACACCTAATCTTATCACCACGCATGCACTGGGGGATGCGCTCTAGCAAACTCCACAAAATGTTCTAAACCTTCTAAGAATTGAGTTCTGACACCCCTTCTACCGGGATTACTACGATTATCCATCCAACTACGATCTTCTCCAGACATAATTAACTCCTGCATTTCATAATGTATTAACAGTTTAGATGTAATTAACGCATTATAATTCCCTAAATTTGGATTACAAACTTAAAAGCAACAAGACATGTTTCTTTAGGTTTAGAATTGGGGTTGGCTTCTATCGCACACCTTATTAAACATTTTTTTAATTATTAATATTTTAAATATTAATATTTAATTCTTTGTTGTAAAGTATATCATTTCCTATGATGAAAGGACAATTCATGTCCATTAGGTTTAGAATTGGGTTGGCTTCTATCCCATCCCGAAATACACGTATGAATTGCAAATATCACATTGTCTACTTGCTTTATAATCGAAAATCAAGAAATTTCGGCAAAGATAACCCCATGGTCTCCAAGTGCACGACGTAGACTAGGTCAATCAAACACTATCGATTAGAATCGACGGTGTGTAATCAACCATATATGTCTAGTATACACTCGAGAGAACAATAGGATTAATGCAACCGAAATATCTCAACTATCGACTATTCAAGCAATTTTAATAGACAATGATGATATTTACAAATCATATAATCGTGCATTTCAGGACCGTCCACACGGACAATTTAAGAATCGATGACTACATGTTGACCTCAACATGATAAGTTAAAGATTCTTAAACGGGTTTCTAAGCTTTTGTGTTTCAACCGTCACAACGTCACGTCGTAACATTAATTTTTATTCATTACCGTAAAATGCATAATTTTACAATAATTAATTAACACACACATCTATCATATTTTTTAAATTATTAATATTGTGAATAATTTGAAATATTAATTCTTTATTGTAAAATTTGAAATTTTACAATGATGAATTAAATTAACATTTATAAACAAGATAAGAGTCGTTCTCATCCACAACTATCAAAACCCAATCTCATCTTAGACCAAGAAAGACAGAGCAAACAAGTTCATTGCCGTTTGAGTCAAGGATTTTCTGTTTAATAAGAGTTATTTACTCTTATTAAACAGAAAATCCTTTACTCAAACGGTAATGAACTTGTTTACTCCGTCTTCCTTGATCAAAGTCGGCAATTTTGATAGTTGTGGGTGAAAAAGGCTCTCATCTTATTTATATTTTAAATAGAGTTGTACCTCAATCTATTTAAAGCCTAATTAACTACCAATTAGGTATAATGAAGAGCCACTTCCAAAACCCAGCTTGATAAACTAGTTAGAAAATGCAAACAACCTAAATCGGAGGACCAATCAAGCATCAAACATTCAAATATTTGAAAATTCACACAAATACCAATCAATAATCATGAACATTAGAATCAAAAACAAATTAGGGTTCTTACAAATACCAATCAAAAATATCATATTCCTTAATTCCCGCGCAAACAGTATTAGTGCGAATATTAGCGGGACGGAGGGAGTAAATACTATCTCAAATATCAATACAATTAAGTTTTCCTTTTACTAACCACCTCAATGCACACAAGATCTGTAGGTCATTTCATATTTTCTCAAACCTTAATAGATTACTCTGTGATTCACCTAATCCGAGCCAAGTGGTCAATATATTAAGTTTCTCAAATAATGAACCAAGTAGAATGTTGTTAAAACCACGTCACCGAATTTACCATTTAATTATTTTTATATGTCGATACGTAAAAAATGAAATTGTTTGAAGTAACAAAATCAGCCCTCTACTTGCAAACGGATATACTACAGCATAAATCGAGTGAGAGAGAGAACGATTGAGAGAGAGAAAGCGAGAGAGAGAGATAACGTACCGGCGACGGCAACGGCGATGGAAAGAAACGGCGGCGACGGCGTGGACGGCGTGTTCTTCTTGGCGGCGAATTGCGAGAGAGAGAGAGAGAAAGTGAGAGAGAGAAATCGAAAGCGAGAGAGAGAAAGCGATTGAGAGAGAGAAGAAGACTTACCGGCGACGGCGAGGCTCGGCGGCGACGGCTTGGCGTTGGCGACTTTAGGGTTCGCGAACTGAGGATGGAACGGAGGATCGATCGTAATAAAAATGATACGTAATTAAAAATGGGGAAGAAACGCGTTTATATATATGGATTTGTTACCGACGGACATAGTCCGTCGGTAATACCGACGGACTATGTCCGCCGGTTTTACCGACGGATATACCGACGGAACTTAATCAATTACCGACGGACAAAACGAAATTTTAAAAATTTTAATTCCCGGTAAATTAAATTAAATTTCCGTCGGTAAATGAAAATTTTCCGTCGGTATTACCGACGGACTTCGTCCGTCGGTAAAAGTCCGTCGGTAATGCCCCTGTTTCTAGTAGTGCAACAACAGTTGTTCGAGAGGAAGTGCGGCCGGTTTCATGCTCTCACAAATCTGCACAAACTGCACTACGTGATGATTAAGGTTTTCCCCTGGCATCCCATTGAAGTGGGGCAACTGATTCAACAACCCTGACTTCAATTCAAATGTAACCCCAGTCGGCAAATCAGGGAACTGGACTGCTTGTGGTTGCTCATTCCAGTTCGGAGCAATTTTCTGCCTCAATGTCAGATGTGGGGGAGGTGGGTTATTATTGCCTCTTCTATTACCTCTTCCATTACCACCATTATCCATAACCTCTGGCTCATGATCATCCCCACCATTATTATGATTCATCTCTTCGAACCGCAAAATCCTCCTAGCTTCCTTGCTTTGTTTTCTCCTTCTCCTGAAATATCTTTCAATATCTGGAACACGAGGTCTAGCAAGGTTTTTAGCAGAACGGGTATGGACCATGTAAGGTTCCACACCACAAGATGACAATAATAAAGCTTAACAAAAAGGGAACAAGAAAAAGAAAAAAAAATAGATTAACCAAAGACTTGGCCACAATAATGTATCTAGAGCAAGTCCAGGATCGAACACGAAAAACGGTTATAAGTTCACACAATTGTCACTTGACAAAATTAGGGGTCTGAGCTTGATTATGATTACTTCCTAAGACGGTAATAAAACATAGGTTGTAAACAAGTAAAGGAAAGTACTTTTGATTAATTATTATCACCGTCTATCGATAGACGGGGATAATAATTAATCATTCAAATATCATCGATCAATTATTTTCAACTTTATCATATTCACTCGATCACGAGATGTATTTCAATCTCTATCTCTTTCTTTAATGTTAGTTAATAGTAGTGACACACTCACTAATAACCCTAATCAATATTCAAACCTAACTGACACAGTCTAGATTAAAAATACTAATTGATTAATGATTTAAGAGATGAAGATCAAGAACACTTTCTATTATTATTTCAAATAGATAATTGTTTATTTTCTCCTAATTTTCAATCTACTATGACACATACATTGACTATAAAGATGTTACTTGTGAAATCCTAAATTGACACAATCTTAGGGGATTCTAGCAATAAATCAATAACAAGAATCAAGCAATCGGTCTAATTGTAAAACCCTAGCAATGAATTTAATAATCAAGAATAAGAGAGAATATAAATAGGATTAAAGAGATGAAAAGAAATTAACCTCAATTGAAATCAAGAACGATTCAAACAATTAGTTTCAAAGCCAGGGAAATTAGTTCTTCATGAAAGTAATAATCTTAAAGAGTTTTTCTAAAAATCCAAATCTAAAAAGAAAACATAAGATAACCCTAAAAGTATTTTAAAACTTCCTACTTATACTAGGAAAATAGTAAGGAAAAGAAATATTTAATTTATTTCCTAAAATTTCTTCAAAAAGCAGCCCAAAAGTCCTCCTCAAAAGTTGACTTTGGGATTTCCTATAGGTCCCTGAAGTTTTGAAAATTCCACTTAAGTCCTCTGGATTCCAGAAATTTCAGAAAAGTCCCTGGTCTTCAGATTTGCAGTTTGGTCACTGGATTTCTCAGATTTCTGCAGAACAGTCCTTAGCTTCACAATCTTCTTCTTCGGTATTCTTTGACTTTGTTGAATTTTTTGTCTTGACTTTGGCTCCTCGAAAGTATTACATCCGGATATGAAATAGAACAACTAAAATTCCCTCGGATTAAAATAACTCTCAATAAAATCTCACTTTAACACACTATATATAAATTACATCAAATCTAAACTAAATACATCAAAATAGGAATAACATATCTAAGAAAATAGGAAATTACATATAACAAAATCCACCCCATCATTATCCTTGATTTCAATTTAAGGAACCCCCTTAAATGCTTATAGCCACTAGCCATGTCAAGACCAAATATGCCTATCTATACAGCATCAAAAATCTTGGCTAGGAAAAGTATACACCACAAACCTTGAATCACAAATGAGCAGCAAAGTCAGCATTCAACTTCCACAGTTGTCACAAATTATTTTGGACATTACCAACAAACAAAAAGACTATTAAAACATTAAGAAATACTAACCAAAAAAATAAACATCTAGAAAGCCAACAAACAAGACTATATAACTGGATGGAGTGGGAATATACCAGAGGTTCAATAATGAAATCTATTGGTGTTGATACAGTACTGTCTCAGTCCCAGGACCTCAAGGTATCAACTTACTTACTTTCCAAACTTTTTCTTTTTTTTATAATCGATCAAAGACTTTTGCCTAAAATTTCCCCATCTCACTTTAACACACTATCCCAAAATTATATCAAATCTAAACTAAATACATCAAAATAGAAATAACATATCTAAGAAAATAGGAAATTACATATAACAAAATCCACCCCATCATTATCCTTGATTTCAATTTAAAGAACCGCCTTAAATGCCTATAGCCACTAGCCATGTCAAGACCAAATATGCCTATCTATACAGCATCAAAAATCTTGGCTAGGAAAAGTATACAACACAAACCTTGAATTAGTCACAAATGAGCAGCAAAGTCACAGCTTCCTTTAAGGCTAGGAAAAGTAAACACCACAAACCTTGAATTACTCACAAATGAGCAGCAAAGTCTAAATTGGTACGCATGCATAAGTCAGCAGTCAACTTCCATAGTTGTCACAAATTATTTTGGACATTACCAACAAACAAAAAGACTACTAAAACATTAAGAAATACTAATCAAAAAAAATAAACATCAAGAAAGCGAACTAACAAGACTATATAACTGGAGTGGGAATATACCAGAGGTTCAATAATGAAATCTATTGGCCATACACTAGTGACCAGTCAACACTTAGGCTCCGTTTGTTTGGGGAAAATGTTTTTCGGAAAACATTTTCCCCATTTTCGGTGTTTGTTAAGCACCGGAAAATGGAGAAAATGTTTTTCGAAAAATATTTTCCCCACTTTTCTAAGTAAAATGATTTACGGATTTTTTCTAAATAAAACATTTTCCGGAAAATGGTAACACCCTCACGTACACACACGCCTAACTTTTCATACACCTCACGTTACCCACCCCTCCCCCATCCCCATCACCCCCCGTCGAGTAAAAAAAAAAAAAAAACTACCCTCTCCCCCAGCGTTGGGTCAAAAAAAAAAATTAATCATTTTAAATTTATTTTTCTCCCTCAATTCACTCACCACCCCCTGCCACCCTAGCCCCTCTGTTGGGTAAAAAAAAATTAATCATTTTAAATTTATTTTAAATGATTAATTTTTTTTGACCTAATGGGGGGGGGGGTCGGGGGGAGGGGGGTGGAGGGGCAGGGGGTGATAGTGGCGTGTAGGGTGGGGGTGGGTAAATTTGTAGTCAACTCAATCGAACATTTTTCGGAAAACATTTTCCTTACCAAACAGCCGAAAAAATGTTTATCTCATTTTCCGAAAAACATTTTGCAGGAAATCATTTTCCGGAAGATGTTTTACGCTAAACAAACGGAGCCTTAGTTATTTAATTTATGGAAGAAAACAATCAGGTTTTCTCAACATAAACTTGTTAGCTAAAAACAATGAGCAGTGTGTGGTGACTGGTGAGACTGACCTGAGCATGCATTTTGAAAATATTGCTCGACTGATAGTACTGTCTCAGTCTCAGCGTCCAAGTATCCAAATGTCTCCTGCAATCTTGATGTCCCAAAGTCAGCAACTTTTGCTCTATGCTTAATATCCAAAAGCATGTTAGAAGAATCGATATCGCGCTGACAGATAGGTAAAAAAGAAGCTGCAGTGTAGATAAGAAAGAGCTTCATTTTCTTGATGATGCATGTACCGAAAGATTTTCCATTTCATAAACCAGCAGAGGAACTTTTAGGGAGTAAAATGTGAGTTCAGTAACTTGAAAGAATTGCAAAAGATAATTCTTCTATTGATCCTTGTGATGTATTTATACAAAAGTTTGAGAGAGTTCTATGGGATTTTGACTATCTCCTAATCTATTACAAATTATATACAAATAATTTGAATTTAAATACAAGATATACTAAAATAAAAACTGAAATATTTTACAAGATGATGAGAAGTAAATCATGTTCCAGGCGGATTCTTTGGAGGATCCTTGGTATGCTTAACATGCTCCCGCAAGACGGACGTTCCAAGAGTAAGTCCAATCTTGGAGATCAATGATGTGAACCGCGTACGAGGTAGAGGTTTTGTAAGAACGTCTGCGAGTTGATCAGTACCGGAGATATTTTGAACCCTTAGAGTGCCAAGTTGAACTTGTTCTCGCACAAAGTGAAAGGCTAGAGCAAGGTGCTTCATCCTAGAATGAAAAACTGGGTTGGCTGAGTAGGTGGCCCCGAGATTGTCACAGTAGATGACAGGAGGTGAAGAGGATGAGATACCGAGTTCAGATAGAAGGTTTGTGACCCAAATTACTTCAGTAGTTGTAGCAGCGATGGCATGGAATTCTGCTTCAGTGGAGGAGCGAGCAATAGCTCGTTGTTTCTTGGAGGACCAAGCAAGTGGGTTGCGACCAAGATAGACAAGAAATCCAGTGGTAGAGACGAAGTCATCTTTATCACCGGCCCAATCAGCGTCGCAAAAGGCATGAAGAGAAGATGGAGAGTTCTTGAAGAGTTGGAGTCACATATGAATGGTCCCATGGAGATAGCGGAGGAGACGTTTAAGTGTAGTCCAGTGGGATTCTTGTGGGTGATGAAGATATTGTGCTAGCTTATTGACATAGAAGGCTATGTCAGGGCGAGTGAGAGATAGGTATTGAAGGCTGCCAATAATTGCACGGTATTCCGAAGGATTGCAGATGGGTGTTCGGGGGGTGACAGAAAGAGGTGGGTAGGTGGCCATAGGTGTGGAAGAGGGTTTTGAATATAGCATGTTATGACGTGAGAGAATGTCAGTGATATATTTGGATTGGGTTAGGAGAAGACCATGAGGATTGGGTGTGACCTCAATACCGAGAAAGAAAGAGAGGGGACCAAGGTCTTTAAGAGAGAAACGAGTGGCCAAGCTGTCAATGAAGGATTGGAGAAAGAAGGCAGAAGGGCCAGTGACAATTATGTCATCGACATAGACAAGAAGTATAAGACGATGTGAGCTATGGTTGAAAAGAAATAAGGAAGGATCAGCTAGGGATGTTGTGAAGCCAAAGGAGAGAAGAAAGGATTTGAGAGCAGTGTACCAAGCACTAGGGGCCTGTTTGAGACCGTATATAGCTTTGGAGAGACGACAGACATGAGAGGGTTGGGTGGTGTTTTCAAAACCCGGGGGTTGAGACATATAGACAGTTTCAGAAAGATGACCTTGGAGGAAGGCATTATTAACATCAAGTTGGCGTAGGGACCAGCCTTGAGTGATGGCAAGGGAAAAAATGAGACGGATATTGACAGGTTTGACAACAGGGCTGAATGTATCTGAGTAGTCAAGACCGGGGCATTGATGAAACCCTTTGGCAACTAGGCGGGCTTTGTATTTTTGGATAGTATTGTCCGGGTTGTATTTGATGCGAAAGATCCATTTGCAACCAACAATATTGGGAGCTTCATGGGAGGGTACGAGAGTCCAGGTGTTGTTTTGAATAAGGGCATTGTACTCATCAAGCATGGCATCATGCCAGTGGGGGGGGTGGAGAGATCTTGTTTAGTAGTGGTAGGAAGGGATGTAGGTGAGGACAAAGAGGTAAGATGAGCATATTTGGGGTTGGGTTTGACAATGTTTTTGGTGAGTCGGGTTACAATAGAGCGTTGGGGAACTGTGGTAACAAGTGGTTCAGGTGTAGAAACTGGTGTATCAGAGGTATGGGTTATGGGCGGTCGCTCATTAGGAGATGGGCGATCGCCCAGGTGAACAGCGGAATCAGAATGGGTGGGATTTGAAGATGGGCGGTCGCTCACTTGGGATGGGCGGTCACCCAAGTGAACAGCAGAGTCAGAGTTGTTGGGATTTGAGGGTGGGCGGTCGCCCACATGGGCTGGGCTGTCGCCCACAAGGACAGAGGCAGGAATTGGTGTGGGAGAGGGCAGATCAATGTTGGGTGAGGGAGGGGCAGTAACTGGAACAATGGGAAGAGAGAAGGTACACCATTGGGAGGGGGAGATTGGAGGGGAGGAAGGGGTGGTGTTGGTGAGAGATGGATAAGGGAATACATTTTCGACAAAGGTGACATGTCGAGAGGTATATAGACGATGGTTTGTGGGGTCAAGACAGTGGTACGCACTTTGAGATGGAGAGTAGGCGACAAAAATGCATGGAGTAGATTTAGGTGCTAATTTGTGAATGGAGTAAGGATGTAACCAAGGATAACAGAGGCACCCAAAAGATCGAAGTTTGTGATAGTTTGGTTGAGTTTGGAAGAGGCCGAAGAACGGGGACTCATTATTGAGGGTCGTTGTGGGCATTCGGTTGATGAGGTATGTGGCAGTAGTGTAAGTGCTCCAATTTGAGCTTGTTAGAATTTTCGTTAGAAAATTAACGAAAGTTATAACATTTCTAACAATTCCTAACTATCCTAACATTTCTAACAAAGTGAGAGTAAAATGGGCATTGTTATTTAAGGTTAAACCTTAAAAAGAATCTTAAAAAGAAAAACAAAAGGAATAAAACCACAAATAGCAATGGCTGGAGACACAAAACTGGCTGTTAATTTGAAATTTCAAAAAGATTATTCCTCTTGTCCAAAGCTGAAGCTGCATTTAATGAACAGTGCACGCTGAGGGGATCCATCCGCGCGGACATGTTTGTAATTTCCAGAGGGCTATAAATTGAGCCCTCCAGTCACAAAAATAAGGAGCCACAACACATTTTGCACCGAACCTCTGGCGAAAAATAGAGAGAAAACAGTGAGAATTCACTTGAATTGTCACCATTTTCTCTCCAATCTTTCCCAATTCATACTCATCCACTCACTCTCATATTAAAGCCCTAAACACTCATACACTCAAGCCAAACACTCAAGAACACAAAGAAGATAGGTATAACCTCCCTCTTCTTACCCTAAATCTCATCCATGCATGCATCTTCAAACTACAAAATGTAGTTCTTTCATCTTCTTGCTTTAGATCTAAGAAGATCACCATGGAAGACCATCTCCATGGATGATCTTCTACAAAGATCAACATAATTTTCAAAGCTTTTCTTGCTTACTTGCAAAAATGCACTTTCAAAAACCTAAAAAAACCATTTTCAAGCACTAAATCTTGATTTCAAAGGGTAAAATCCCCCTCCCCAAGCAAATGAAATGCTTAGTCCTAATGTACCCCAAGGATGGTTTGGTATAGTTGATTCACCACTAAAATGTCTAGTGATCACTAACCAAAACCTAGGGAAATGGGGACAAGCATGGATGCAAAACCCCCCTTAAAATCATATTTTCTTTCTTGAGAAGTTGCTGTCCAGTAGCAATTTTCTCAGACCTCAGTCCATGGTCTTAATTTTTGGACACAGATGAACTTGGAATTTGGTGTTGACTACAAAACACTTTTTGTAGCCAACATCCAGACCTTTCCAGACATATTTTTACTTTATTTTTTGGGTGAGTAAAACTCCTCTTTTCAAATTTTCTTTCAGAGGCTAGTTCATCAGCTTCTGGGAATCCAGATCTCATATCTGAGGTTTCCAGAAGGTTTTGACCCCTCAAATCTTCTCCAAAATGGAAAATTCTTTCGCACAAAGATCATTTAAGGTGTCTAGAACAACTTTCATTCTCTGAGTTTATCCAGATTATGAATTTTTAAGACCCTTGAATACATTTCAAAATCAGGTGTCTGCTGCCTTTTTCATTCTGGCAGAAGTGACTTCTCAACTTCAAAAGGTCTTTTGAGTACCAAATCTCAATCCAAAAATCTTCCAAAAAATCATGGGATCAGTTTAAAGTCTTAAAAAGATATCCCAATTTTTACTTTTCTGAGTTTCAACTTATTTTGGCCAAAACACACACACACACACAAACAAAAATGATTTTCAGCTTGGAAGACTCGTTTTACGAGGCGCGTCGGGTGCACACTAACGTCCTTCCCGACGCGTAACATGACCTCCGAACCTAAATCTCTGATCTCGGGCTTTTTTCAAAGTTTTGGCCCTCAAAATTAAAATGGCGTGGCGACTCCGTTTTCGTTGATTTTTTTCAAACAAAAATGGGAAAATTTTCGGACATCACATCATCACAGTGGCGACTCTGCTGGGGATTAAGCTTTTTTTTTAAAAAAAAAATGGTATTTGGTATATTGGTGGAAACCACTAAATTTCCCGTTATCGCCTCCTAACACGAGTCGGGGATAAATTGTGGTCTAACAATCCCACGTGCCGGTATCACCGTTTTCAAAAAAAAAAAGCTTTTGAGGGTCAAGCTTCCGTCCCGGCTTTGAAAATCATTTTTTGTGTGTGTGTGGATTTTTGCACAGTTTTCATGTTGTTTTGGCCGCCTCGGAGAAAGTCAAAATTTTGACTGTCGGAATAATGTCCCTAACTGTCGGAAGTTTCGTGCTTATGTGCTCATTAAAAATTTCAAAAAAAAAAAAGATTTTCAAAAAAAAAGAAGAAAAAGAAAATTCTCAAAAAAAAAAATCATGCATCATATTTTTAAGATACATAAAAAAATTCTCTATTTTACTCAGAAAAAGAATATAGACTGCTTGCACACTACGCGCACGTGACCGTACACTGCACCCTACGTCCTTAACCCGGGGAAATCCTTGTCGCGGTCCGTTTGGTCTTATTACGCCTCTCGGATGAGCACAGGACTACCCAAACATCCCATGGAGCCTCGTGTCGACCATGCACTTGTCCGTGACACACTTTGTCCGAGACCCGGTTGGTTTTTAGTACAGTGCGTGTCATGCCTGTCCGTGTATAGACCTTTCCTTTCAAGCCTTTGTCGGCATACCGACTTAATATCTTTCGGGTCCCTTATCGGTCGAAGTTGCGGTTTTCCGCCGCGAGACTTTGACCAAGATATTGACCGGCGCCTTGACTTCGGCTCGGCGGCACAAATTATACACGACTCCCGGCATTGACACTTGAGTCATCAAGGATTAATGACTATTCCATGCCTAATTACGGCTTAGCGACGACAAGTCAAGATCAATCGTGGACATTTATCAGTCCAAATCATGCCGACTTTTCGTCGAGCCTTCGGACATGATCTTGACTTTTGACGTCAGCTTTGTCCGTAATTTACATCGAATGCTCGTTAAGACTCGATTACCCGCCAGACTTTTAGGATCGTTTTCTTTCGGTCGGTGGGACCCGCTTGCCCTATAGGACCCTCGCCGGCTGTCCACCCTGGGAGGTCGAAATACGGGTGGAATACGAGGGGCTTATAGACGTAGTGACGGGGCCCAGCTGATCCAGGAATCGAGTAGTTTGCGAAAAAGAAGAGCAATCTTTTCCAACCGATTAGGTTAATAAAACATGTTTTAAGTAAACATGAACAAATAAGCGCATGTTGCATGAGCCAAAAGCCCGAAACACCTACCCTCCTTCCATTCCCGAGACATCTGAACCTTCATGTCCTTTCCCCGCGGCTCCGCACAAAGCTTGGTTTCGGGCACAGGTCACCGTTTGATCGGTTGGGAAGAGTCAAGCGCATCGTCGGCTTCGCCGTTTGTTCCGACTCCGGGTTTGAGAATGTACGCATCGGCCGGTAATGATGGGGATAACGTCACTCCGCCTCCGGGACCCCTCGGACGAGCAACGGTGGAATCGGTTAGCGAGAACGAGATGAGGTTACGACGGGAAGCACGGCTAAACGGCCTTATGGAGGCTATTAAGAGTCACGGTCGGCCGCCGGCCTCAATCCGGATGGCACCTTCACCGTGGAAGAAGACGAGGATGCCAACCCCACTCTCGGTCGCCACGATTACACCGAGGATGCCGCCACCCACCTCCTATGGTGCCACTACCGAGAACCCATGCTCCTCGATTTTCGGGTCGGCCCGGCTCCCAACCACGAGACCACCAGGATCCATGCGGCCAGACGGCACAAATCGGTGGGGGCAAAATCGGTACGGAATGTCTTCTCATGGTTGGGGCTATCTCGGAATGCCACGGCTAATCGGGATCCGCCTCGGTTCGGAACCGATCAATCCGGACCCTCACGGCAACGGCCACGGTTCGGAATGCCGCCACAACTTGGTTACGGGCCACGGTCGGGAGCCCCTCCTCGGAATAGTACTAGTTCAGTGCTCCTCACACAAATCCATTCCTCACTCGAGACTTCTATGGGTTACCAAGCCTCCATCCGGTGTCATCCGAATCACCGGGACCGCAGTACCCCGGGTTACACACCTTCGCCTGGCGGCCATGCAATTCAACAATCCGGGACGGCGGCCCGCTCGAAGCCTACTTACGGGCCCCACTCTGGAAATCCAAGTTATCCGGCTACATCGGGGCTGCCCCACCTACTTTGCCGGTTGAAAATCAACGGCAAGCCGCGAGGTTCTATCCTTTTGCTCGAGGCTCCTACTCATGCTCCCCGGGGTAACTCGGCCGGGACGGGGTTTTCACCTACGTCCCCGGATCGGCCGTTCCCTCCACCGGTCTGCCTCCGAGTGGTAGCTCCTCTCTCTAGCTCGGCCACTAGCTTGAATGCCATGGTTCCGCCACAAGACCCTCATCTGGCACAGTTCATGGAACAACACAAGGAAATGAAAGCGCGGATCATTGGGCGGCGCAAGAAGTACGCCTTAGGCCTCTGAGACCCGGACTCCATTGTTCCTCTGCCCCACAAATTCGTGATGCCTAATCTGGATCTCTTTGATGGGACCGCATGTCCGAAAACCCATTTGGACACGTATACCTTGGCGATGAAAGCGAAAGGATGTACCAATCGGCGGTTGGGCGACTATTTCGATCTATCCTTGAAGTCCGAGTGCCTTAAAGTGGTTCTTCCGTTTGAAACACGAAGCCGGGGCTACATGGGACCAGATTACCAATGCCTTCACGAGAAAAATATAAGGCCAACTTGGAATGGGAAACAAATAGGGTTGACCTACAAACAACGGTGCGGCGTCTGATGAGAATGTTGGGGACTTCTACAAGCGGTGGAATGCGAAACTTCGGTGAAATGGCCATCCCTCCTTCCGAAGAGGAACAAGCTGGACATCTTCCGGTCATGCTTGAAACCACATCGAGAGCCTCCCTCGGTCACTTCCCATACTCGGACTTACGGGCCATGGTTAACTCTGCGGCTAAGTTTGAAAAGGCCTACAATCGGCCAGGCTGCTGCACACTGCCTACGAGATATCGGGCTCCTCCTGCAAACACCGCCCTGCTCTGCTAAAGGCAAAGAGATGATTAACTATGCGGGACGGGAATGTAATAACACGACTCCTTTTGCTCCCGGGGAAACCGGCCGAGCCCGGACCGCGGGTCATAAATCTCGAAAACTTTGGAATGCCCTGAATGACATCTTTAGGGAATTTGGTGAAAGAAGGCTTCTTTGCGGCCTTTGGAGAATTTCCAACCCAGAAATCCGAATGCTCCCGTGGATACTACAAAGTATTGTGCCTTTCATCAAGCTCACGGACATCGGCGGCAATTTGCTTCACTACGAAAAAGGCAATCCGAGGGGCTAATAGAGCAAGGAAAGTTGGAAGGCCCCGAAGGGCCTAACACGATCAAAAATCATTGCCAGGAACCATAATCGAGTGAATATGATTGAATGCGGAGAATCTTCGCATGCCCATGAAGATGCTTGATGAAGGTCCCCAAATACCGTGGCCAACCTCGTCGAGGATCCACGATTCGGATTCCCCCTCGGCCTTGAGGATATTGAACGAATCAACCCATCTTGGTCTCATGTCGGAGACTCCTTGCAAGAATACGAGGCCCGCTATTTCTCGGATGAAGGGAAGGCCGATACCGAAGAAGCAGAACATTCCGCTCGAACATGAAAGAACCATTTACACAAGATGGTTAGAACAATCGAGAAGAATCGAACAAGAAAGCTTCCGGCGGGCGCACATCTTGGGGCTTATCGGCAAAGAGGCCGAAGAGCATGCGGAGCTAGTACACTTCTGCAAATTGGCTTTGGGAGAGCCGAATATGATCCAGAAACAGTGAAGAATCGGAAGAGGAGGATTCCTTCTATATCCTACACAGTGTCAAATACGTGCCACCCCCTCTCACTCTTCCCCGCAATTTACGGGAGGAGAAGGCTGAGTCACAATTGCCACTTCCGGGAATGGGAACATATGACAATTTTGCGGTTGCACGCACCCATATTCCCAACGGGTTTGATCGGCGTTCCCTCTCGGCGAAATCCCGGTAGTATGGGAAGAAGATTCCGATGGCAGCGATGATGATGATGATGACGAGTGAAGAGTCAAGCGAGGCCCCATATCCGGAAACAATCTGGAACAATCATGCCGGAAATGAGCCCATGGGAGCTAGGCACAATGGTTGGTTGTCGGCAAGCAACGACGAAGGACCGCCAGGAAATGCGGATCGGATACCAATGGAGACAGACCCTACGAGGTGTCACTTGTAAGATGCATTTGTGGCCAATGCCGGATACTCCCGGAGGATGAGGGACGGCAAAGCCCGCGCCCGGATCCGTACATATCCGAAATCCTAGAACACAACGTTCCTTATAAGAACTTTGAATGGTGAATGGAAAGGGTTTATTGAAGCGGTCGAGAATGGAGGGTTTCGGCCACCGAGAAGATGAAGAATTCGTAAACGTTATCGGATCTTTTTCTTCTTTCCCGAGAACGGATGGCATAACAACCGTAAGGGTCACGGCCGGGCCGCTCGAGCGCAGCGAGTGCTGCAATCCTTGAAAAGGGTTATCGATACGAACGTCTCCCCGGTGGCCTTCATACCTATGAATCCACATGACGCCTTTCTAATTGCTCCGGTGCGGACAATGGACCCCGGGTGCTCCTTATTTGGACACGAGATCTATCGAGCTACCTCAAACTCCGAAGGGAACGTTGCCTATCCTTCACTTGTGGCTGCCCTACTTGCAAGATTGAAAGAAAAAGGATATACGATGAGATGGAGGCGATAGCCACAACTACGTGGGCCATCCAAGGGATGAAATCGAAAAGCCGCCGAGTCCCGACAATAGCGACTCTTGTTGCATGATAACTATGAGCAAGGCCGGCCATGAGAGGGAATCGGAGGACGCCCTAGCTGCGTGGGCCATCGAGGGGCAACAACACAACCCCAAACCCCAGCACGTGACTTGGGAAGCGGTTATAAGGGCCGCCCGGGAAGGAGCCGGTGCAGCTCGGCCCCTCACTGTCACTAGACTCCGTCGGGCCCGGTGGCCAATAGCGAAAAGGGCTCCCCGATTGACCTTAGCGGCATTGAAGAAATCCGGTCGAGACGGCGATGAGGAAGTTAATCTGTTGACCCGATGCGGGCGAGATCTTCCAAGGAAATCCCAAGGCGAGATAAGAAGGCCACGAGATCAAGCACCAAAAGAAGATCGCCGCCCTATGCTAAGGCAGTGAAACTCCAGACCACGAAAAAGAGGATCCGTGCTCACCCCGGTTGAAGCAAACACGAGGCCAACATTTCCCTCTGGTCTCTACTCACTTCGTCCTATCCCCATTTGAAGGCTGGAAGAAAGCTGGCTCGCACTCTCGTGCCTATTGATGCTACTCCCGATGATGTGGTACGGCTAATTGGAAACATCCATTACGGGAATATAATCACTTTCACGAGATCTCGACCTCCCTCAATTTGGGGTGATCATAATGAGCCTCTCTTCATCACGATCCAGTGGATGAACGACGCCTCCCTCGGGTCCTGGTTGATAATGGGTCAGGAATGAACATTCTTCCGGCAAAGATCATGAGCTTGCTTGATATCAAGACTACGAGACTTGAAGCCTTCTTCTCTCACGGTCAAAGCTTACGACTCAACATCCCGGCAGTCCTCGGAGTTGCTACTTTAGACCTCTGGTTTGGACGAAATTGATACTGTGGAATTCCGGGTTATCGACATCCCGATTACTTTCAATGCCTGTTTGAAGACCTTGGCTGCACCAAGTCAAAGGGGTCGCCTCAAGCCTCCACCGGTGTGTGAAATTCGTCTCGAATGGGGATCGACGACCATTTACGGAGATTTAGTCACTTTAGAGGGCACGGATACGGGCGGAATACCTATTACGGAAATCAAACATGACGAGGAAGGTCACATGCTAACGGGCTTCACGGTCGAGCCTCCCGAGGCCCAAGTGTGCAACATAGATCGACGGTCACTCGGGATAAAATCCCACCGGTCTTGAAAATGATGAGAAAAATGAGCTATCTACCTGGCCTCGGTGCAGGGAAGCACCAACAAGGAACTCACAAACTCATCGAAGTGAAAGGACGAGAATACTCGCCACGGCACAGGATATGAGGCCTCCCCGGTGGACTTTGCAAAGGGAAAAAGATTTGAAGGCTGCCACGGGAAAGGTCCGGTCGACAATCCTAAATCTCTCCCCTTCGGTCCTAATTTGGTGACTACTTTGTAAAGGGTCCCACACAACCGGGAAACATCACGAGCCCGCTCCTACGGCGGGATGGCTAAAGCTACAAGATAGCCTCAACAAGTTCGGAGGAACCAAGGCTAACCCGGTCAGTAGAATGTTCCTGGACCTACCCAAGATACACAGGGCTACCACTGCCATGAAGAGTGAGTATACCTTCGGGCGTGCGACACAGGTGGAGCAGGTTCGAGAAGCTCACAACCACTATTCCTACGCCCGGGAAGATCCGAAACACGAATTCGGGCGCGGTGCCAAAAGCTAAGGCCACGGAATTTCCCTCGAGATGATTGGGATGGTGCAGTTATGCGGCAATTGTTCGAAGAAGAAGTCAGTGCCGGACACGATTGATCTCGGCTCGGTCCAAAAGATGATAGCGGCAATTGAGAAAGGAAAACAAAAGCGGCCACGGTTCCGAGTCATGAGGCCACCCAGCAGCGATCTTGCTAAAGAGTGGGAAACTCTCTCGGGCCCGTCCGCGACCAAGGAGGAAATGATCACCAAGCTTGGATTGGTCCCCGTCCACTTTGTGTCAATCTAGGACAAGTCCTCCCAGTCTCTCTTTGTTAAGATCGGAGTCTCTAGGGTCGTCCAGATGGCCTTACGCACGAAGACTACGAGTGCAGCAAGCCTTGTATCCCTTTCGTTTTCAATGAAATGACGAACCTTTACAGTATCCCTTGATTGCCACTTTAACTAATGATGAATTAATTAATAAAAAAATTTTAATAATAATTCATTAGATAAAGAAACGAGACACATTAAACAAAAAAAAATCAAACAACAAAAAAAAAAATCTTTAAGCGAGGTTGTCAGGAAGAGGAAAATCGAGCCCAAGCTGCCGAAGAGATTTTGACGAGTGTGAATTTGGGAGCTGCGGAAGAGCCTAAAGAGCCTTGATTGGTGATTTCTTCGAAGGAATCGGAAAGGATGCTCTGCAAAGTCCTACAAAATCCTCAATTCAAAGAAAGTTGCCCTCTTCATCAAAGAAAACATCATGTGCGGATACGGGTTGCCGGTAGAAATCATCTCGAGATAATGGATCCCACTTCGAAGGGGAATGTGAAAAAGCTGGCAGCGGAATTCCGAATAACCCGTCACAAGTCATCTCCTACGGGCCCCAAACCAACGGAGCCGTCGAGGCGGCAAACAAGACTCTGGAAAATATCATCAGGAAAATGGGCATCAGGCGAGATTGGCCGAGAAGTTACACTTGGCACTGCGGGGCTCTGAGAACATCGATCGAACGGCAAGCGGGAAACACCTTTTGCCCTCACATACGGAATGGAAGCCGTACTCCCAATCGAGCTGGAAATACCCTCGCTCAGTATCTTCTTTGGAAAGCGGATCAACGAGGTCGAATGGCTCGAGTCGCCATGATGAATTGGCCCTACTAGACGAACGCCGATTGAAGGCCATGGAACACATCCGGGCCTACCAAGGAAGAATGGCTAGAGCCTTCGACAAGAAAGTAAAGCATCGGGAGATCCGAGAAGGTGATCTCGTTCTAAAGAAAAGCCCCGGTCCGTATCAACCCTCTCGGCAAATGGGAGCTGTATGGGTCGGGCCATATGTCGTCCAGAAGATCTTCTCCGGAGGAGCCATGCAACTTGCGGACCTCGACGGGAATCCCTTTGTACACCCGGTGAATGGTGACAAGGCTGCGAGATACTACGCGTAAAAAAAAAAAAAAAAACAAAAAAAAAAAAAAAAAAAAAGAGTGCTAAAAGAGTAATACCCAACTAGGTTAGAAACCCGAAAAGGGCGGCCTAGGTAAAAAACGAGGTTGCACCAAAAAAAAAAACAAAAAAAAAAAAAAAAAAAACAAAAAAAAAAAAAAAGAGTGCTAAAAGAGTAATACCCAACTAGGTTAGAAACCCGAAAAGGGCGGCCTAGGTAAAAAACGGGGTTGCACCAAAAAAAAACAAAAAAAAAAAAAAAAAAAAAAAAACAAAAAAAGAGTTCACCGGGTTGAACTACGAAGACTGAGCTCCTCAAAATGAGGGAACGTAGGCGGCGGAAACGGTTCGGTCTAAAGCACAAATAAAAGCCATACTTTGGCATCAATACAATTGATCGAGACCATGAAAGCGTCTCGAAAAACTCTAAAGCAATTCAAATATTCATTACAAGTTAAAAGCTCTTTGATGAGTCTAAGCCCGATTCATTCCTACAGCGAACTGCTAAAAGAAAACTAAGATACATAATCAAACTAATGTGTACGCCATGACAAGAAAAGGGATACTCGGAAACCTCGAGTCACTCCAAGCCACTCGTGCTTGGCCTCTCCCTTCTTCTTCCCCCTTGAGTCTTTCTCTTACGAGCAGGAAAAATGTCGGTATTCCTCCTACCAAGCTCTGGTATAGGGACGGGGTCTATCAAACCGGCCTCTGTCGGGGCCTTAGTAGCCCTAGCGTCATCCCTCATCTCCTGTAACCTAGGCGGTAGCATAGGAGCCCTCCTCTCTGTCTCTTGACGTAAGCCTCATAATCGGTCCACGGCGTCTCCGCTCTGTCATGAGGGTTGGCCCTCGCCTCGGCCCTCCTCCTCTCGAAGCGATCGGGTCCTCCGCACCCACAATGGCCTCACGCCGTCTCAAAATAGCCACCTGAGTCTCTCCCGAGATGCCTCTCATACCAATCCGGGTACCAAGTGGTCGGGAACACCGGTCTCGGACCTTTGAGAATGACCCGAGGAGGAAAGGCATCATACCTCCATGCTCGGGAAAGAAATGGAAACACCGAGGGATCATCCATGGAAGCAGGAGCCACCACCACGGTGGCTATATCATCAAAACCCTCCAAAGGAACTGCTCCAAGCCAAAGCTGTCTCGGGACTAAGCCGGAATGTAGAAGCTGGGTGAGAAAGCCCGGAAGCATAACCACGGGGGACCCGTCTGAAGCACTCTGCGAGTCTCCACCCGATGAGGCACCAACCATCGATATCTTCGGTCTGGCGACCCGCCATCCAACGCTCCCACGAGCCACGATCATCAAAATCTACATCGACACCTCTCTGGCAAAAGTCGAGGCACGATCATATCGAGAGGTTTCCCGAAAAAGAACCCCCAAACGCTCCATCGGCCACGGGGTCAAGAGGCACGGGCTGCCCCGTGCATATACCGCCGTCCGGTAGCTAATCATCGAGAGCATGAAAAGTCTCCCAGAATCAAAGGAACGACATCTACGCCGGGCGACGGTGAACGACGACATCCGGCGAGACCGATGGCGGATCCCGAAAGGAATAGACCATGAACAGGGTGCCAAACATACAAAGTGCAAAGGCATCCCAATAGGCATCATCCACCAAACCTAGGCCCCTAAATCTATCGGGAAGACCGGAAATATCGAAATGATCGGGACCGCGGATCATACCTTGCGCTTCCTCCGGGGAAAGATGAAGGAGGACGCACAATCTGTCAACAAAAGAAGCCCCTCCGGGCAAAGGAACCGCTATCTCTTCCACCTCCGGACCTCCAAGCAAGGCCCGAAATTCTTCCACAGTCGGAACAATCTCGTTGAAGGAAAGGCAAAAGACATGCCTTCTAGTATCCCAAAACGAAGAAGAAGCTCTTAAGAGGTCATAATCCGGAACCAATTCTTTGAGAGACCACAAGCATCGTATCTTGTACCTTTCTTCAAAGAATGATCTTCTCTCATGCATGATCTCCCTACACCACTCCTTGAACTTTTCAAAGAACAACATTTGCCTTTCTTTGGACAATTTTGGAGAATTTTTGGCCATTTCCATGGTTTTTCTCTCTTTCTCCCGAAAATGGCTGTTTGAATTTGGAGGTTGAAGAGGATATTTGAATTTGAAATAAAGCAAGACCAGTCTGAACCAAAATTAAAGGACAATGTCGAGCAGTCCCCTATCCGCGCGGATGGGATTGCTTTCCCAAAAAAAATCTTTGCAACAGTCCAAATTTGCTACACCAAAAGAGGAATATTCCGTCCCGGTTGCTCGAAACTTGTGCAAAAACCTCCCCAAACCAGTCCATATACCAAACACCCTTGCAAAAAAAAAAACAAGGCTCATGCAACACTGCATTCATATTGCATTGCATTCATAAAATAAAATCCTAAATTATTACATTCCAAAAAAAAAAAGAGTGTGCATAAAAAAAAAACAAGCAAACATAAATAAAATCCTAAATTATTACATCAAAAAAAAAAAAAATGTGCATAAGCTGTACAAATCTAAATCTCAATCTCAAATCTCAAAAAAAAAAAAAAATCAATCGGAGTCTCCAGCGCCCGATGTCTCCCCCCGGCCCCTCTTGCGACTCGGGCCCGCCTCCTCAGGAGCCCTGAAAATCTCGGGCTCAGAATCGTCCTCGTCTCCAGAGAGAGGCTCGTCAGGACCAACCGGCACGCTCTGATAGGGCAAGCCGAGATCTGCGAAAAAATCGTACCCGAAGGTGAAGGCGTCGGACTCCTGCACGTACGAAGACGACCCGCCATGCTGCCATACGTGTCCCTGCCCGTGTGGATCCCCGAGAATGACGTGATCCGAAGGCAACACCGCGCGGGGATCAAGGAGAGGAGACAAAGGAGTCTCTGAAGAAGTCTCCGAGCGAATAGGGGAAGCCTCCCGTCTGACAGGCGCCGGCCGTGGTCGCCTCGCTCTAGCCTGAGGAGCCCCGCAAGCGACCATCCTCCTGATGAATCTCTTGGCCCCGATCACTTGCTTCGTCAGCTTCTCGACGACCACCTCCGAAAACTGCACAAAAGCAAAAGCGTCAAAAAAAAAGAAGTGATGCTAAAGATGATGAAACAAAAGGAAGAAAAGAAGGGGAAAAGGTGAAGCCATACCTTCATACCCGGACGAGGCCGGAAAGCTCGTGGAAGTCGCTCGGGCTGAGGGATCTGCACCCTCAATCGGACCCCATCCTGGATATAGGAAAAATCCGTCCGAGGGTACCGCGGGATCCCAAGCCCCTCCCTATCCAAAACCTGAGGCATCCTCAGCCTCCTCAAGACGAATGTCGCATATGGCTCAATCGCCACGAAGTCCGAGAATCTGGCTGCTCGGTAATCATCCCAGGTCACTGACCGATCGCTCGGGTGCATCATATCGGCGGGAGGCTCCACCGGTGTCCTCAAAAGCGAGTTCACGCCATGCTGGCGCGTCACCCTCTCTCCCAGATAATAGGCATCGCAGGTCAGACCCCTCAAAATCCTCCGCTGCACTGTCCAGATCTCAGCGCCCTTCAGCTGCGCTACCTCAAAGCGATCCCAGGGGAAGAATATCATCCCCTCATCTGTCTCGGCCTCCGTCAAAGGAAGGCAATCCGCGTACCTGAGAGTCGTACGCCCCCTGGAGCTTATCTTCTCCCGGGCATGCTTGGACCAAGACTGCATGGCCGGATACGCCCCGACGTACTCCGCCGGCTGTCGCCACACCGTGACGTGGAAAAACTCCAACGCCCATACCTGCGAAAGGTAAAAATCCAATCAATCCAGTGCAAAAGAAAAGTGCGTGCTCAAAAAAAAAGAGGGAAAGCAAAAAGAGAGCTTATACCTCCAGGGCAAACTCAAAGCAGTACAAGGAGCTCACAGCCTTCCGGCTGTACCTATCAAGAGCAAAATAAAGCTCTGCCAGCCCGGCCTCTCCCCACGAGACATCTCCGGCCGTCTCCATGTCCTCCAAGGACCTCAACAAGGCAAAGACTGCCGTCCCCTCAGCATGTCCAAAGAGCGTGCTCGAAAAAGCAAACCACAAGAAGGCCCTGGCAATCTGATCGGCGCCTATCCTCTCCTCCCCAGCCTCGTAACTCGCTATGGTCTCCACGATCTTGCCGTAGACCACGGCATACTCCATCCCCATCCCCTTTTTGGGAATAGGGGAAAATCCCAGAAGAGCCTGCAGATCAGCATCGCTGTAGCCATCCCGCCACTCAATGCTGCGTCCATTAAAGGACAGGCCCGTGATCGCAGCGTAATCGGAGGGCGTAACCGTAGCCTCGCCCCAGAAGAAGTGGAAGGTGTGGGTCGCGTCCCACCAGTGCTGCGCCAGAGCAAACATCAAGCCCTTGCTCTTAGGGAACTTGACCAGTCCCCTCAAGCACTCGACGAACTCCCAGAGCCCCGTCTCGACAACAATCTGTCTCGGACTCGGCAAAGCTCCTCGGCCCGCATCCGGAAGCCGGTCCCACAAGTCAATCACAGACTCCACCGATCCTCGAGTCTTCATCTTGTTCAGCTGCTCCGTCACAAAACGGTTTCCGCCCTGTAATAAAAAAAAAAGAGAAAGAGAAAATGTCAAAAAGATTGCATTTGCATTTACATTAAAAAAAAAAAGAAATTTCGACAGCATAACAGCATACAATGAGCATAGCCCCATTTTTCTCGCATGAAAGAAAACAGTTTTCAGCAAGTCCCAATGCATTCATCAAAAAAAAAAAAGATGCATTCCTACGGAAGTAAAAACTCCGTCCCATTTTCATAAAATAACATGCATCATCTCAAAAAAAAAATTTGCATACATGCATATCATCCATCTTACATGCAACGGGAGGAAAAATCCGTCCCACTTTTCAAAAAAAATCCTAAACATACATACATCTCATATTGGCAAAATGCCCATTCTTTCCAAACAAAATGCATGCATTGCATCATCATTCATCAATATCAAAATTCAATTTCAAAAAAAAAAAATCATCATCATCATCAACATGCAATATTCAATTTCAAAAAAAAAATCACAATTCTTCGAATTTTCACATGTAATTTTCGAATTGAAAAAAAATGTGGCAAAAATGCCAATTCTTTTTCCCAAGCAAAATGCACATTTTGGGTTACTCATATACTCATTACAACATGCAAAGCATCAAAACCAAGATTCAAAGCCAAGAACATCAATCATTCGAATTTTCAAAAAAAAAATTAATTCAAAAATCACCCAAAATTCAAATTTCAAGCAAGAAATCAACAAAGGGATCAAAGGGTTTCAAAGTATACCGTTCGGAGATTCGAATCCGAAGCCCAATGTTGCCAAGCATCGGGGTAATGCTCCTCCGCAACCGATTGCGAAAGATTGTAATGCCTCCTCATCCGGACGAGCTCCAATCGCCTCTCCGCTACCGGGCCACGTCCTTGGCCTTGAAAAGCGCCTTCCCCGTGTTCCATTGCTCGAAAATCGAAGAAAATCGGAAGATTTCGGAGCTCCAAAGGCCAAAGATGGCGGATTTGCGACTTTCTCTCTCTTTCCTCTCGTGAAATTCAAAAAACTGGACTGAGGAAGAAGAAGGGCGTTGGCCCTAATTAATACCCCTGACTTTCCATCCCTATCCGCGCGGATAGGATTGCAAAGGTCAAAATGACCCTTTTGCCCCTTAAAATTCCAGGACTCTGCAATTCAGTCCCCAACTTGACAGAGTTAACCAAAGTTAACCAAAGTCAGCCCCTTGTCAAGAAAATATTCCCCGGCAGTCAAACGTAAGACCGATCTCCTCGAGAAAGATAACGGATCCCGTATCTTTCATCAAAATTACCCCCCGGCAGTCAAACGTAAGACCGAGTGACCCGAGAAAGATAACGGATTCCGTATCTTTCATCAAAATATTCCCCGGCAGTCAAACGTAAGACCGAGTGCCCCGAGAAAGATAACGAGATCCCGTATCTTTCATCAAAATTACCCCCGGCAGTCAAACGTAAGACCGAGTGCCCTGAGAAAGATAACGAGATCCTGTATCTTTCATCAAAATTATCCCCGGCAGTCAAACGTAAGACCGAGTGCCCCGAGAAAGATAACGAGATCCCGTATCTTTCATCAAAATTACCCCGGCGATCAAACGTAAGACCGAGTGCCTGAGAAAGATAACGAGATCCCGTATCTTTCATCAAAATTACCCCCGGCAGTGAAACGTAAGACCGAGTGCCCCGAGAAAGATAACGAGATCCCGTATCTTTCATCAAAATTACCGGCGATCAAACGTAAGACCGAGTGCCCTGAGAAAGATAACGAGATCCCGTATCTTTCATCAAAATTACCCCCGGCAGTCAAACGTAAGACCGAGTACCCCGAGAAAGATAACGGATCCCGTATCTTTCATCAAAATTATCCCCGGCAGTCAAACGTAAGACCGAGTGCCCCGAGAAAGATAACGAGATCCCGTATCTTCCATCAAAATCATCCAACGGCAGTAAAACGTAAGACCGATTTCCCAGACGAATACGTCTGATTTTCCCCAGCAAAGGCTAACGAAATCCCCAGCAAAGTTAACGGAATCCCAAAAGCCAACAGAATCTCGAGTAGTACTCGAACTACGAAAGGGCTTGATTCCCCGCTAGGGATACGTAGGTAGCATATCATTAGGTCCAGCCCCCCGACCAAAACGGTCACCCTCTCCTTCGGCAGCAGACGAAGTCCAGAAAAGGCCATTTCAAATTAAGGTCAGGCGCCTAAAAGGCCATCATCATCAAGGTCCGAGGCGCCTAAAAAGCCATCTCCAAGGTCCGAGGCACCTAAAACGCCATCATCAAGGTCCGAGGCACCTAAAAAGCCATCTTCAAGGTCCGAGGCACCTAAAAAGCCATCATCATCAAGGTTCGAGGCAAGGTTCGAGGCACCTAAAACGCTATCACTAGGAAAGCGATAAATCGCAATCATCCCCAGCAGAGACCGAAAATGGTCATTCCTATCCCCAGCAGAGCGGATAGCCATCAGACCGAAAATGGTCATCTCTTATCCCCAGCAGAGTTTCTTTCCAGCGAACGACTGTAGAACTCGCTCATCAGGTTCGAGGCACCTAAAACGCCATCATCTCCGTGGTCAAAGACCCGAACTACGACTGGCTTGATTCCCACTCGGGATACGTAGGTAGCCTATCGCTAGGTTCAGCCACCCGATCACTCGATCATCCTGCCAAATATGGAGCCTTACTCTTATCGACGACCCCGCTTCCTTGAAAGCGCCGTCGCCAGGGGCTCTTGTAAGTGCTCCAATTTGAGCTTGTTAGAATTTTCGTTAGAAAATTAACGAAAGTTATAACATTTCTAACAATTCCTAACAATCCTAACTTTTCTAACAAAGTGAGGGTAAAATGGGCATTGTTATTTAAGGTTAAACCTTAAAAAGAATCTTAAAAAAGAAAAACAAAAGAATAAAACCACAAATAGAAATCTTGGAAACATAATCTGGTCAATTTGAATTTTGAAAAAGATTATTCCTTGTGTCCAAAGCTGACGGCAATTAATGAACGGTGCACGGCGGATCCATCCGCGCGGACATGTTTGCATTTTCAGGAGGGCTATAAATTGAGCCCTCCAGTCACAAAAATAAAGAGGAAAAAACACATTTTGCACCGAACCTCTGGCGAAATATAGAGAGAAAACAGTGAGAATTCACTTGAATTGTCACCATTTTCTCTCCAATCTTTCCCAACTCATACTCATCCACTCACTCTCATATTAAAGCCCTAAACACTCATACACTCAAGCCAAACACTCAAGAACACAAGGAAGATTGGTAAACCCTCCTCTTCCTAACCCTAAATCTCATCCATGCATGCATCTTCAAACTACAAAATGTAGTTCCTTCATCTTCTTGCTTTAGATCTAAGAAGATCACCATGGAAGACCATCTCCATGGATGATCTTCTACAAAGATCAAAATTACTTTCAAGTTTTCTTACTTTCTTGCAAAGAAAATTCATTTTCAAAACCCTAAAAACCATTTTCAAGCATAAAATCTCATTTTCAAAGGATAAAAATCCCCTTCCCAAGCAAATGTAATGCTTAGTCCTAATGTACCCCAAGGATGGTTTGGTATAGTTGATTCACCACTAAAATGTCTAGTGATCACTAACCAAAACCTAGGGAAATGGGGACAAGCATGGATGCAAAACCCCCCTTAAAATCATATTTTCTTTCTTGAGAAGTTGCTGTCCAGTAGCAATTTTCTCAGACCTCAGTCCATGGTCTTAATTTTTGGACACAGATGAACTTGGAATTTGGTGTTGACTACAAAACACTTTTTGTAGCCAACATCCAGATCTTTCCAGACATATTTTTACTTTATTTTTTGGGTGAGTAAAACTCCTCTTTTCAAATTTTCTTACAGAGGCTAGTTCATCAGCTTCTGGGAATCCAGATCTCATATCTGAGGTTTCCAGAAGGTTTTGACCCCTCAAATCTTCTCCAAAATGGAAAATTCCTTCGTACAAACTTTATTTAAGGTGTCTAGAACAACTTTCATTCTCTGAGTTTATCCAGATTATGAAGTTTTAAGACCTTTGAATCCCTTTCAAAATCAAAGGTCCACTGCCTTTTTCATTCTGGCAGAAATGGCTCTCAACTTCAAAAGGTCTTTTGAGTACCAAATCTCAACCCAAAAATCTTCCAAAAAATCATGGGATCAGTTTAAAGTCTTAAAAAGATATCCCAATTTTTACTTTTCTGAGTTTCAACTTATTTTGGCCAACACACACACACACACACACACACACAAATGATTTTCAGCTTGGAAGACTCGTTTTACGAGACGCGTCGGGTGCACACTAACGTCCTTCCCGACGCGTAACATGACCTCCGAACCTAAATCTCTGATCTCGGGCTTTTTTCAAAGTTTTGGCCCTCAAAATTAAAATGGCGTGGCGACTCCGTTTTCGTTGATTTTTTCAAACACAAAAAATGGGAAAATTTTCGGATACACACATCATCACAGATGTGTCTCCGGCGAAGACACTCAGGCGTGAGAGTAAGATAACAGTGTATTATAGCTCAAAATGTATTGAATAATGAACTCAGAATACAAAATGGCAGTTACCTTTCACCGTTTGGTAGTGATGAAGTATTTATAGACAAGAGTGGTGTATTTTTGGGGAGGCGACATGTGCTCCGAGATTGTAGCGGCAGTTACTTGATTGTGGGAACGTGTCTATAACGGCCCCTGATTTGTAGGGATGTGGTTATGAGAATTGTTCAACCAAATACGCCGGCAAGTGTCAGGTCGTCACTTGTTGATTTAGGTCGAGGTCGCCACTCGTGGAATGGTCGACCTGACTGTCGGGTAGAGCATGGTTCGTACCCGAATCGTGATTTGGATTATGAGGTCGGACTAAGTTAGGTCGGGACCTGGTAGGTCGGACCATGGGCTTAGTCGACTGATACAAGAGATGGGCTTTGGGCCTTGTTCTGATTGGGTCAGCCTCATTGAGAACGTGATGGCCAAGGCTGCTTGTGATTGGGCTTTACTCCTTTGGCCCAACTCGACACCTTTGGTATGTTCAATTATTATTATTATTATTATTATTATTATTATTATTATTATTATTATTATTATTATTATTATTATTATTGTGATTATGATTATGATTCTTATTATTATTATTGAACTGAATAAAAGTGACGGACTAGGCCCAACGATCCAGTCCAGCTATTTACATATTATTGCCACCACATTTTCAGTGGACAAGGCCCAATCATTACCAAGCCCAAGGTTCATCGATATTGATCAATTGACTTAGCTCATAGTCCGACCTACTTGGTCCCGACCAAGCTTTGTCTGAATACAATCCACATCCTATATACGGGCATGCCCCGAACATATCCATCAGTCAGGTCGGCCTAGTCCCAATAGGCGACCTCGACCTACCAGAAACGTCGACCTACAGAGTCCAGGCATATTTATACTTCTTTCCATAATAGACTCCCTACGAATCAGGAGTTATATTTGGATAAGATCTCTCATGCGTATCTAATCCATGATTCAAGGGATTTAACACAATCCTATTACAAATATATCCCTCATCAACAACTATAAATACATGACAATATCAACCGTTTCAAGGTAATTGCTATTTGTTATTTTGAATACATTGTTCTTTATAACTTATCAGCTCTCATATACACCATACTTACTCTCACGCCCGAGGGTCTTCGCCGGAGACCATTCCGGCTAGTCGTGGGTTCTAATTCAAGGTCAAAATCCAGGTGACCGGTCTTGCAGCTGGACGGAGATTGATTACGGCTATATTCTTGCAGCATCAGTTTGGTTCCATTGCCGGGAATCGTTGCTCTTTGACCTCGAACATTAATCAGAGTGTAATATGGCTCAAGACGGAGAAACTGCATCCTCTTCTAGCGATCCGACGCTCAGCCTTACAGTAAGGAACGCAGAGGCTGGCACAGGAAACGCCGACGGTAATACGGACGCTGGTGCTGGAAATCGCAATGTTTACATGCCTCCTCCTCCTCCTCCACTGCGTCAACACAGGAGGTCTACTCGCTTGAACAGCGTGGCAGATGGCAGAGGTTTTCCCGATCGCAGAAGGGAGAAGAGACCTGCGACAGAGACATAAGCCCAGCCCCCTCTGAAACGCCAACTGGTAGGTCGAACCGTTGCAGGCGACCAGGTAGGTCCCTCAACCAATCACCCCAGTAAGAAGGTTATGCTACTGTAGCGGGCTAGAATTTTGGCTGAATTACTGGAGATGGAGGATGATCCAGCTCAGAAAGATGAGAGATCACAGAAAGCTGCACCCTCCCAGGTCTCTCGCAGGCCGCCAAACGAGAATGGTAGGCAGAATGGGAATGCTATGACGAACGATGAACGCCGAATTGTTGAGCGGTCTATCCGTACGCACATGCATGTTCCCAATGATGACTTGAGAAGTCATCTCAATAACAATAGGGAACAGGAGGCTGAGTCGGAGTTGAGGCGACAAAGGGAAGCTGAAAGGAATAGGCATAGGTCGCCTGTTAAAACTGAGAGATCGCAGTCCCACCGCGAAAGAAATGGGCGCAGGTCGTCTATCAGGGTAGAAAGGTCCCAATATCACCAAGATAGAGATGCTCAGAGGTCGCCAGTCAGGGAAAATAGGCGCAGGTCACCAGTAAACTCAGTAAGGTCGCCTTCTCATAGAGGTAGAAGAGGTAGAGAAGTGACTCAAGAAGAGAGCCTCACCAGGATGAGCGACAGAGATCTAACCATGTCTCACCATCAAGAAACAACAATCCAGATGCTAGGGAATGGTTACAGTGGAAAAAATGGTTAGAGCAATGGGAGTCCGACAGGAAGGAGGATACTGGACAGGGCGAACGAAACGACTTTACTCTTCGCCCCTTATCCAGAGAATTGCTCGAGCGACGACCTCCTATAGGTTTCAAGTTGCCAGCTCTTGACAAATATTCAGGTGCGACCAATGCCCAGAACCATATGCAGCATCTGGAGGCTACCATGTGCTTCGTCTCCACCGAGGATGATATGATGTGCAAGGCACTAACCAGCACCCTCACAGGGGCAGCACTGACCTGGTTTCGTGGTTTGGCACCGGGTTGTATTACCACATGGGAGTACATGAGGAGGAAGTTCCTAGATCGCTTCTCGACAGCTGGAGCCCAAAAATTGACGGTCACCGACTTGAACAATCTGACGCAAGGAAAGAATGAAAGCTCGATGAGCTACTATACCAAGTTCAAGGAGATGGTCGACCAAATTGAAGAGGACCTGACAGACAGGGAAGTGATAAATTGCTTCAGGAATGGGGTGACCTCTGCAGACTTAGACTACGAGCTACAAGTCAGGAGCGTGAAGACCCGACAAGAACTGTTTGAAAGGGCCTACAATGTGGCCATAGCTGAAGAGAGGAAGGAAAAGAAGAAGGAAAAAGGTCCCAAGTCCGAGGTCGTAGATACTGATAAGAAGGACCCAGCAAAGAACGGTGGTAACAACAAAAATGGGAAAAATAGGACTAGGGCGACTGAGAGAGTGCCCGAGACATTTACTCCGTTGACAGTAAGTCGCACTGAAATCTTGAACACGGTCGAGCTAGGCCCACCTGCTCCAATGAACCCAGGAAACAAGTTCAGAAGGGATACCAGCAAATACTGTGATTATCACAAGGATACGGGTCACACTACAGAACAGTGCATGAGTCTGAAACGTATCATTCAGAAGTGGGAAGCTCGACAGATATGTGAAAGGAGCTCAGCCTGGCGGAGGTGAGCGAGCAGCTGGAGGTATACCTGAGCCAAGGCAACCTTGATTGAATTTGGGAGTGATCACTGAGCAAACTAGCAACACTGCTCTAAAATATAAGATCTTTCAGCTCAACAAAGCCCCCCATGTACCACCTAGAAGCTACATCAGAGATGAAGTTATCAGTTTCTATCCGAATGAGCTAGCGACCAATATGGCGGCCAGAGAGCAAGTTCTTTTTATCCTAGGATTGATTGATGGGTGTACGACGAGCAGACTTTTGATAGACATGGGGGCCTGCAAGGCTATCCTTTTCTACAAGACATTTAAAGAAATGGGACTTACAAAGGAGCAGTTGTTGCCCTATGATGGTCGACTTGAAGGCTTCACCAATCATAGGGTGGACACTAGGGGGCAGATCGAGCTAGACGTCGACATAGGCCAACATCCATTCTGGGTCACGACTAAGGTAACATTTATTGTTATTGATGGAAATAGTGATTATGCTGCTATTTTGGGTATCCCTGGCCAGGTCGCACTTGGAATGGTGGCCTCTATCCTCCATTAGCGAGTTAAGTTCCCAATATTAGCTAGAGTAGGCTGCGTGTAAAGTACATCTCGAGCTTACCTTGATCACTTCCTTCGAACAAGGAAGAAGTGGGAACTAGAAGTTGATAATCCCGAGGGATACTTGAAGCTTTCTAAATCTGTCACCACAACTTCATGACTATCTATAATCACCTGCGTGGATGAGGTGACCTATCACTCACATGACTATGTCATGATTGAGCCGACACATCCCTCCCAAGACACTATGGTTGATTCGGATGCAGTTATGGTCGACCAAGTCATCATAGGTGAACTATGCCTACAGATCGACCAAAACTCGGGGGACCACCAGCGAAGAGATTGCAGCTGAGCTAGATGGTATGATTGTTGAAGAGGCTCCACAGTTGGGGGCTGAAGAAAGATAGAGGGTTTGTGAGATCATTATCGAGACCCTACAATTCAGAGATGGTCCGGAGTTAGAAGCTGTGGACGAGCTAGAAGCAGTGGCGACTAATCCCTCCTATCCCGATCAAAAAATTCAAATCGGTAAGCAGTTGTCAGCTGAGGAAAGAGCAGAGATTGTCAAGCTACTGGGAGAAAGCAGTGATGTTTTTGCTTGGCATGTGGAAGATATGAAAGGAATCAAGGAGGAGGTCGCTGTTCACAGATTGGAAGTTAATCCGACCATGAAACATAAGGCACAGAGGCTACGAAGCTTTGCTCGCGACAAAGAAGAGGCGATCAAACTTGAGGTACAAAAACTTTTACGTGCAGGTATCATCAAGGAGGCTACTCATACCACCTGGTTAGCTAACGTGGTCATGGTGAAGAAATCTAATGGCAAATGGCGTATGTGTGTCGACTTCACCAACCTTAATCTTGGCGGCCCAAAGGATAGCTACCCACTACCCCGGATTGACAAGCTTGTAATTTCTATAGCTGGGCATACTACATTGAGCTTCCTCGACGCCTATTCAGGCTACCATCAGATCAAGATGCACAAGGATGATATAGTGAAGACGGCCTTCCAAGCTGCTGGGGGTATCTACTGTTATAATATGATGCCATTCGGCTTGAAGAATGCAGGAGCGACCTACCAGAGGATGGTCAACAAAGTCTTTGCCTCCCAAATTGGCCGAAACATGGAGGCCTACGTCGATGATATGGTCATCAAAACAAAGGTCGGACGTCACGTGGTCGACCTAAGGGAAACGTTCGCCAATTTGCGAGCAAACAACATGAAGCTAAATCCTAGCAAGTGCGTATTTGGGGTAGCTGCAAGGAAGTTTCTGGGTTTCATGGTTTCTCAGCGAGGTATTGAAGCCAATCCTGAAAAGATCAAGGCTCTGGTCGACATGAAGGAGTCTACGAGTATCAAAGAGATGCAGCGACTCAATGGTAGGGTGGCAGCCCTAGGTCACTTTATTGCTAAGTCGGCAGAAAGGTCTCTCCCCTTCTTTAAATCTTTGAGGGGGACGAAATTTATTGAGTTGACGGTCGAATGTCATTTGTCGTTCCAGCAGCTTAAGGAGTATCTTGCCTCTCCACCGTTATTAAGCAGCCCGGTCATGGGGGAGACCTTGTTCGTTTATTTGTCTGTTAACAATCAAGCTGTAGCCGCTGTTCTAGTTCGAGAAGAAGGAGGGCTTCAGAAGCCCTTATATTATGTAAGTAAGGTCCTGTCTGATGTAGAGGGAAGGTATTACAATACAGAGAAGGTGGCTTATGCTTTGGTCGTAGCATCGAGGAAACTGCGAGCTTATTTCTTAGCTCATGCCGATTAATCAACTGGTCAATTGGTCTCACTGAATTCGACATTTATTTTAGGCCTCGAAAGGCATTGAAAGCTCAAGCTTTGGCAGACTTCTTGGTCGAGCTTATGTTCACCAAGGAAGATAGAGAAGTACGAGCCTAGAAGGAGAAAGCAAAAGGAAAGGAACCAGCAACTCAGCCCGCCATCAGTTTGCCCGACGATTGCTAGAAAGTGTACACTGTGGGTTGGCAACAAAGAACGTTAGTGGGGCTGGGATTGTATTGGTCGAGCCAGAATCAGGGACAGTCTACGAGGAGGCGTTGAGATTCAAATTTGAAGCATCTAACAACCAGGCCGAGTATGAAGCTTTGGTCGCAGCCATCGAATATGCAAAGTGTTTTGGGGCAACCAAGATCGTGGCTTACTGTGACTCGCAGTTGATAGTAAATCAAGTTAGAGGAGAGTATGAAGTCCTGAATCCCACCTTGGTCAAGTACTGTGACCTGGGAAGGAGCTGATCAAAGACTTGGAATTTTGGGAGATACAGAGGGTTGGTCGAGATGATAATGAATTGGCCGACCTACTCTCAAAATTGGCTACTTCGGACGAACAGCATGGGGAACCTATCTCTTACCTTGAACATCCAGCTTATGAGAGGGTTCAGATTCAATTCCTGGAGGATACCACTAGAGATTGGGTCTACACCAAGTGCTGGATCGAGGAAATGCGAGCCTATTTAGAGACCGGCGAGCTACCTGATAACGAGAAAGCAGCTCGAGCTATCAAGAAAAAGGCTCCGAGGTACGTTATTCAAGGAAACACATTATTCAGGTGGTCCTTTTCTAAGCCATTATTTAGATGTGTTCACCCTCAAGAAGTTACTCAATTGATGTACGAGGTACATAGTGGGGTTTGTGGCAGACACCCGGGGGCCAGAACTTTAGCCGACAAATTGATTACATTGGGTTATTATTGGCCACACATGAGAGCGGATGCTCACGATTTTGTTCAGGGGTGCGATCCGTGCCAAATATTTGCCGACCTACCTATCTTGCCTACAACCGAGCAAACTCCAGTAGTCGCAACTTGGTCTTTCGATATGTGGGGAGTTGAATTGATTGGTCCCTTCCCACCCGCTCGAAGAAATTGCAAGTATGTGATCGTCGCTATTGATTACTTTACAAAGTGGGTCGAGGCCAAGCCGTTAGCCAAGATTACAGAGGAGAACGCCATCAACTTCATTCATGATTTCATTTGGTCCTGATTTGGGATTCCTCGAGCTATAGTGTCGGACAATGGGCTACAATTCTCCACAACTTTCGAAGAAGAAATGAACAGAGTAGGAGTCAAGCATTGGAAGTCATCAGTCGCCTATCCTCAAGGTAATGGGCAAGCTAAAGCAGTAAACAAATTGGTCCTCTCTGCACTTAAGACGAGTTTGGTTGGTCAACGAAGCAACTGGTTGGATGAACTTCCCATCTCTCTCTAGGCAGTCCGTACAACCACTCGGGGGGCCCACGGGTGAAACCCCTTTCGCTCTAGCATATGGATCAGAGGCCATGGCACCGGCCGAACTACAATTCCCTACAGCAAGGGTAGTTTTCTTTGATCAGGAGAAGAACAACATCAATAGGTTGATCGACTTGGATTTGATCGACGAGAAGCGAGATACAGCTTAGTTACGGATGATCAACTATAAGCAGAAAACTAAGAGCTACCTTGATAAGAAAGTTAAGATAAGATTGTTCCAAGTAGGTGACCATGTGTTAAGGAGGATCGAGTCAACTGGAAAGAGAACTCAGATGAACAAGTTATCTCCCAATTGGGAAGGTCCCTACATCGTTACTCGAGTTATTAAGGAAGGAACTTACATGATCGCCCATCTAGATGGTGAGGAGTTGAAGCACCCGTGGCATGCTACCCACCTTATCAAATACTACTTCTAGTTCAGTTTTCTAGTTCAGTTTCAACTTTAGTTTCCGTTTTCAAGTTTGAGTTTAGTTCTAGTTCTAGCTCTCCTCTCTCTATGTAATAATGCTACTACTTCAATAAAGTTGCAGTTCTATTCAACCAAAAAATGTGTTACGTTTTTTGTATCGATTCTAACAGACTCGATTCTTAATTAGTCTCGTTCATTTAACGAGTCCGACTCTTAGTCGACTTCGTTCTAACAGGCTCGACTCTTAGTCTGCCTCGTTCCTTTAAACAAGCTCGACTCTCAGTCAGCCTCGTTCCTTTAAACAGGCATGATTCTTAATCAATCTCGTTCATTTAACAAGTCCGACTCTTAGTCGACTTCGTTCTAACAGGCCCAACTCTTAGTCAGCCTCATTCCTTTAAACAGGCTCGACTCTTAGTCAGCCTCGTTCCTTTAAACAGGATCGACTCTTAGTCAGCCTCGTTCCTTTAAACAGGTCCGACTCTTAGTCGATCTCGTTCTAATAAGATTAGACTCTTAGTCAATCTCATTATCAAATGAGCCAAGTATTAGGTCGACTTTATTTCTAAAAAGTAGTCCGACCAAAGGCTCATAAAGATCTCATTCCTTCTATCAAATCTAGTTTGACATACATTCATACGTGGATCAAAAGCAAAAGATTCAAGTATAAAAAGTCAGCTACGATTAAATAAAAGCAAGTCCCCCAAAACGGGCCAGGACTTGGGTAAGTAAAACATTACAAGTTAAGATGTCTCCCAAAAAGCTGGGCCAAAGCATTAATACATAAAAAGCAAAAATTATTTTGGAACTTGTCTCGTTACATTGCCAAATTAAAAAGACAAGGAAAGTTCAAACAGCTGGATCGTCCTCAGCTTGATCGATGATATTAGATTGAGTGCCAGAAGTTGCCTCTTGCTGTTGAAGATGGTTAAGCTTCCCAGATTCGGAAAAGGTATGCTTTGGGGTATCGTCGTCCAAGGCCAGCTCCTCACGGTCCTCAAGCTCCTTCAGGATAGTGTTAAAGTTGACAGGCTCAATAGGAGGTGCGACCCAAGGCTCCGCCTCCATCTCAGCATCTTCTTCTGCTAGAGCAGCCAGATCATTCTCATTATAAGGGATCAGAGGGTGGCCTTGACGAGCCGCCACATCATATTTCTCCTCTGATGCCCACTTAGCTAGCTGCTCAATGGGCAGATTAATGGAGGGGTCCACTAGAATGCGTCGAGCCATGTGACGCCGACCTACATCAAAGAGGACCTTGCCTGCTCGGCGACATAATTGTGGCAAGCATCACTCTCTTTATAGGCTTCTATGGCAGCCTTGACTGCGACCTCTAACTTAGCTTGGGCCTCCTCATCCCATTGTTGCCGAGAAGCCTTAAAATCGTCAGTTTGCTTAGCTAGCATGTCAGTGCTCTCTTCCAACATTTTGGTCGCCACCTCGAGATCCTAATCAACTTTCTCCTTACCCAGCTTGGCTGCAACGAGCTCCTTCTGGAAACCTCCAAGTTTGCCCTAGGCTTCTTCCTTGTCCTTCAGGGCATCTTCCTTCACAAGCTTGAGGGACTCATATGCTGAATCCAGATTAGCATGTCTCTCCTCAAGGTCTGCGTATTTCTTCTCCAACGTCCCTAGCTTAGTAGACTTCTGATCCAGCATGGTCTTGGCCAGTTTCTCCTGCTCCTCAGAGGCTTTCCAGTAACTCGTAGCTAGTTCAACCATGGCAAGAGTCTACAGCAGCAAAACCCAAGGAGCAGATCGACTAAAACTTGATGAAAATACGAGCAAGAAAAAAGAATGGTATTTACGTGAAAATTTAAAGTGTTACCTCGGAGTGGACCAGACCCGGCCTAGCTTCGAACATTTCAGCGGTCAGGCCCTTGTCAGTAAACTTTCTATCCAGATCCTGATCAGCAGCTCTTCGCACCACCACCTGGCCGTACTCAAGCTCAGGATACTCCCTGCAAGAGCTATCTACCCCAGTGAGCAAAGTAACATTGCTCAATTTATCCACACGAGCCTGAACTAGCTCGGGATAAGAGACTTGGATAGTTGAGGGCTGGGAGCTGCTCACAGAGGCCTTCCCTTTTTCAGATTTGGGATTGGGCTTGGACCTCTTTTTCGTGTTAAGGGGTTGGGCATCTTCTTCTTCCTCATCAGCATCTAGATTGACCACAGGTGTTTGGGCCCTACCTTGGGAATCCTCTTGCATTGGTTCATATGCTTGCCCCTCTACTTCATCTCTAACTGTGTGAACCTCTTGGGCGTCACCATCAATCTTTTCTACCTCCATTTCAGCATCATCCTCTTCCACGGGGATCAATTTATCCATCTCTTCATCAACCAGCTTCAATAACTTCTGGCGATCCGCAGCCTCTTTCTCACGATTGGCTCGGGCGTTGGCAGCTCTAAAACTCCTTTTACTCTTCTTCACATTGACAACACATCCCATATTAGCCTCTTGCTCGGGGGTAAGAACTGCACAAGACAAATACCAAGTGTTAGCTCAATATGGGTAAGACATTGATCGACAAGCAAAGCATGTACAAGCTAAAGTTCTACATGCAAGCAAAGTATGTACGAGTTAAAGTTCTACATACGATCAAAAAATATAGGCGCTAAAGTTCTACGTGAAAGCAAAGTATGTACGAGCTAAAGTTCTACATGCGAGCAATTAATTGACGAGCTAGGAGACAAAAAGCAGGTAAACACTTACCCCAAAGTGGTCCAAGTTCTCTCTGCAGTTACCAGGGGTCCTCTTACACTCATGGCACTGGCTCTCAAATATGAATCTGTCTCCCTCATAGGTAACCCAGTCAGGATATCTCAAGCACCTAACTATGGGGACCAAGGGAACTGCATCCCCCTTACCAAGCATCATCCCAGCCTGGATATAATTATTTTTGGTGGTCCCCAAGACCTCCCAGCTAATGGGGCTCCTCTCAGCTACCTCCACTAATTTCTTATATAGATCATCACTCCAGTCAGGTATCCAATAATCCTCCTCCTTTATCACATCAGACTCATCATTTGGCAATGGGAATTCCCATCCTCTCCTACTTTCAACTACAATAACATGAGCATTCCATCCACTCACTTTACTAGGAAGATTAACAAAAAGCTTTGGGGCATGAGGCCTGGAAGGGGTGCTAATCCCCATATCTACCTTATCTGTGGTAACTTTGAAAAACATCCTGAAAATGTGAAGGCATGGTTGAAAGCCTAAAAACCTACACACCATTGCAAAACACACTAAAACCCTACATGTGTTAGCCCCCAGTTGAAGAGGTAGGGCGTTCAAACACTCAAGAAACTCATTGACAAATGGATCTAAGGGAAGCCACAAGCCGGCCTCAAATTGGCCATAGAAAAAAGCTACTCTAGTTGGATCAATGGTGTAGGACGAACCAAATCGAGACATGAATTCCTTCTTGGTGTAGTGATTCACCCCAAACTCCTTCCTGTCAACTTCACAGAAGTCATACACCATGGCCACGCGAGACTCCGAGTTCTTTTTCCCTCGAATAGGCTTAGGAGGTACATAACCTCTCTCATTCCTCCTTTTAGTAACAGAGGAGTCAAATGCATCCACTATCCGCGGGCTGGAAGAAGTAGAAGGTGTAGCTCCCCCTTGAGCGGCCATATCTAAAGAAGAAGAAGAAACATGGGAATCGATCCTATGCTCAGGCACATGTGACCTACCTACATACGACCTAGATTCCTCTGGAAACCCCTTTCTATTCTAAGGAAGGAGGGCTTATTGGGATCCTTGACATAGACCAGAGTTAGATGGTTGAGTAACTCGTGAAAAAGATGAAAAGACAGAACAGTTGGGTCATCTACTTCTAAATCTCCCAAGCTCTCCCACAGGCAAACCTAGTTCGCTAAAGGTCAAACCCCACCTCGTAAAAATAGAGGCACACTCAGGCAAGGACATCTCCTTCCACACTCCTCCTATGTGTTTATATATTCGATGATTAATGGAGCAGTACCCATACCAAACCCCAGGTTCACAGCTAAAAGTTCTAGCCATGGCGAAAATCGATGAAAAAGCTTGAAAAACTCAAAAATTAAAGGGAAAGCGAGGGACACGGAGAATACCTCAAATTGATTTGAAGAAGAGAGTCGTAATGAAGAAAACGTTGGTCGGGGTACACCAGGGATCAAGAAACCTAGCTTTGCCTGCTGCAGTAGATATACACCTAGAATTAGGGGGTTCGCAAAATCCAAAGAGGAAAAGGTTTTCTCTTTTAAATCCTTACTGGAAATTGAAAGGTAGGGGTTTACAAATGGTTAATCAACATTTAATGGCCTGGGCGGTTTTCGAGGCAGCAATAATTACAGAAATACGGTGCTTCTACTGATCCAGCCGTCCACAGTCAAGGAACAGGATTGAGCCACATCGCTATGGTCGATCATCTGTCAAAGTTTGAGCATCTACCTACGGTCTACTTGAATCTTCATCAAAAAATTGTATAACTTCCTGGTCGACAAAATTCACCCAGAAAGTTGGGGGCCACTGAACGGAATAAAAGTGACGGACTAGGCCCAACGATCCAGCCCAGTGATTTAAATTTTATTGCCACCACATTTTCAGTGGGCTAGGCCCAATCATTACCAAGCCCAAGGCTCATCGACATTGATCAATCGACTTAGCTCATAGTCCGACCTACTTGGTCCCGACCAAGCTTTGTCCGAATACGATCCACATCCTATATACAGTCATGCCCCGAACATATCCATCAGCCAGGTCGACCTAGTCCCAATAGGCGACCTCGACCTACCAGAAAACGTCGACCTACAGAGTCCAGGCGTATTTATACTTCTCTCCATAATAGATCCCTACGAATCAGGAGTTATATTTGGACAAGATCTCTCATGCGTATCTAATCCATGATTCAAGGGATTTAACACAATCCTATTACAAATATATCTCTCATCAACAACTATAAATACATGACAATATCAACCGTTCCAAGGTGATTGCTATTTGTTATTCTGAATACATTGTTCTTTATAACTTATCAGCTCTTATATACACCATACTTACTCTCACGCCCGAGGGTCTTCGCCGGAGACCATTCTGGCTAGTCGTGGGTTCTGATTTCAGGTCATAAGCTAGGTGATCGGTCTTGCAACTGGACGGAGATTGATTACAGCACGATTCTTGCAGCATCAACTATTAGTATTATTATTATTATTATTATTATGAATATATATATATATATATATATATATATATATATATATATATATATATATATATATATATATATATATATATATATATATATATATATATATATATTATTATTATTAGAATGAGGAAGTAGAATGTTGTACCTTGTGAAATATGTGTTGTACATGAAGGGTACCATTTTTCGGAAAATGTTTTACTTAGGAAAAATTTGTAAGTCGTTTTACATAGGAAGGGCGTAAAATGTTTTTCGGAAAACGTTTTCTCCATTTTCCGGAGAACATCCAAACACCGGAAAACGAGTTATTTTACGGAAAATATTTTCCGGAAAACAACCAAACACCGAAAAATGGGGAAAACATTTTTCGAAAATCAACCAAACAACGGAAAACGAGTTATTTTACGGAAAACATTTTTCGAAAAACGTTTTACGTCAAAACAAACGGAGCCTTAGTGTAACAAGTGACAATGTAAAAAGTGTCAGTTCATGTATTATTAAGTATCAGTGTTGGTGTAAAATAGTGTCAGTGTTAATATAAAAAAATGTCAATGTAAAGAGTGTCATTTCATTTATTATTAAGTGCCAGTGTTAGTGTAAAAAAATGTCAGTATTAGTGTAACAAATTGCAGTGTAAAGAGTGTCAGGCCAGTGTAAAGAGTGACATTGCATGTATTATTAAGTGACAATGTAAAAAAGTGCCAGTTTTAGTGTTAAAAAGTGCCAGTGTTAGTGTAAAAAAATGTCAGTGTGAATAGTGTTAGTGCATTTATTATTAAGTGCCAGTTTAGGGTAAAAAAATTGCAGTGTTAGTATAAAAAAGTGACAGTTTAAATAGTGTCAGTGCATGTATTATTAAGTGACAGTGTAAAAATGATTTTTTCTTAAGTTTTAAAAAAAAGCATTTTTTATAATAGCAACTCATTTTATATGGAGTAATAAATTAATTATAATATTAATCATATTTTATAGTAGGGGTGTAAATGATTCAATTCAAATCACGGTTTGAAATTGAATTTAATTAAATTATGCGATTTGTTTCGATTTTCAATCAGAATGATCGCTCAAAATTTGGCAAAATGCGTGATCGATTTGATTTGTGATCTGTCACTTTCAGACCGAACCAAACGGAACCAAATCAAATCAAACAGTGGTTTGAGACTATCAAAACGAACTGTCAGACCAAAACACCAGATCAAACCATTAGACTAAACCACAAATCATCATATCGAATCAACATAACATATATATTAACCATATATTTATATTTTGAGTAATATTTACCAATATATCAATAAAAAAAAAACCTACGTTACAACATATTAATCATTTTTATCTTTATTGCGATAAAAACCAAATCAAGTTCTCTGCAAGATCAACATTTTATACTGAAGATCAACATTTTATACTGTGTTTTCTTTCTCAAGTCACTCTTTTCCTCTAGTCTCTCTATTCCTTTGACTTTTCTCTTCAACTCCAGCTCATCTCTCGCTCTTCCTTCATGATCACGATTTAAAAAAAAACATTTGACAATTAGTTTCAGTTTGAAGCGTGGTTTGAACCACAATCAAAATCATGGTTTGAACCGTAGTTTTAACCATGGTTTGAAGTGAATCAAGGTCTGAATTGTGTTCTAAACCATGATTTTGACCGCGGTATAAATCAAATAACTAAAACGCGATTTGAATCAAACCAAATTAAACCAAACCATGACTGTTCAGTTCAGTTCAATTTGAACTCTAATGATAGTTTTTTTTTTGCTAATTTCTCTATATGACACATCATTATTTGTAAGAACCGATGAACCTCAATCGATTTTTCACAACGATAAAACTTATCTTCAACTCTTTTATGTGTCACATATATAACAAGGATCGCGATATAACAAGGATGGTGAATGTATTGAATAGAAAATAGAAAACTAAAAAAAGTAGCTCTTCGTATAAAAAGCTAGTACTTTTTATTAAGAAGCTCTTTGAAGATTTTCACAATAATGAAAAACTCTCTAAAGATTTAAAAACAAAAAGTTCAAAAAATATAGTTAATTGTGAATGTTCTAGGGTAAATAATGGTTTAAGGGTCTTATTTTATTACTATTATTTTTTAGAATATACAAACTTTGTTATTAGTTTAGTTTCTTTTTATCACTTATTTTATTTTAATTAGTTTTCTATAGAAAAATAGGAGCATTACTATTTGTTGGGTATGCATACTTTAACCCTCCTAGATTTAGATTAGATTTGATTAATACCATAACCTCATCTCTATTTTAAGAACTTTAGGCCCATATGTAATGAAGCTTAGAATTCAATTTTTTTAGCTAAGTCCATTTTATAGAATAGGTTAATTTAGGCTTGAAGACTGGCACAAGACTCATTGGATATGAGGTTGCAGTTCAAAGGTTTCAGACCGCTTCATCAAAACCGCACCAGCAAACCGCTCCAAGCTAATTGCACTGTGGAGTTCCTTATATGAAACCGCTCTTGAACAACCATTTGCAAACCGCCTTAGTGAACCGCACTTAAATTGCATTGCAGTTCCAATCTTGAGACTGCACTATGGAACTTCCTCACTGGTGAAGGCGCTCTTGTCTAAACCGCTTCACACCAGACCGCTCCAATGATTGAGACTTGAAGAATGAACCACATTTGACCGTTGGAATCCACGTCAGCAATATCAAAAGTCAACCACCAAATCTTGTCACGTGACTAAGTATCAGACAAGATCTGCAAGGATCTTGAAAAGGTGACAGATGTCCTAACTACCTTATTTGCAGCTGGAGTCTGATCAGCTTTACCTGCAACTGCTGTACCTAAGGACAAAAGTGGATTTGTGGACCAATGGGAAAGCACCAGTACAGTACTTGCTACAGCTGTGTCCAACGGCTATATCCTTGGTGCTTGGGTATAAATACCCCTAATCTTCAACACTTGAAGATTGCTTGAGAAATTGATTTGCTGTGAGTTCATAAGAAGCTGAAGCTCTGCCCAGAAAATATTCAGTCCTTTGAATCTTCATCTTCTACCTTCAAGAAACATTTTTCCAGTCCAGAAATCAAGCCTTTACACATCAAGAATCATTGTGCTCTACATCTCTTAGATTCAAAGAGCCTTGATCTTGTATACACACACACACCTCACTTGTTTAATCACATAGATTATTCATTTGAGAAACATCGGTTATAGTCTAGGATTGATCTTCATAGAATAAATTTTAAATCTGAGTATTGTACCTTGTACTTTGTAATCTCTCATACTCAATATAAAATCACTCTTAGAAAATTCAAGACTAACCATCTTGGTAGTGGACGTAGATCGTTTATCGATTGAACCACTCCAAATATAGTGTTCTTTATTTCTGCATTATTATTTACTGTGCTTACTGATTATTTTGTCTTATCTGCTTTGATCTTATTCTCAGTTTCCATTATTGTGAAATTGTGTTTGCAGTTAACTTTGTCAAACCTCACTTTTCAGTTTTACAAACCGCACTGAAAATCGCCTTACAAACCGCATCTCCAAAATCGCTTTGCAATCTTAAATATTCCGCTGTACATTTTGCAACTCTACTTGCTGTTTCTTATATACTGCAAGCAGTTTTGTAAGCAAGAGGTTGAGTTTTAAAAAGAGGGCGAAAATTTTGTAACTGCTATTCAGCCCCCCCTCTAGCTGCTTTTCACCCTTGTTGCCACCTTTGGTACCAACAAGTGGTATCAGAGCAAACACATTTATAAAACCACTATTTTTCAAGCTTAACAGCTTGTGTGCCGATTCGATATGGCTAACACTAAAACCATGACAACGGTTAACTATTCATACATTCCTGTTTTGGACGAAGAACACTTCGACATCTGGAAAGTCCGAATGCTAATCCATTTGGAGACCATTGATGAGATGCTGGTGGAATACGTGACCAATGGCCCATTCGTTCCCATGAAGGCCAACACCAATTCAACCACCAGAGCAGAAATTCCAGAAGTCTGAAAGCCAAAAGGCAAGTGGTCTGATGAAGAGAAAAGATTGGATGCTTTAGACAGTAAAGCAAGGAACATCATTACTGGAACCCTACCCGTATCAACCCTTCAAAAGGTGATGTATTCAAAAACTGCAAAACAGATGTGGAATGCCATAGAGAGCTACCTCGAAGGTGATGATCTTTGCAAGGAGAACAAATTATATACTGTTGAAAGATCCTACAACCACTTCAACAGAAAATCCAATGAAACCTTGCACCAGACCTATGATTGCTATGTTGAGGTAGTTAATGCATGTAGATCTCTTGGCAAAACCTTAACTGATAAAGAAGTCAATATGACTTTCCTAGCTGCTTTAGGTTTGAGATGGGTCAATAAAGCCACATCTCTAGAAGATTCTAAAGTTTTGAATACTTGGTCGTTAAGTAACTTGTATGCAAACCTTAGAGTCTATGAGCTTAAATTAAATCACATTGAAGAGATTGAAGGGAAAACCAAATCACTTTCCATGTCCGTAGTGGAACATAAGGAGAAACCAACCACATCCAATCAAACCGCTGAATCTTCCATATCAACCGCATCACTCATCGAAATGGATGATGATGATTTTGCCATGTTTGTGAAAAGATTTCAAAAATTTAGAAAATCCTCAAAACCATTCACAAAATAATTTTCTAAAGGCAAACCTCCAGCAACTTTTTCCAAGGCTGTTGATACAAAGAAAAAGGGTGATCTAGTTTGCTACAACTATAGGAAACCTGGTCACTTTGCATCTGAGTGTCCACAACCAAGGTTTGAATATATGAAAAAGAAAACCTCTCCTGCGAAATTTTCTCATCGCAAGGGAATGGTTGCTGAAGAGGAAGAGAACTCAAAGAAGTTAGCTACCTGGATTGAAACAGATTCTGATGATGGAAGTGAAGATGAAACCGAAGAGTTTAATCTCTTCTTAGTTGCAGATATTTTCGATGATTCAGATACTGAGTCAATCGAGTCGCTAGATATGGAGGATGAAGAGGTTTCTATAAAAATTTCCAAATTTAAATTGGATGATGATGTCAAACTTACTCCTAGCATTAAGATAGGAAATTGTTCGTATTCACGTCCTATTTTTCCTCCTACAAATGCTCCACCTTCAAAAGTAATTCCAAAGAAGAAAATTTTGAAAAAGGTGGTGGAAGAGGTTTCTCCCATGGAACATGAAAGGATATTCAAGGAAGCTGAAATGATGATCCAAAAATTTCATAATGTTAAGAAAGCTTTAGCTTTAGCTCATGAGGAAATTTCTCAGTATAAGACAGAGAAAACAGTAATGCGGTCTGAAATTTCTAATCTTAAAGACCAAATTAAAAGTATGTCTCCTCTTGCTGATCAAAACCACATCCTAGAAACTAAGGTTGTTGCACTTCAACTTAGGAATGACGATTTGGTTGCACAGAATCTCGACCTCCAAAAGGTCATTGATGGGTGGACTAAGTCACAAGTCACCTAGGATCAAACTATAGATTCCCAATCGATCAGTGTTAAAGAAGGTCTGAGATTTCAAACAGGTGAAAATGAGGACTGTACATCCTGTTGTGAAAAGGATGAGGAAATTTATAAACTAACTAAAGAAATTCCTAAGGAGAAGCATCCTGCTTCTAAGGGTAAAAGACAGGAACAAAAGGCTCAACTTAACATCCATTATATCTATCGAAAGAAACAATTTGGGAAAAATTCTCAGATGAAAGGAAAAGATTCTGAGATTGAAACCGCAGAAGAGGTTTCTTATACAGCTGACCGCACCTCTACTTCAATCGCATATGGTGGAGTAGGTGGCGCTGCCAACCGCAAGGTTGACCGCCCTTCTTCTTCGACCGCACCTCCTGCCTTCAAAAGCAAGGGGAGCGTTCCTAGAAAAACTGCGGTCAAACCAAAGACACCTACCTTTGTGAAGGCTAAAACCATTGTTCCCAAACCGCCTGCTAATCTTAAGAATAGTAAGGAGTTAGTAAAACCTCATATAGCTCATAGCTATCATAAATGTTCTGTGTGTGATGATTTAGGTCACAAGGCTGTAGAATGCCTTTTGCGGTTCACATCCACTGCCAGTAAGAGTAAACCTCCTTCTGTCAAACAGGTGTGGGTCGTTAGAGGTTGCTAACCTCAGGACCTAAGGAATAATGGGGACCTCATTTTAAATATTTATCTTTCAGGTCCTCTGCTTAATGGCTGGTCACTCCAAGTATAATGAATGGTATCTTGATAGTGGCTGCTCAAGACATATGACTGGAGATAGATCATTACTAGAAGAAGTCATTAAAGCAAGTCGTCCATCTATAACCTTTGGTGACAACAAAAAAGGAAAGACCATTGGTTATGGTGTAATAAGGAGAGGAAACCTAACCATTGAGAAGATTTCTCTTGTTGAAGGACTCAAGCACAACCTCCTTTCAATTTCTCAATTCTGCGACAAAGGAATACTTTGCAACTTCACTTCTTCAAATTGCTTTATCAAAGATAGCATTTACGGAGTCACCCTACTCACAGGGATTCGTAAGAGTAATATTTACATTAACAATCTAAATTCTGCATGTAGTATTACTAATCTCTGTTTTGTAGCTAAAAATGTGAGCGAGAATAGTTGTCTATGGCACAAGCGGTTGAGCCACTTGAACTTCAAGTATCTTGCAATGATTAGAAGGGAAAACCTCGTTTGTGGTTTACCCACAGTGGCTGACCACCATCCAGAGAAATGCAGTGCATGTCAACTTGGTAATAGATATACTTTAGTGGTGGTTGATGATTATTCAAGATATACATGGGTTGAGATGATGATCACTAAGGACGATTGCTATGAAATCTTAACCTCACTCTTTAGACGACTCCAGACTAAAAAAGAAGATGACATCGTTAGTGTTCGATCAGATAATGGAACAGAATTTAAGAACGACGATGTTCCTCAGTATTGTGATGATCACGGGATTGATCACAATTTTTCAATTGCCGGTGTTCCACAACAAAATGAGGTTGTAGAAAGAAAGAAAAGGATGTTGATTGAGGCTGGAAAGACATTGATTTCTGAAGCGAAGCTACCTCAGTATTTTTGGGCTGAAGCAATCAATAAAACATGCTTCACTCAGAACCACTCCCTCATCAACAAGACCTACAACAAGACTCCATATGAGCTTTGGAGAGGAAGAACCCCCAACATTGCATTCTTCAAGATCTTTGGCTGCAAATGTTTTATCCTCTTGTAAGTACGCCAATCCAATTCGCGATCCCTTTTTAGGTGCATTTTAAATGATAAAATTGCACTAAGGGGCATTTTGGTAAATTCCCGATCCATTCCGAGACTTCCGGAAACATTTCATAAGTTTCACGCGAAGGAAGTACTTTTTTGTACTTTGCTCGAGTTAAAGGACCTAAAGAGAATAAAACTGTTTTGGACTTTTTGGGTATTACCTAGGAAGGTTCCAGAATCAGTTTTGGCACCAGAAACGGTTATGGTCACCTTGTGTCACGCGACAAGTCGAAGCATGGAAAGTGGTTACGTTACGTCGTACGACACATAGTGACCATAGACTGCAGCTATAAATAAGACCCTACCCCTCTCAGTTTTGGATCCGAATTTTAGCCTCCTAACGAACCCTACACAAATCACCCCAGAAACCTCCTCTCTCTCTCTCTCTCATACCAAAACCACCAAATTCCCCTCCAATTCCCTCACCTCTCACCTCTCTTCAACCCAATTCCCTCTCTACTTCCCTACACACTTGAAACCTCTGAATTCAGCTCTCAGTTCGTGCTCAGATCTCCATCTAGAAGTTGAATTGAAGACTCCTACACCTAACTTGGTGTAAGAGTTGAGGACTACAAGGGTAACTCTCTCTCCTCTTCTCCCTCTCTCTCATTTATTTGTTTTAATTACTCTCTCTCCTTCTCCACTTGATAATCAGGCTCCATCTGCCTCGGATTATCAAGTGGCAACTATAATCTCTTTGTTTAAATAGCTTATACTTGAGTCCAATTGCTTGATTATGATGTGATTTACTTGGATTTGCAATTTGGACATCAAGGGAGTGTGGATCTTCTATATCCACACTCCTTTGATCGATTCGTGTTTAATTCGTATTGTTCTTACTGTTTCTGATATAATTGTTGTGTATTTGTTAGATCTGCATCTCAGTTTGTGAGGTTCCTGCAGATGGTAAACATATGTCACGCGACACATTTGGACATGAGGAGTCCTGTGTCACGCAACATGTCGTGACCATCTGTAGGGACCATATTTTAGTTGTAGCTTGTTTTGTTTAGTTGTTTTAGCATTTAGTTTTATGTTTATGTTGTTCAGTTCCTAGATCTGGTTTTGTTTATTTCATCTGGAGATTTGGTGATCTGTTTGGTTGTGAGCCTATGCAAGGTGACCATTGATGTCACGCGACATATCGAGACAAGGGAGTCCTATGTCACGCGACAGATGTGATCCTTTGCAGAGGACCTATTTTCTCTTGTAATCTATTCTTGTTGCTGTAAGGGGATGTGGCCTCCCGGACAATTGGTCTACAAGTTGTAATGATCTCTCTTATTCAATAAAATTCATGTTTATTGCACTTGTCTATTATCATTGTTTGCACGTTTCTTTGAATTGTTTGGATGTCTAGATTAGAAAGACTCGTCTATGGAAGAGGCGTGTTGGGTGAACTCTCGGTTCTTCCCAACACGTAACCTGACCCCCGAACCCACTCTATTTCAAAAGATTTTTCAAAGTGCACCTCTAAAAGCATGGCGTGGCGACTCCTTTTTCAAACAAACCGAGATTTTCGGGCTAGCGCACATTCAGTGGTGACTCTGCTGGGGACTATGCTTTTTGAAAACCTATTTTTTCAAAACTAAGTGGGTCATGCTTTCGTTCGTTTAGACATCCAATGTATTCATTCTATGTGCATCCTTGATAATCATGTGTGATACATGCATTTTATGAGATCTTACAATTTGTATGCCTTTGTTTGTTGTTTGTGGTTTATCTGTTGTTGCTTTGCTGGTTGCTTTCATCCCTTGCCAACGAGAGGCAGGGGCTAATCTCAGTTTTGCAGGAGTATGGTTCAGTGACTTACTTAGTCGTGCCACAGCTTTGTCTCTTGCTGTCCTGTGTCACGCGACAGGTTTAGTCACTGGACAGGTTTCAGGTTCTGGTTTGAGGGCAGTCCCTTGAATCAAGAAAGAGATTGCTCAGCTGACTATTGTTCTTTTTCTTCCTTGAGAGTTGTGTGTGTTTTTCTTTTTCTTAATAAATAAAATGAATAAATGAAAAATCATTTTCGCAAATAAAGGAATATAGCCATACCGTACACTACACCACGTAGATCTAGAACCCTTGGGTGCGATTGGCGGCATCGCGGATGGTGATAATATTCGCCTACGCTTGAGCGCCTAATGTCAAACCTATCCCCCTAGTGCGTTATAGGTGGCACCTGTGAATACCCCGTCCCGATGCAACGCGCATTCGGAAGTTTCAAATAATTAATTATAAAAATGTCGAATCGAAATGGGATATTCATTTAGTGACACTCGCTTTAAACCATATTAAAAAATATTAGTTTAAATTTTGAGAGTCGCCACGCCACTTTGATATAGCCCAAAGCTTTGAAAAAAGGCTAAACAGTTAATTGGGTTCGGGGGTCAAGTTACAACAGAAGAAGAAACGCTATCACTTCTATTGCCCGACGAATCGGTCTTTCTAGCATGCGGGGTGTTAGTTGTGTGCGGTGTTTACAGGAATAGATCGAGGAAGCGGGATCATGCATAAGGAGGAGGGGAGAGAAAGAATTAATTAATGATCACACCCTAGAACCTTTGAGTTAGGCCCTCGGAAGGTGCACTAATCAACGTTCATCCTTGGGGGATTGTTGATCATGGGACAATTATAACTAAGGTGGAAAGTAAGAAATAGTTCCTAGATCCATTGGGTTTTCTTGGGCGAAACCTTAGATCATCCTTGGCTATAGCATCTATATTATAAATCACACCATTGTTTTGAACAGTGGTGTGAATAGTTCCATCTGCGGAAATGACCATTTTGCCCTCACTATTCACTCCCTTTCCCATTTCGCCCTTAAAAAAAAAATTATAAATTTTTTTTTTAAAAAAATGTGGCCTTGGACACGGACATATATAAAAAAAAAATTTAAATTAAAAAAAATTAAAAAAAAAAAAAAACAAAAAACGTGGCCTTGGACACGGGCTTAGGCTAGTATTTAAATATATTAAAAAGGTCCTAAATCTAACATAAAGGCGCAATTAAAATATAATAAGCATGCGAATATTATGGCAATAATAATAATAATAAGGAACAAAATATTAATAAGAGCCTTACCAATTGTAGCAAGACTTTGAGACCGAATCTAGGGCGATTCGAAAGGAATGGAGAGAAATACGGACGAAACAAGTGTAGTCCTCGTTTCACCGGAATAAATTGTGTGTCGAAAACTGTAACCCGGGCACCCCTATTTATAGTGCTTCGGTATTTGGGCTGGGCCAGCTGAAGGGTCGATCGGCCTTAATTATAAGGGTCGATCGGCACAAAATAAAGGGTCGATCGGCACAAAGATCTTAGGTTCGATCGGCACAATAATAAAGATTCGATCGGCCATTCAACAGGGAAAGGGCCGATCGGCACAATATCCTGGCGTACTTTCCACGCGTACGGCCGACGGCGGATTTGACAGAATAAAGAGTAGGTTTTTTAGGGTTTCACTTAAATAACCGGGCCAGACATTTAAAATGCCTTTTTTCGGACCGGGTACTAACAGTAGCCCCTCGACGACGCTTCTTGTAAGACAAGTGGGGTCGACGATAAAAGAATAGGATCCGTCCTGAAAAAAGGGATTTCAGGAGGTGAAACGATGATCTCGCGGATGTGAGGTTTGGACTCGAGCTGAGTCGCAAAAAGGATGACCAGGTAGGTCGAGCGGCTGGACCCACGCCGGGCTACCTACGTATCCCAAAAGGAATCAAGCCAAGTCGTAGTTCGAAAGAGTGGGCGCTTAGTACCCGAGAATGGCGGACGTGTAGCGTCTCACACCAAAGATGCGATTGTGTGGAAATCACCCGACATCTGACTGTGCGGTTGTCACCCAACGTCTGACTGTGCGGTCGTCACCCAACGTCTGACTCTGCGGTCGTCACCCAACGTCTGACTCTGCGGTCGTCACCCAAGAATATGAATTTTAACTCTGTGAGAGTTACCCGGAAGAAATAGAAATTTGACTCTGTGGGAGTCATCCCGAAAAATAGAAATTTGACTCTGTGGGAGTCACCCCGGAAAAGAATAATTTTGACTCTGTGGGAGTCACCTCGAAAAAATAGAAATTTGACTCTGTGGGAGTCACCCCGAAAATAAGAATTTTAACTCTGTGGGAGTCACCCCGAAAAAATAGAAATTTTTAACTTTGTGGGAGTCACCCCGAAAAATAAGGATTTGACTTTGTGGGAGTCACCCCGAAAAAATAGGAATTTGACTTTGTGGGAGTCACCCCGAAAAAATAGAAATTTTTAACTTTGTGGGAGTCAACCCGAAAAATAAGGATTTGACTTTGTGGGAGTCACCCCGAAAAAATAGGAATTTGACTTTGTGGGAGTCACCCCGAAAAAAGTAGGATTTTGATAAAACAAAAAAAGTTTTGAGTTATATAAAAAAAAAGAATTTATTTTGAAAAAAGGTTTTTTTGAAAACGGAGGTTTTTTGAAAAAAGGAGAGGTTATTTAATAACCTGGTCAAACACTCTGACCGAGGGGACGCGTGTCAAGCGGGGAAGGGGAAGGGTCGATCGGCCCTTCCTTCTGATTGGCTGAGGACGATTTGACGCGGATCCGCGGCACCAAGATGAGATCTGGACCGTTCGATGGTCCCAAAGAAGCACAAAATAATGGGCCGATCGGCCCTTCCTCTCATTGGTCAGATTTTACGGCCGATCGGCCTTTAAAGCCGTCCGTCTTCTTCTCCTTTACGTCTTCTTCTTCCTCTTTACGAATTTTCTGAAGCTTTTTCCTCGCCGGAAAATTTCTTGAGTTCCATTGATTTGTGCCGAGTTTTGCTAAGGTATTGCCATGGATCACGATGTTGCCGCTTTGGAACTCTTGCTCAATCGACCGGATGCTCAATCGTTGGGCTCGTATGCCGGAGGTATGGGAGACGCCCTCTTTGGCTATGGTGGTGGAGTTGGAGCTAGTGGCCATGGTGCCGGGAGCAGCCGCGGTTCTGGTGGTTTTGGGGGCGGTTATGGCAATATTGGCGGTGGTTTTGAGGGTAGTTATGGAGGTTATGGAGGTTATGGAGGTGGTGATGATGGCAGCCATGGCGGTCATGGCGGTGGTGGCAGCGGCAGTCATGGCGGCAGTGGTGGCGGACATGGCGGCAGTGGTGGCGGACATGGCGGTCATTTTGGCGGCGATGACGGTGGTAACGGCGGCGATGATGATGAAGAGGAGGGTGATCCTGACGCCGGGGAGAGTGATAGGAGTGACGCCGGCGGGGACGTTGAGTCTAGGAGGCGGCGGGCTTCGCGCAATTATCGGCCCTCGAGGCTGCATTTTCTGTTGTTCAACCAGTCCGACTTTTATCCGGGTTTGGCTTTTCATGGATCCACCGGTCTTCGCTCCCGCGTCGGGATGAAGGTAAAGAAATTTTTTTTTTATTTAACAACAGAATATCTCATGCATGTGCAAAGTGTTTATTATTTTAAATGCGAGTAATGACACGTACCTGTGCTGTGTTTACCTGCAGGGGAAGAAGATGAAGGGACGTAGCTCCCTTAGAGCGGTTGGTGAGTTGTGGGCACTTCTGCCGGCTGGTGAGGGCGGTCCTCGCGAGAGGGTACGAAGCTTGGGGTTGGCTCCCTTTTTTGACATGGTCTCATTGATGGACCAGACCAGGAAGTGTACTGCCGTGGTGAAGGCGTGTCGGGAGTTCTGGTGGGACACGACACATACCTTCCATTTGAGTTGGGGTGAGGCCACGATCACTCCTACAGACTTTGCCATCCTTACTGGATTGAGGTTCACGGACATAGCATTGCCTTTTGATGATACCCTTTATGCCGACCCGGCTCGTCAGATTCAGCTGTTTGGCGCTAGCTTAGGCTCGAGCAGAAATTTCGGCGTTGATGCGGGGAGGTTGTACAAGCTGGTCAAGGCTGCTATTGATCAGTACAGGGCTGGCCAGTACGGGCTTGACGCACTTGTCAGGGGATTCCTTTGGTACGGATTCTCAGTATCGCTTTTCCCCAACTCGGGCCCAGTGTGCCGATTCTCTTTGTTGGGCGCCTTGACTGATTTGAGCTTAGTGCGAGATATCTCTTGGGGAGGGGTCAGCTTGGCTGAGCTGTATCGGGCCCTGGATACTGTCTCGTGGTCCAATACCTCTTCTTTTGACGCTTTTCAGTTTGTTCTGGAGGTATGCCAACTTTTATTTGTCCTCTTACTCGTTACTTGTCTTTCTGTCTTTATTAATATCTGCTTTCCGAGTCTTTTGCAGGCATGGGTCTATGAGATTTTTGGCGTCGCGCCGTTCACTCTGCGGGACTAGACTCGGGATGTGCCCGTTTTGCGCTACTGGAGGAAGGAGAATTGGATTGAGGGGTTCCCGAAGACAGTTCGTGAGTCCGAGTTGAGGGCTGTTCTTGATGGTCCCAGTAGGCCCGAGTTTTTGCTCTACCCTTGGACTCCTGAGGCCTCGGAGATGGTTGGTGCTGTCCGGGATGTGACTGCTTCCCGCAGATTGTTGGTTGGACTGCTTGCTGACGAGATGTACTTGGGTGAGCGGGTTGCGAGACAGCACTATGCATGGGCTCCGCTTTATGCGCCCCAACATCCTCCCAGGAACATGTGGTATCCGAACCGATTGGCGAGGAGGGCGGAGTATCTACTTGGGGTCCCTGCTTATCAGTTCCGTCTTGATATGGGCTATGTGGATTTTGTGGAGCTTTTTCTGAGATCGCCGCAGGTGGTGAGGCGGACTGCTGAGGCTGCCGAGGCTGCTGGCATAGGGGAGCAGGATTTGGTCATCCCCGAGCCGATGGGTGCTGGACATCCCGAGATTGCTGATATGCCTCCATTTCCCGACCATTTCTTTGTGCATATGGCCGACGGGGAGGTGAGGGTAGACTTGACACCTACAGAGGCCGATGAGGTGGAGGGTGCTCAGCTTCCTCCGGGCGGTGCCGGCGGGGTATGCCTCTTACTTTTCCTCTTCATGCACTGATTATTATGTTTTAGCTATGGTGTAACTCTCGCGCCTGATTTTGCAGGTTACTCGGGAGTCTTACGTGCGGGCTGTGAGGCAGACCAATGTACTGAGCCGTCTGCTGGAGAGTGCAGTGCAGGCACTTTCCTGCCAATCCCGGAGATCAGTGGATGTGGATCCGGCGCAGTGGAGACAGCGATCACATGATGAGGGTAGCTCGACATCTAGATTTTCCCGTGGTCGCCCCTCGACCTCCCGTCGGGGTCATTAGGACTTTTTATTTTGCAGTACCTGTAGGGAAGAAGTAGGAGCGAAGCGTGCAGACTCTATTTTTTTATGCTGACCCACTGATGTAATGCAAATGATTTATGTACTAGTTTATGGGTTTAATATATAAAAGTTAGCACTTTCTATTTATGAACATTTTCTATTTTTGGACATTATCTACTTTTGTACACTGCACTGAATAAATGAGGACAATGCTGTAACATAATAAAATACGTGAAGCCTTAGAATCCTTGAGCTGTTGAAGCTGCGCCGTACTTGGAGGAGCCAAAGGGTCGATCGGCCTTAAATTAAAGGTTCGATCGGCCCTAAAATAAAGGTCCGATCGGCCTTATGCTGAGAGGCGGTTGGTTTTCCTTGAAAAGGGCCGATCGGCTCTTATGGCTCCTTTTCCTACACGGATTACCTCGCAGTCCTTTTCCCGTACGGAATCCAATTACCAATACCTATATAAATACCTTTGCCAGCCGACGGTACACCATACTTTTTTCTTTTCTTTTCTCTGTTGCCTTTCTTTTCTACTGTTGTGAACAACAATGAATTCCCACCCTTCCGTTCTGATGGAGAAGCAAAGCAGTTTTGAGAGTGATTTGGCTGTTTGGATATCCAAGGTACCTCGCTCCGTTCGTCATGTCTTCGACAAACGCTTTGGGGTAAAGTGCATTTGGTCCCTTTTGCCCATGCATCCCAACTGGAATCTCTTACATGCAGCAGCTGCTTTTTGGGACGAATCCAATCATGTCTTCAACTTTTCTTACAACGAGATTACACCCACCTATGAAGATTTTCTTGCCCTTTGTGGAGGAGATGATGTCAGTCTGATAGCAGTCCCTCAAGATCGAGTTCCGTTGGTGACAAGGGTGGCTAAATTTCTGCGCATCCCTACGGCTGTGGCTAGAGGCTTGGTTGAGGGTGTGGATATAGATATATGTGATTTGCCGGGGAGGTTTACTCATGGTGATGACTTTGACTCGGATTTTGCTTTGGATTGCTTGGCCCTTTGCTTGTTTTCCAAGGTTCTATTCTCTCCTTATGTGGGGGTAGCTACTAGTGGATGTCTTGGTTGATCAGGCCCGTTCTGGGAGGAGCATAGTTCCAGTTCTCTTGGGTGAGACACTTCATGGTATATCTCAGTTAGCTAGGGGTGCTCCACTCATGACTAGGGGCAGTGCCAAATTACTGACCACATGGCTTGAGGATCGGCTTTTTGTTCTAGAGATTCCCCCTTCGAGTGTTAAGCCTTGGTTTCACGGTTGCAGGAGGAAGGTTGATCCGCTTTCCGGCTTATCAGAGCGGGAGTGGAAGATGTACTTGGCGGAGGTGGATACGGACATGATTCAGTGGCGAGTACAGCATTGGGGTCTCTCTTTCATTCGGAACCTTCAGCTTGGGCAATGCTTGATTCGTGTACCAGCTTTTGAGACCACCACTTTTTACTATGCGGAGCGGGTACTTCGCCAGTATGGCATGGAGCAGGTCCGTCCTCAAACTTGGGGATCTTCTGAGTTTGATGATTCTGCCAAGGTTCTTCCAATGGACGTTGGTGTTTCAGTTTTGATGGTAAGCTTATGGAGTTCTCATGGGATGCCACGAGTTTATCTTGCACAGCGGACCCTTAGCACTCATTTGTCGCATGCTTATTTGACATGGTATGAAGAAAACTTGGGACCGATGAAGGAGGTTTTATATGATTTGAGACGGAGATTGATTCCTAACATATCTTCGAGCCGTTTTCTCAGAGACAGAGAAGCTTTGGAGATTTCTTCGGACAAAGTGGAAGAGCATCCTCCCAAGAAGATTGAGCGGAAGCTGAAGGGTAAGGCGATTGAAGAGGTTCCCCCATTGAAGAAGAAGCATTCGCCTTATTTTAAGAGAGAGAGCAAGAAGAAACCGACTCGACGAGCCGCCAAGAAGAAGAAGGACGGAGATGAGGGGCCTAGTGCCAAGGAGTAGACCTATATGTCCGGGTATCCACCCATAGTCACATGCAGACACATTAGTTATTTATTTTGTCTTTTAATTTTTTAGTTTCTTTTGCAAGTTATGTAGTCATTAGTATAGTCGAGCTTAGACTCATCAAATAAGTGTAATCATGCATTGATCGTGGGAATGGAGAAGTTTATTGCTTTAGTAGAAACAGACTGGATTTTTATTTATTTTTTTGGACCGCGCCGATTAAGGCTGCCTATATTCCCCTTTTACAATGAGAACCAAGGGGCTCAGGTCGTCGTAGTTCATTTTCGTCAAACGACTAATTTTAGAAAGGGAAGATAGAAGCGGGACAATTTTTTATTTTATTTTTGTTTGCTCTAACTTTTGCCTAGACCGCCCTTTACGGGTTTTCAATCTAGCGAGCTTTTGAACGCACCCTTTCTTTTATTGCTAGACCGCCCTTTGCGGGTTTTCAATCTAGCGGGCTTCTTTTTGCGTATTTTTTTTTTTTAGAGGGGAGGAAGAGCTTAATCATAGTAGCGCCTGAGCTTGCTGAGGTTGACGGGCTCCTTGAATTCGTTGCCATCCAAATCTGCCATTTTAACTGCTCCACCCGAAAATATCTTCTTGATCACATACGGGCCGGTCCATGTAGGGGCCCACTTCCCGAGAGGATTGAACTTATTGGGAAGTCGCTGCTTCAAGACCAAATCTCCTTCCTTAATGTCTAAGGGTTGCACCTTCTTGTTGAAAGCCCTTGCTGTCCGTCTTTGATAGGCTCGGATGTGTTCCATGGCTTTGAGTCTACGCTCGTCAAGTGTGGCCAACTGATCGTATCGACTGCGGAGCCATTCAACTTCTGCTACTTGATTCTCTAATAAGATCCTCAAAGACGGGACTTCCAATTCAACCGGGAGCACCGCTCCATCCCATATGTCGAGCAAAAGGAGTTTCGCCCGTAGCAGTACGGACGGAAGTTCTATATCCCCAAAGTGCCAATGGTAGTCTCTCGGGCCAGTCCCTACCTCGAATTGCCGTTTTTCTGATTATCTGCTCAATTGTCTTGTTAGCTGCTTCGACTGCTCCGTTGGTCTGAGGCCTATAAGGGGAAGACTTGTGCCGGGTAATCTTGAACTCAGCTAGTAATCTGTCACAATCTCCGCCAAAGTGGGACCCATTGTCCGAGATGATCTCATTTGGTACCCCATATCTGCATATGATATCCTCTTTAATGAACTGTGACACCTTCTTAGAAGTCAACACCTTGTAAGACTTTGCCTCGATCCACTTGGTGAAGTAATCGACAGCTACTAATACAAAACAATGCCCATTGCTTCCCGGCGGTGTAATCTTGCCAATCACATCAATCCCCCATGTCGCAAATGGCCAAGGGGTTACCATGCTGTACAACTCGTGAGGGGGTACATGGTTCAGATTGGAACACATTTGGCATTTGGAACATTTCCGCACAAACTGGATGCAGTCGGCTTCTATAGTGACCCAATAATAACCCAACCATGTGATTTTCTGTCTCAACATCCTGGCGTTCATGTGCGGATTGCATAAGCCATTGTGTACTTCTTCCATGATCATTTCTGCCCGTTTCGCATCTACACAGAGTAATAGCAGACCATCGTAATGTCTTTTGTACAACGTATCATCTAGTAGAACAAACTGTCTGGCCAATCGCTTCAATGCCTGCAAGCTTTTGGCTTTCACATCTCCTAGAAAAGACACATCACCCTTCTTGAGATACTCATAAATCTGTGCGTACCACGGATCCTTACTTTCCTCGGTGCCAGCTTGGATCTCGTAGCAGTAGGCTTCGTAGCAGTAAGCGGGGTTCTCTCTTCGGCCAACCCTGAATGGTTTTACAGACATTCCGTGAGGGATTTCGACCAAAGAAGCCAGTGTAGCTAAAGCGTCATCGAATCTATTTCTGTCTCTGGGTAGATAATGGAATGTCACTTCTCTGAATTGTTTGACTAGATCTTCCATGTGAGTCTGATACTGCTGTAGGTAGGGGTCAACAGTTTTCCACTTCTTAGATGTCTGATTGATGATTAAAGCTGAGTCTCCATATACCTCCAACTCCTTCACATTACGTTCTAAGGCTGCTTCCAAGCCTGCTATGCAGGCCTCATATTCAGCCGCATTGTTGGTGGTTGTAAAATTCAGCTTGATGGCGATGGGGGTGTGCTCATCTTTGGGATCAACCAAAAGGATTCCCACTCCGTTGCCTCTCTTGTTTGCGGCCCCATCAAAGAATAGTTGCCATCTCTCTTCTGTATCAAGGCTGAAAATCCCCTCGTCTGGAAACTCCGGTTCAAGCCTCTGTTCTTCTGTGCTAGGAAACTCTGCTAAATGATCTGCCATGGCTCTCCCTTTAACTGCTTTTCTCGGCACATAGGTGATGTCGAATTCCCCCAGAAATACCGACCACTTGGCTAATCTCATGGACAGAGACGGCTTGTCGAACAAATACTTAATCGGATCCATCTTTGACACCAGTAGGATCGGATGTGCTGACAAGTAATGCTTTAGCTTATTAACTACCCAAACTAGCCCGGTGCAAGTCTTTTCCAACGCTGAGTAGTTTAGCTCACTGCCCTGCAACTTCCGGCTAACGAAATAAACGGCATTCTCTACCCGAGAATCTTTGGCTTCCTGTGCCAGCATAGCCCCAACGGGTATATCGCCATCGTTAGGTACAAGAGCAATGGTTTCTCCGAATGTGGGGGGCGAAGGATAGGGGGATTGACCAAGTATCTCTTGATTTCCTCAAAGGCCTCTTGACACTTCCAGTCCCAATCTACACTTGCGGTCTTCTTCATCAGTCTGAAAATCGGCTCACACATAGTAGTCAATTGATTAATGAAGCGGCTGATGTACTGTAACCGTCCCATGAATCCCTTAACTTCCTTTTCTGTACGTGGTGGCCTCATCTCCATGATAGCTTGAATCTTCCTCGGATCTGCCTCAATCCCGCGTTCTGTGACCATGTAACCCAGGACCTTTCCTCGAATAACCCCGAATGTACATTTGGCAGGATTCAGCCGCATGGAGTGCTCGCGCAGCCTGTCAAAGAACTTCCTCAAATCAATAAAGTGCTGACCGTCTGACCCTTTGGAATGAATGATCATATCGTCGACATACACCTCAATCTCCTTATGGATCATGTCATGGAATAATGCTGTGACCGCCCTCTGGTATGTAGCCCCTGCATTCTTTAATCCGAATGGCATTACAAAGGTAACAATACGTTCCCCATGGCGTAGTGAAAGCTGTCTTCTCCTGGTCCGCCTCGGCCATCTTGAACTGATTATAACCCGCAAAACCATCTACAAACGACTTGACTTCGTAGTTAGCAGTGGCATCTACTAACATGTCGATGTTGGGTAGCTGGAAGTCATCCTTTGGGCTAGCCTTGTTGAGATCACTAAGTCAACACAAACTCTAACCTTGCCGTTCGATTTCCATCGATCGTCACAATGTTGGATAACCACGTTGGATACTCAATGACTCTGATAAAACCCACCCTGAGGAGCTTCTCTATCTCTGCTTTGACTTGCAGAGACCATCAGGCTTGATGCGACGCAATTTCGCTTGACAGCTTGGCGTCCGGTGCTAGTGGTATTCTCGTGCTCCACTATTGAGTTATCCACTCGGCATATCCTTATATGACCATGCGAACACATCCGAATATTCTTTGAGCAGCTCGATCAAAGCTTCCCTTTCAGTCCCTTCGAAGAAGCTTCCGATTTGCGTCTCTCTCGGCTCCTCTTCCGTTCCCAAATTAATACATGCTAACACCTCATCGGCAGCTTGGGCTCGACCTTCCCTTTGATTAATAACTTGCTCAGAAATTTCTTTAATGTATTCGTTGTTTTGTGTGTCTGCTTCTTCTAATGAATCATTATTAACTAGGTTAATTTGATTAAGTTGAGCATTATTTTTAGTTAATTTATCATTTAAAAGATTGGCTATGAGGGGATACTCAGAAAGATCTAGCTTTTCATTCATAGCGAAAGGGAAAACAACATTTGCAACTAAGTCATAGTCCTCTGACGTGAGGTCATCAGACTTAGAGGAAGACTCAAACTCAAAAGAAAACACATCTGACTCAAACAAAACAGATGACTCCGAAGAAACAGAGGACTTGGGGGAACCAACGGGAGACTCAACAGGAGGAGGCATCAGTCCTAGCTCTTCAACCATGTATTTCTTCGTGGCTACGGGTCCGCCAAATACGCACCAATTCTTCAGCTTTCCAACCATGGGTGCCACCAACGTCCTTGGATCAACATTGTCTGTCTGCTCTGCTCCAATGACTGCAACCATATCATCTTCTATATTCAGATTCCCCAAATGCTGTAGCAGGCTCTGACCATCCCATTCCTCTGACTCCTCTGAAACTGCAATGCTCTCAACCAACGGCTCATCCAAAGATGCCTGCCCTAGCTGATCGGCCAACTCATCTTCAGTCTTTATAGCATACCGGCTCTGAACCATGACAACCTTGCCTCTCTTCTGATGAGGGTCCATAAGAACTGTCTTCAGCTTCGATCTGTCAACCTCTGTATCCCTGAAGATCTCGAAACCCTTCTGCAGCTTACCTGTGTGATCAAACCAAGGCTCATTAAACTCCATGCAAGAAAACTCCTCGCCTTCCTTGACAAAATAACTGTTGAGGGACAGGCGGTATGGTCTCATCTCTGGCTTCTGGTAGGGCAGCTTCGCTCTTCTGAGATACTCAATTCTCTTCTCTTCAGCCCGATCTTCAGGGGTAAGAACGTAGCCTAAACCGTGCTTGCTGCGGTGATCAGTAGCTTCCACTGCTTTAGTAGGTCCTTGGAGATGTCTAGCAAGCCCCACCTGTGTACAAATCCCATGTTTCTCATCATTCTCGACGGCTGGCCGCACTCTGTCTGACGTTCTCGTAAGGTCTACTGCGCAAATCTGTGCCTGTGCCACTAACTGGAAACCACTGAACATTGAACTGCCTTCTTCGTGCTGAATTTGCAGAACCGGCTTTCCCCCAGTGCTTGACCCTTGAGACGTTACCAAATCGCTGTAGATGACTGTCACTTGGTCGCCCGACTGAAATTTCATACACTGATGCAATGAGGAAGGGACTCCATTCATCTGATGCAACCATGGCCTACCCAGCAGCATGGTGAAAGTGGAAGGTATGTCTATGACTTGGAACTCGGCAATCATAGTGGTGATCCCGCAAGTAAGAGGCAAACTGATTATTCCCAACACTGACCGGCTAGTAGAGTCGTATCCTCGCACGGAATGAACTGAAGGTCTCAAATCTGTAGGACTTAGATCAAGGACGTCCATCATCCTGGAAGGCGATGTTCACCGCAGTAACCGTTATCAATGAAAATACGTGGCAACCTTTTCCCGTTGACCTCAATAGTAATGTGCGGTTCATTATGATCCGACCCAAACTCCGGCATGTCCAACTCTGAAAATGTGATGATATTCCCAAAGTGTATGTTGCCGATCATCTCGCGTTACATCTTCCGGCTTTGTGTCGACGGCACCAAAGTCGCAAAGAAGATTCTCGTTCCAACATCATCCTGTGAGCATACGAGGATGTTAGCAAGGACCATAGAGATATATTGGCTTGGGTTTGTTTCAGCTGAGTGAGAATAGGATCCTCCTCCTCGGGATTTACCACCTCCATTTTAGGACCAAAGACTTTCTTCGCCCCTTTATCTTCTGCTTGATACACCCTTCCGGACCTCGTGAGTAGATTAACCCCATTCTTTTCCATGTCGGATACTTCTGCGTGAATTTCGGCCAACAAGAGAGGTTTAGGACTCTCTTCCACATAAACATCATTTAACGAGGCAACTTCTCTAGACAGTTCCTCAAAAGACAGCATATAACAAGAAAATTCTTTATTAATTGAACTCAAATTACAAACTGACACAACTGCCTCACCGTCTGTCACAACAAACTCGACTGGATCAGTGAGGTCTTTCTCTACCATAGCAATATCACTACCAACTACCTTACTAAGATTCTCTATCTTTCCTTCAATGATGAGCTTCTGTACAGCCCTCTTCAAAGCAAAACCAGCATGCTCGGACAAACCTGGCACAAGCAATCCTTTTCTGACAATGGCTGAGAACACCTTCTCTGTTGACAGCCCCAGTTTCTCAAAAGCATCTTCCATCTCTACCATACTGATAAAATTACCTTCCACCATGTGGATCCTGTTGTTAGGAAGGGGATTCCCCACAACATTCGGAGACTTTGGCTTCTCCACCTTGCCTTGCCGAATCAAGTCTTGCACTAACCGTTTGAACTGAATGCGCACCGCAGTGTGGCCCTTGTACTTGTGGTAGTTGTAATATTTGGAAGCATCTAAGTCTTCTCTTGGGTTTACCGGTTCATAATTCTCAAGTGGCTTGACCAAGCCCTTCTTTACTAGCACTTCGAAAACTTTGCCCATTGGCATTCCAAAATCATCAAACACGTCTCTCTCGCGGTGAACATTGTTATTCCCCCTCATTACAGCTTGAACATCCAAAGCAGCTCCCCCTTGTACATAGTTCACTTGCCCCACTGGCTCTTTCTTTGCCGCAGTGTTGGCGGGAGCTCTATAGCGGAACGAATTATTACTAGCCCCAGTGTCCTTCGGTGGAGTGATCCCGGTGATGCCGCTTTCGTACCGTACTCCCGAATCTACCATTTCCCTAAGATTGGGGAAATAACCATTACCAACTGCTAACTTGTGTCCGGGCAACAAACACTTGTAAAAATCTGTTTCTGTTCATTCTCCTTGGGCGGATACTGAATTTCGCTCAACTTATCATTCCAACGCTTGTAGAAATCATAAATCGACTCCCCATTCTTTTGAAGCGTGTGCTCCAAATCAGCTCAATTAACTTGCCAATCCATATTTGCTTGATATTTTTCCGAGAACACTCTACTAACCTTGTCCCAAGTATCCCTTTCCTCCTCGTTCAACTTCAAAAACCAACGGAGAGCAGCCCCTTCCAATGTGCTATGGAACATTCTTGCCATTTGCTCGGGCGTACAGTCTTTAGCCCTCATCGCCAACGTATAGCTGTCTAAATGCGTCTTTGGGCAAGTAACTCCTCCAAACATGGCCATCTTGGGCATCTTAAAGTCTTGAGGCAGGGGCGCAACTTTGCTCGGATTAAGCATCTTGATGGGGGACACACCTTGCTTTCCCATTTGCTCGGTCAATGCTTTTACTTGCTCAATCAATGCTAACACGCCGGGTCCGTAGCAATGTTGGATTTCGCATGGCCGGGGTTGAGTAATGGTAGGGAGGTGGAGTAGGTAGGAATATGGTGGCCGGAATAATTGAAGGGTAAAGTGGGAGGGGGTAGGTTAGCAAAGTGGTCCTTGGGTGTGTCGGCAGGAGGTTGATAAGGTCTTTTGGATTTGCTCGAGCTCCCATACATGACTGGTGGTGGAACATTATTGTAGCTGTTTGGAACGTATTTGGGCAGAGGGAAAGTAGGTTGATTGGGGTTGGCAGGATTAGGAGCATTGACAGTTTCATCTTCAACATCGACAACTTCATTCCCCATCAAGATAACCTTGTGTCCCCTTTTACTGAGCTCCTCGACAAAATGATCCTTCAACTCTTGATTGTGATTCTTCAAAGTGCGATTCTGCTCTTCAAGTTTCTCAACCCTCATGGTCAAACCGCAAAGTAGGCGTGCAGAGCAAAGCGGAATGTCATTAAAGTTGGGCCGACCGGACCTTCCATTGAAGTGACCGGTGTAGAGCCGGTTGCAGAGGCAAGGGCGTGCTTGGAGTAGTTGATGGAGGCAAGGTTGTCATTGTTGAATGAAGAACGCGGCCCGACCTTAGCTCTGCGGAAGTATCAGAAAAGACTCGGCTTTAGGAGAAGGGTTGACTCAATGCAGTGTACTAGCTTGAATTTTTTATTTACAAAAGCTTTGTTTCTTTTAGACCTACTAGGGTTGGAAGGGATACCCCTTTTTCGCAACTAACTAAATATCCTAAAGTGGTGGACCCTAACGACTAACCTTCTCATATAGACACTTAATATGATATTTATGGGAAGTACCACAGACCTAAGATAGGACAAGATCTTTTAACAATCACTCAACCTTACATAGCACGTCCTTTTAAAAGGAAATCAATTTTTTAGTGCCTTTAATCTCTCGATAGATCTTGACTTGTCATTGATTCGTGGTGTCTTAACATAAAGACCTTATTAATTGTCTACATAAAAAAGCTAGTCAAACCAACCGGTCACATGGAGTGTATTCCTAGTAAAGTGGGTGACACAAGGGTTAGATTTCAGGCTCCCACCGTGCAGCCGAAGCGCACTGATGAGTGGATGGCCAAGTGAGACTCGGAAGGGAGGCCACATGATCACCACACTTCCCGCACTTTGGCTTCTCCGAAGGGTTAAGGGTGTCTGTGCAGTGTGACACGGACTCTAGTGGTAGTGTGAGGTAAAAAGTCTAATTCTTTTTTAAGGAAAAAAGAGAAAGATTTTTTTTTTATTTACATGAGATGCATGCATGCAATGCAACAGTTAAGAATAAAGAAAATAAACAGAAAGCAAAAAATACAACACCATACAAGAAAACGAAAGTCTGACCCACATAGTTTGAAGAAGTTTCAAAACAGTCCCCAGCAGAGTCGCCACTGTGAATACCCCGTCCCGATGCAACGCGCATTCGGAAGTTTCAAATAATTAATTATAAAAATGTCGAATCGAAATGGGATATTCATTTAGTGACACTCGCTTTAAACCATATTAAAAAATATTAGTTTAAATTTTGAGAGTCGCCACGCCACTTTGATATAGCCCAAAGCTTTGAAAAAAGGCTAAACAGTTAATTGGGTTCGGGGGTCAAGTTACAACAGAAGAAGAAACGCTATCACTTCTATTGCCCGACGAATCGGTCTTTCTAGCATGCGGGGTGTTAGTTGTGTGCGGTGTTTACAGGAATAGATCGAGGAAGCGGGATCATGCATAAGGAGGAGGGGAGAGAAAGAATTAATTAATGATCACACCCTAGAATCTTTGAGTTAGGCCCTCGGAAGGTGCACTAATCAACGTTCATCCTTGGGGGATTGTTGATCATGGGACAATTATAACTAAGGTGGAAAGTAAGAAATAGTTCCTAGATCCATTGGGTTTTCTTGGGCGAAACCTTAGATCATCCTTGGCTATAGCATATTTAAATATATTAAAAAGGTCCTAAATCTAACATAAAGGCGCAATTAAAATATAATAAGCATGCGAATATTATGGCAATAATAATAATAATAAGGAACAAAATATTAATAAGAGCCTTACCAATTGTAGCAAGACTTTGGGACCGAATCTAGGGCGATTCGAAAGGAATGGAGAGAAATACGGACGAAACAAGTGTAGTCCTCGTTTCACAGGAATAAATTGTGTGTCGAAAACTGTAACCGGGCACCCCTATTTATAGTGCTTCGGTATTTGGACTGGGCCAGCTGAAGGGTCGATCGGCCTTAATTATAAGGGTCGATCGGCACAAAATAAAGGGTCGATCGGCACAAAGATCTTAGGTTCGATCGACACAATAATAAAGATTCGATCGGCCATTCAACAGGGAAAGGGCCGATCGGCACAATATCCTGGCGTACTTTCCACGCGTACGGCCGACGGCGGATTTGACAGAATAAAGAGTAGGTTTTTTAGGGTTTCACTTAAATAACCGGGCCAGACATTTAAAATGCCTTTTTTCGGACCGAGTACTAACAGCACCACACATTTAAAGCTTACCCAAAACGGTTGGTTTTTGACACGCCATTTTTCAAATACACTAAAATGAGTTGTTTCAAAAAAATTTATAGACCTTCATACCTTTCCCAAAACCCTAGCACGTGTGGGCATGTTGCCATCGCAACATGGTTTCACGAGAGGACATGTCGTTCCCGCGACATGTTCTAACGAGAGATCATGTCGCTTTGTCAACGTGCACCGACGAGAGGTCATGCCGAATTTTTCCTTAAAATTCTTCAGGAATACCCGTTATGCTGCCCAAATTTTTCCAGAAATTGGGGCTGCTCGTCCGTCCCATAAATGCTTTGGTTTTGATTAGATATGATGGCCTATTATTAATTTTGACTCAACGCATTTGGTGTATTTTTGGATGATGTGTCGATAGGTTCCCCCGAGGTCTAGATTGTGTGAAATAAAGGATTAGCCTTTCCCAACCGTTCCTATGACTTAAAAGCCACCGATTTCTACTTGAAGATTAATAAAGTGTTGCATGAGTCCATCCCTTTCCGTATTATTCCCTCTCCCGTACCTCCTCGAGATTCTCTACCCTCCGTCTATACACGCTCTTTCCGCTCCAAGGTTACGGCAAGTTGGGTGTGCGCTCCCGTGCCCGGCGCTCATTGGTCTATATTCCCGAGGCGGAAGCAGTTCAAGTGCCTGAGTGGTCGTCCATCTGATTCAGAATCCAAAATGCTCGGTGCAGAGAAGATTATGGCTCACCAGCCTAAAAGTTCATATCCCATGGGTCAGCAGAGTGCAAATGGTGTGTCCATCGAAGAGCAGAGAGCTACCCTTGAAGCTGTTTTTCCTCACGAGCGGGAGGCCCGGTTACTTGCTCAGATTACTAAAGCTAAGGAGGACAATTTGTGAAGGACAGAAAGATTGAGAAGGGTCCTCACCGCACCGATGGCAACGATACCCTTCCTCCCGTCCGAATGTTGATGCAGTCGATCAGTCCTCGTAGGGTCTAGAATGTCCACTGTCGAACATGAGTCTGTCGAGTCCAAGTTGGACCAGTTTTTGCTTTGCAGTGATAAAATATTTGTTTCTATTCTTGCTAGACTCGAGACATTACTAGTACACCCATGTTACACTCAATTGAAATGGTCTTATTCCAAATGATCACTTGTGCTGCTCACCGACTAACGCTTTGAAATGGCTAATGTTTAAATTGATCGGAGCGAGAAAATCGACTGATATCCCCATCTCACATCCCCTGTGCTCACATATCTTCCTTCGTCCTCGCTATCTCGTTGTTCGATGAATTTGCACGGATCTTCCTCAAAGTAAGCCTAAAGAAGCAACGAAATCTCAAGTTCATTCAGACTATCCGGTAGGGGCTGCGATTGAAACCTTCACCCTTAGGAGAACCATTACCTCACCCTCACTAAATAACACCCCTTCAGTTCAAGATCAGCACATTTTGAAACCCATTCAGTCATCACCAAAAGAAGAGGGACTATCCTTGAGGCTCCCGTGATGCAAAAGAAGATCGCGCCTCCAAGCTCAAGAACGACGGAAAACAATGATCCATCCTAGGGACTAGCTGAAATTCTCCTCTAAAAAAAAAATTGAAAAAAAGAAGAGAGAGACAAAAAAAAAAAAGGAATAAAAAAAAGAAAAGAAAAGAAAGAGAGCCTAGTTCCTAGCGATCTCTCAAAAAGCAAAAGTCAAAGGATCCGGTCGTTACTCAAGAGGAGTCTCAGAGTGAATAAAAAGACAGCATAAATGTCCCCTCACCATTACCTCTAACCGATCCCAAGCCGTCTTCTCGATTTTAGAGGATATTCCCCTTACCGCTACCCTTGCCTTTGACCAAAGCCAAGATTGACCTCTCATTCTTAGAGGCATTGAATATGCAAGCATGGATTTCCCATACCTTAGAAGTACCAAACACATACCCAAGAGCCAACCTCTCATCTTTAGAGGTTCAGTCAGCAAAAAGCCCAGCCAACCTCCCATTTTAAGAGGTCATGATATCCCAAATTACCCAAAGACCGATCGAAACCCAAGACCCAGTCGCAGTTCCTACCAGATAGCAGCTTCAGTCTAACACCGTCGAGTTCTAAAACAGATTGTTGCTTAAAGAGGAGCCAAGTCCATCCCGGCTCAAAGGACCGTCAAGCGAAGATTGTGCAAATTTCATCCGTTCATTCGACATTTCATGTGAACATATTTCTTTCCTCCTTCGTAAACACCTGCCGTGAATGTCCCACTGGGGCTTCACATCCGTGTCTCCCATCAACACTCTAAGAGGACACGTTCTTTCGATTCCCAAAATCCCTTAAAGTCCTCATATCCCCGAATTTCACCGTTCATTCTTTTCATTCAGAATAAGCCCAAACTACGGTAACCTGAGCTCCTCCTAAGGAGGGGAACGTAGGCAACAATGACTGGTCCGATCAAAATCACAAACAAATCTCAGAAAATCTGGTCTCAGCAAGGACCATGCCCGTACGGTGTCTATCCTTCCGAGTTTGATTATCGATATCAGTGGGCTTTCTCCTCAGGATTGATGAAAATATTTGCTCATATCAGCGTTGGCGGTTTGATTAACCCGAACATCAATAAAGGGTTTTAAGCAGCTTTGTGATCATCACGAATAAGACAAGTTTTCAAGTGTCTCGACAAGTCTTCTCTTCTACATCATAGGAAGATAAAGCTAAACACTGTGTCGGTCAGCAGGGTCTTCCATACACCTTTCCCTACCTTGCGATGCTTATACTCTCTCAAAAGAGTTAAACCTAAAGCGAGATGCGTCATACAGAAGTTCGCGATTCATTTCCCACCATTCGAAAGATATGCCCCTGCACGTAAACACTTCCGAGTCTTGTCCAGCGACTGGTTGACTGCGGTTTGAAATGATGGGTTGCCTCTTCGGCCACAAGATGACTCTGCCTGCGATGAAGCTGCAAGGAATGTCCTCAAGCTGGGGCTTTGGTTAAGATATCCCTCTGGCTCTCCTTACCAGATTTCCCTCTAGGTTTGCTTTGTACTGTCAACTGGGGCTTCCCCAAGCCGGGATTGCTCTCTGCCCCCTCTGATGATTGCTGCCCCAGGCGCGCGATATACTTTGTCCTCACCACCAATGGACCTGCTGCAATCTGTACTCTCGGAAGCGTCCCCGACTTGCCTAAGCTACACCGTGCCATATCATTTTTTCCACCTCACGGGAGAGGGTCCACCCCATCATAAACACTTTTCGTCCCATACACAATCCCTCATAGTATAATGGCTACCTACACATCTGCTCATCAAGCCGTGCAAAACCCTCCCTACTTCCTATTCTCCCCAGCTGAGATGGACTTGTGCAACAAAAGATTAATAATGCTTAAGCAAAGAGGTTAAATAAAGTTCAAAGTGTTTCGAGTGTCGTTTTTTCCCCCGCAGGTAAACTGAGCAAATCTAAAAGGTTGCTCCTCAAAGCAGAACCGAGATGGAAAATTCTGCACCTATCTGAATCTCCCTGAGGCACGACAAAAGCCATAAGCCCCACCGTCAGCCGTCAATAAGAGTCGCTGCCCAGCAAGCGAAGTCCCCGGCTTACCAATCAAAGATAGGGACACAAGTCGATAATTTCCGCTGCCCAGCAAGCCAGAGTCCCGTCACCGAAGTGCCGACAAAGTCCCACTGCCCAGCAAGCAACCCCCGTCACAGTGATTATGGTCCCAGATCAAAGCCAGCAGTCAAACACAGAGAGCCCCACCGCCAAAGAAGAATTCGCTGCCCAGCAAGCAAGAGTCCCTGTCAGCAGTTAGTAGCATAGGACCCTCCGACAGCTACATCTATCCCCAGCAGCATAAACCATAGCATCAGTCCCTCTGGCAGCTACAGGTGAGCACAGCACATGTATGAACGCATATTTCTTTCAAGCGTCAAATCATTATATCACGTTATTTTCAAAATCGGTCCGAGACACCATAGATCTCACTTCCTTTTCAAAATTGGTTCGAGACACCATAGGTCTCACTTCCTTTTCAAAGTCGGTTTGAGGCACCATACGTTCTCACTTCTTGGTTTGAGGCACCATACGTTCTCACTTCTTTGGTCCGAGACACCATAGGTCTCACTTCCTTTTCAAAGTTGGTCCGAGACACCATAGGTCTCACTTCCTTTTCAAAATTGGTTTGAGGCACCATACATTCTCACTTCTTTGGTCCGAGACACCATAGGTCTCACTTCCTTTTCAAAGTTGGTCCGAGACACCATAGATCTCACTTCCTTTTCAAAATTGGTTCGAGACACCATAGGTCTCACTTTTTTTTCAAAATTGGTCCGAGACACCATAGGTCTCACTTCCTTTTCAAAGTTGGTTCGAGACACTATAGATCTCACGTTATTTTCAAAATTGGTTCGAGACACCATAGGTCTCACTTCCTTTCAAGTCGGTCCGAGACACCATAGATCTCACTTCCTTTTCAAAATTGGTTCGAGACACCATAGGTCTCACTTCCTTTTCAAAGTTGGTTTAAGGCACCATACGTTCTCACTTCTTTAGTTTGAGACACCATAGGTCTTACTTCCTTCTCACTTCTTTGGTTTGAGACACCATAGGTCTCACTTCCTTTTCAAAATTGGTCCGAGACACCATAGATCTCACGTTATTTTCAAAGTTGGTCCGAGACACCATAGATCTCACTCCCTTTTCAAAATTGGTTCGAGACACCATAGGTCTCACTTCCTTTTCAAAGTTGGTTTGAGGCACCATACGTTCTCACTTCTTTGGTTCGAGACACCATAGGTCTCACTTCCTTTCAAGTCGGTCCGAGACACCATAGATCTCACTTCCTTTTCAAAATTGTTTCGAGACACCATAGGTCTCACTTCCTTTTCAAAGTTGGTTTGAGGAACCATACGTTCTCACTTCTTTGGTTTGAGACACCATAGGTCTCACTTCCTTCTCACTTCTTGGTTTGAGGCACCATACGTTCTCACTTCTTCGGTTTGAGGCACCATACATTCTCACTTCTTGGTTTGAGGCACCATACGTTCTCACTTCTTCGGTTTGAGGCACCATACGTTCTCACTTCTCGGTTTGAGGCACCATACGTTCTCACTTCTTGGTTTGAGGCACCATACGTTCTCACTTTTTGGTTTGAGGCACCATACGTTCTCACTTCTTGGTTTGAGGCACCATACGTTCTCACTTCTTGGTTTGAGGCACCATACATTCTCACTTCTTCGGTTTGAGGCACCATACATTCTCACTTCTCGGTTCGAGGCACCGTATGTCTCATGTCATTTTCATTTCGGTCCGAGACGCCGTACGTTCTCACTTGTTGTCCGAACTACGACCGGCTTGATTCCCTCCCCGAGATACGTAGGAATCCTTTCTCAAAAGGTCCAGCCATCCGTTTCCCCAGCTCACTGTCTAACCCTCAGCCTCCATTCCCCAACCGCTCATTGGGATTGGGTCTTATTTGTATCGACAACCTCACTTCTTCCATAAGTGACGTTGCCGAGGGGCTCTGTAAGTACGCCAATCCAATTCGCAATCCCTTTTTAGGTGCATTTTAAATGATAAAATTGCACTAAGGGGCGTTTTGGTAAATTCCCGGTCCATTCCGAGACTTCCGGAAACATTTCATAAGTTTCACGCGAAGGAAGTACTTTTTTGTACTTTGCTCGAGTTAAAGGACCTAAAGAGAATAAAACTGTTTTGGACATTTTGGGTATTACCTAGGAAGGTTCCAGCAATCCGCTTTGGCGCGTAAACGGTTATGGTCACCTTGTGTCACGCGACAAGTCGAAGCATAGAAAGTGGTTACGTTACGTCGTGCGACACATAGTGACCATAGACTGCAGCTATAAATAAGACCCTACCCTTCTCAGTTTTGGATCCAAATTTTAGCCTCCTAACGAAACCCTGCACAAATCACCCCAGAAACCTCCTCTCTATCTCTCTCTCATACCAAAACCAACCAATTCCCCTCCAATTCCCTCACCTCTCACCTCTCTTCAACCCAATTCCCTCTCTACTTCCCTACACACTTGAAACCTCTGAATTCAGCTCTCAGTTCATGCTCAGATCTCCATCTAGAAGTTGAATTGAAGACTCCTACACCTAACTTGGTGTAAGATTTGAGGACTACAAGGGTAACTCTCTCTCCTCTTCTCCCTCTCTCTCATTTATTTGTTTTAATTACTCTCTCTCCTTCTCCACTTGATAATTAGGCTCCATCTGCCTCGGATTATCAAGTGGAAACTGCAATCTCTCTGTTTAAATAGCTTATACTTGAGTCCAATTGCTTGATTATGATGTGATTTACTTGGATTTGCAATTTGGACATCAAGGGAGTGTGGATCTTCTATATCCACACTCCTTTGATCGATTCGTGTTTAATTCGTATTGTTCTTACTGTTTCTGATATAATTGTTGTGTATTTGTTAGATCTGCATCTCGCTAGGAGGGTACCTGCAGATGGTAAACATATGTCACGCGACACATTTGGACATGAGGAGTCCTGTGTCACGCGACATGTCGTGACCATCTGCAGGGACCATATTTCAGTTGTAGCTTGTTTTGTTTAGTTGTTTTAGCATTTAGTTTTATGTTTATGTTGTTCAGTTCCTAGATCTGGTTTTGTTTATTTCATCTGGAGATTTGGTGATCTGTTTGGTTGTGAGCCTATGCAAGGTGACCATTGATGTCACGCGACATATCGGGACAAGGGAGTCCTATGTCACGCGACAGATGTGATCATTTGCAGAGGACCTTTTTTCTCTTGTAATCTGTTCTTGTTGCTGTAAGGGGATGTGGCCTCCCAGACAATTGGTCTACAAGTTGTAATGATCTCTCTTATTCAATAAAATTCATGTTTATTGCACTTGTCTATTATCATTGTTTGCACGTTTCTTTGAATTGTTTGGATGTCTAGATTAGAAAGACTCGTCTATGGACGAGGCGTGTTGGGTGAACTCTCGGTTCTTCCCAACACATAACCTGACCCCCGAACCCACTCTCTTTCAAAAGGTTTTTCAAAGTGCACCTCTAAAAGCATGGCGTGGCGACTCCTTTTTCAAACAAACCGAGATTTTCGGGCGAGCGCACATTCACCTCTACCACGGAAGAGAAAATAGAGGTAAATTCGGAGCCAATGCTGATGAAGGTATCTTTGTTGGGTATGCTAAACATTCAAAAGCTTTTCGTGTTTTCAATAAAACTAGTTTAAAGATTGTTGAGTCTGTCTATGTTACATTTGATAAACATTCTCTCCTTTAGCCACATATAGCTCCAAATGTTGCTGATGATTTTGCTGAGCATAATGAAACAGGTGAAAGTTCTAGAACCGCACCTGAACCTCAACCGCAAAATCCAGCACCCTCATCTGAAATTCCCTCATGCAATAACTTTGGAACCGCACCTGAAGTTCCTACTCCAGATGCAACCTCTAGGGAAGAAGATGCTGAGAATTCCCCCATCCAGCTTATTGAACCTCTTCATCAACTTACCTTCCATGACTTTGCTAAAGGATCTAACGATGTTCAAATTGAAGATCTTCAGCAAACCTCAGTCCAACCAGACTTACCCCCGGAAGTTAGAGAAGTCAGCAGTCACCCCCTCACAAATGTGATTGTTGAACTGTTTTTCGGTGTTCAAACAAGGAGATCAAACTATGATGAGCATACATCCTTGTTATCTCAAATTGAACCCAAGAAGATTGATGAAGCTCTCCAAAATTCCAGTTGGTTCGTTGCTATAAAGAAGAACTCAACCAGTTTGAAAGATGCAAGGTTTGGACATTAGTGCTTAGACCTCAGGATCAAGGAGTGATAGGAACAAAGTGGGTGTTTAGGAATAAGATAGATGAGAATGGAAGTATCACAAGAAACAAAGCAAGGTTGGTTGCACAAGGATATAGGCAAGAAGAAGGAATCGACTACGACGAAACCTTTATCTAGTTGCAAGACTAGAAGCAATCAGAATGTTTCTTACCTACGCCTCCTTCAAGCAGTTCAAGTTATATCAAATGGACGTAAAGAGTGCTTTCCTTAACGGTGAACTTCAAGAGACCGTGTATGTTGCCCAACCGCCTGGATTTGAAGACACCAAATTTCCCAATCAAGTCTACAAACTCCAGAAAGCTTTGTATGGACTTAAACAAGCTCCAAGGGCATGGTATGAGACTCTATCTAAATTTTTACTAGAAAAAGGATTTGAACGCGGTAAAATTGATACAACTCTTTTTATTGCCAAATATAATAATCATTCCCTACTTGTTCAAATATATGTTGATGATATTATTTTTGGTTCTACTAATGAGTTACTTTGTAAGCGTTTTGAGAAGCTAATGAAAAGCAAGTTTGAGATTAGCATGATGGGAGAATTGACGTTCTTCCTCGGACTTCAAATCAAACAATGCGAAGAAGGAATCTTCCTCAGCCAAGCCAAATACACCAAGGAATTGTTAAAGAAGTTTGGACTAGAGAATGCAAAAGCATACGATACTCCAATGACCACCGACAATAAGCTAGATAAGGATCTAAAAGGTAAGAAGGTTGATCAAACCTTATATCGAGGTATGGTTGGCTCATTACTCTACTTAACTGCTAGTAGGCCTGATATCATGTTTAGTGTCTGTATATGTGCTCGTTATCAAGTAGATCCTAGAGAAGCACATTTAAGTGCAGTCAAGCGTATAATCCGCTATCTCTTTGGAACAACTAACCTTGGACTTTGGTAATCCAAAGATTCGAATTTTGATCTTGTAGGTTGTTCAGATGCAGATTATGCAGCTTGCACTATTGACAGAAAAAGCACTAGTGGGACTTGTCATTTCCTTGGGAATAGGCTAGTTTCTTGGCCAGCAAGAAGCAAGCATCAGTTTCAGTGTCAACCACAGAGGGTGAATACATTGCTGCTGGAAGTTGTTGTTGTCAAATCCTTTTAATGAAACAACAGTTGGTGGACTATGGAATCGATGAAGGAAATTGCCCAATCATGTGTGACAACACATCAACAATTTCAGTCTCCAACAATCCTGTTATGCACTCCAAGATCAAGCATATAGATATCAAGTATCATTTCCTCAAAGATCATGTAGAAAAAGGGAATATCCATCTAGAGTATGTGGGGACAGACAACCAGATTGCTGATATCCTCACCAAAGCTCTGGACTCCAAGAGGTTTTCATTCCTCAGAGGAGAAATGGGTATGCTAGAACTTAAATAAGTCCATAATTTTTATCACTAACTTGTGTGTTAAGTATGTGGAATTTAGGTTGAAAATCCTGTTGAGGTTTCAAACCTCTCCCCTGTTGAAATCGCGTGTATACAAACCGCATGCAGTCAACCGCTTACAGAAAACCGCCAAATTCAAACCGCGTGCTGCACGCCTGACCGCATGGACCTCAACCGCGTTTCAACTTAGAGTAATTTATATTTATTTTTATTTCTATCCTTATTAAAAAAAAAGCTGTTCAAATTCTTTCATTTAATTTTTGGTCCCTATTTTGACATAAGGGTATTTTTGCAAATGTTTTCCCACGTTATTTCAAAATTTAAATGCATTTAATGACATTTAATGCAAAAGGGACATTTACATCAAAACCCTCATGTCAGTCGTCATAGGTAAGAGTGTGGAAGTTGAAAGGGTGCAACAGTTAGTAAAAACAATCATTTTTTTCTGAACAACTGCCTGGTCACCACCTATATATACCTTGGTTGGTGAAACTTATAAACCTTTACAACTGACAACTTCTGTTTTCACTATTCTCTTTCTCTCTCTATACCTCTCTCTACAAAACTCACCATTTTCAAAACCATAAACAAAAATGACTTCAAAAAGACAAAGAGCATCAACAGTAGCAAGAGCTCCTAAGAAACCAATCAATGATAGGGTAACATTTCTACTCTTAATCTTTCATTTTCTGCAAATATTGCCATGGATGAATCTAAGAAACTGTTCGTATGCCTTGTTCTTGTTTTTGATTGATTAAACTCTCATTTCTTGCTCATTTTTGTTGATTTCTGTTGGGTTTTGCTCGGAGTTAGACATAGATTCAATATATGTTGATTATTTTATGATCCATACATGTTTAGGTCACTGATTTTGGATTATTCAGTTTTCATTTTTCGAAACCCATTTTCGTGTTCTTGCTATTTCTTGATGATTCTGGGAAAAGTATGATTTTTTATTGATATATTATTAATCTACTGCCAAATGTGATCATTTTGATATGCTTTTTGTCAATTTTGGTTAAGTTTTTGGTTATCTCTGTTCTTCATGTTCATGACTGAATGTGCGCTCGCCGAAATTGTAAAATAAAAAGTCGCCACGCCGTTTTAAGAGGAAACATTGAAAACCTTTTGTAAAGAGAAAATGGGTTCGGGGGTCAAGTTACGTGTTGGGAAGAACTGAGAGTTCACCCAACACGCCTCGTCCGTAGACGAGTCTTTCTATTGTTCAACATTCAAAACATTCAAATATGTGTATAAAGTGTGTATGACAAGATATGTATTAAAATGCAAAAGGGTGCTTCATTTTATTACTCAACAAGGGGAATTACAATTTGTAAGCCATTGACTCTGGGAGGCCACGTCCCACTTTACAACTGAGAGGAACAAACTTACAACTGAAATTGATCAACTGCAGACAGGTTACATGTGTCGCGTCACACAGGACCTTGAATGGTCATTTGTGTCGCGTGACACATCAATGCCAATCTGCAGGGACCTTACAATTCGAAATCAGGAACAACAAAAATTAAATCAAGTCCCAACAACAACAATTAAACAAATCAGAAACCAACGAATTTATAATGGATTGGCCAAAGGAGTGTGGATATGGGGAGATCCACACTCCCTTGACAACCAAACAACAAATAGAATTCCAATCACATAATGAATATCAACCAAACCAAGCTAAGCAATTAAACAGAGAGATCGGCAGTTGGAACTTGATAATTGGGGACAGATAGAGTCTAATTATCAAGTCCGGGGAATAATGTGCAATGAAACAAACAAGTAACAAATAAAATGGTAAACGTGAAATAGAAGTGAGGGAAGTCGTTACCCTCGTAGTGTCCTCAAATTCGATACCACGTTAGGTATGGAATTCTTCCATTAAGCTTCGGAATCGGATCAAAGCTCAGCTCCCAGATTGAATGCAACAATCAAGCTCTAAGCGTCTATGTGTTGAATTGACGCTGGAACAGGGGAGAATTGAGAGAGGAGTTGAACGCTTGCTTCCACTTTGGTGCCAATTGGAGAGAGAGAGACGCAAAGGGATCAGAAGAGGCTGCGGACTCAAATGGTGGTGTAGCTGCGGCGGTTACGGGCTTGGAGGTTGTGATAGGCGTTGAGGAGCGGCGGTATGGTTGACGGCTTAGAGGCAGGAACAGGGGAAGCGGTTGTGGTTGTTGTTGGGTTTGGGTTATCGTCGGTGGTGTTCTGGACAGGGGAGGTCGCGGTTGGATTTGGATGTGAAGGAGGATTGGTTGGCCGAAGAGGGAGAGGCTAGGCTTGGGTGAGGTCGCCGGTGAGGGAAGACGATTCAAGGAGGTAGCCAGTTGATTGGGTTTAGGTCGCAGGTTGGTTTTGGGCCGGAGAAGAAGGTAATTGAGAAGAGGAAAGTGATTTAGGGAGAAGGTAATTGGGAAGAGGAAGGTCGCCGGTTGAAGGTAATTGAGGTAGAGAGAAGGAGTTTGGGGAAGGAGGTTGGTCTTCGCCGGAGGAGAGCTTGGTTGGGGTGAAGGAGACGGTTCCTGCGTATAGAGAGAGAAAGGAGAGAGAGAAAGTGAATCTGTGAGAGTTGTGTTGTGTGTGTTAACTGTGTGTGGGATTGTGAGAGACCTCTTAACAAATGAATGCAAAATTGGTATTTAAAGCTTGATTGGGAAATGGATTAATTGGTCGCACGACCTAACGCTCCGCTTTTCCATGCCTCAAGTTGTCGCACGACGGACCACGTCCATAACCTATTCTGGCGCCAAAACCAAATTCTGGAACATTCCGGGTTAATTCCCAATAGGTCGAAACTGATTTATTCCTTTTAGGTCCTTTTGTCCGGGAAAAATACTAAAACATACTTCCTTCGCGAGAAACATATAAAATATTTCCGGAAGTCTCGAAACGGACCAGGAATTTACCAAAACGCCCTTTAGTACAATTTTATCATTTAAAATGCACCTAAAAAAGGATCGCGAATTGGATTGGCGTACTTACAGAGCTCCTCCGCAACGTCACTTTTGAAAAAAAGAGGTTGTCGATAAAATAAGGCCCAATCCCAATGAGCATCAAGGGATAAGGCGACGGGCTAGAAGATGAATCGGGGAGTCTGATGGATGGACCTTTGGAGAAAGGATTCCTACGTATCCCAAGTGGGAATCAAGCCGGTCGTAGTTCGAGAGAAACTAATTGAAGGGGTCTGATCATAGGAGAAACATATTTGAAGGTCTCTTGACCTAAAAGGGATCATTTTAAGGTCTCTTGACCTAAAAGGGATTATTTGAAGGTCTCTTGACCTAAAAGGGATCATTTGAAGGTCTCTTGACCTAAATGAGATCATTTGAAGGCATCACAACCTGAAAGGGATTATTTGAAGGTCTCTTGACCTAAAAGGGATTATTTTAAGAGGGATTATTTTAAGGTCTCTTGACCTAACTAAACGAGATCATTTGAAGGCATCTCAACCTGAAAGGGATTATTTGAAGGTCTTTTGACCTAAAATGGATTATTTGAAGGTCTCTTGACCTAAACGAGATCATTTGAAGGCATCTCAACCTGAAAGGGATTATTTGAAGGTCTCTTGACCTAAAAGGGATCATTTGAAGGTCTCTTGACCTAAACGAGATCATTTGAAGGCCTCTCAACCTGAAAGGGATTATTTGAAGGTCTCTTGACCTAAAAGGGATCATTTGAAGGTATCTTGACCTAAACGAGATCATTTGAAGGCATCTCAATCAGAAAGGGATTATTTGAAGGTCTCTTGACCTAAAAGGGATTATTTGAAGGTCTCTTGACCTAAAAGGGATTATTTGAAGGTCTCTTGACCTAAACGAGATCATTTAAAGGCATCTCAACTTGAAAGGGATTATTTGAAGGTCTCTTGACCTAAAAGGGATCATTTGAAGGTCTCTTGACCTAAACGAGATCATTTGAAGGCATCTCAACCTGAAAGGGATTATTTGAAGGTCTCTTGACCTAAAAGGGATTATTTGAAGGTCTCTTGACCTAAACGAGATCATTTGAAGGCATCTCAACCTGAAAGGGATTATTTGAAGGTCTCTTGACCTAAACGAGATCATTTGAAGGCATCTCAACCTGAAAGGGATTATTTGAAGGTATTTTGACCTAAAATGGATTATTTGAAGGTCTCTTGACCTAAACGAGATCATTTGAAGGCATCTCAACGTGAAAGGGATTATTTGAAGGTCTCTTGACCTAAAAGGGATCATTTGAAGGTCTCTTGACCTAAACATGATCATTTGAAGGCCTCTCAACCTGAAAGGGATTATTTGAAGGTCTCTTGACCTAAAAGGGATCATTTGAAGGTCTCTTGACCTAAACGAGATCATTTGAAGGCATCTCAACCTGAAAGAGATTATTTGAAGGTCTCTTGACCTAAAAGGGATTATTTGAAGGTCTCTTGACCTAAACGAGATAAATTGAAGGCATCTCAACCTGAAAGGGATTATTTGAAGGTCTCTTGACCTAAAAGGGATTATTTGAAGGTCTCTTGACCTAAACGAGATCATTTGAAGGCATCTCAACCTGAAAGGGATTAATGCTTCTAGCAAAGTAATTGACTGAGACATGCTTTCATACCTGTGCTGTTCTCACCTATAGCTGCCGGAAGGTCTTAGACTACCGTTGCTGTTGGGAGATAGCTTGTCGAAGGTCTCATGCTACCATTGATTCTGCTGGGGATAAGTGTAGCTGTCGAGGGATTCAAGCTACTGCTTTCCTTTTCTTGGTAGTTCACTGGTTTTGCTGAATGTTGGACGGTATTTTCTCTTTTCCTTTCGTCAGTTGTCTTTTGTGTCCTGAGATTCGCTTGGTAAGTAGGGGACTCTGCTTTTGTCAGTGTCTCAAGGCTGCTGATCTTTGAGATTTTTGTTTCGGTAAGCCGGGAACTCTGCTTTTCGGGGAGCAGGTTCCTCTTGGTGCTTTGGGGCCACTGATCTGGTTGCGCACTGCTGGGGAGACTAACATAGGTACGGCTTCTTTGTCTCAGCTTTGGCTGAGGGCCAGTCTTCGAGGTTCAGTGAGCATTATTGTCTGGATTCTGGGGGCAGCTGGGGCTCTTCTTTCTTTGACAAGCATTGTTTGGGGGCTGAGGCTACCACTTGTCGATGCTTGCTGGATGGCCGTTCACAGGACGGTCTTTGCAATACAGGCATTGAAGTCGTCGGGACTGGTGATCATTATTGTTTGGATTCTTGTGGCAGCTGGGGCTCTTTTCTTTGACAAGTATTGTTTGAGGGCTGAGGCTACCACTTGTTGACGTTTGCTGGGGAGATTGACAGATGCGGATTCTTTATCTCGGTTTATTATGCAGAAAAGGCTTTTGAAGTCGCCGAGACCGGTGAGCCTTGTTGCTTGGACTCTGGGGCAGCTGGGGCTCTTTTTCTTTGACAGGCACTGCTTGGGGGCTGGTGCAGTTGGGGCTCATTCAGATGATACTGGTGAGATCGGATGACTGGACCTTTGGAGAAAGGATTCCTACGTATCCCTTAAAAAGGGAATCAAGCCAATTCGTAGTTCTAGGCCTTATGAAGATAATAGAGGCGGGGTCTGCTACCTGCGGGGTTTGGAATCCCTGTCCAAGATTGTGATTCGAGGGGCAGTCCTCACGATCACATTACGATCACCTGATTATTATACTCTGCGGGGGGAGAGTCAACACTCTAGACACTTTTGCATTTTATTTGACTCTTCGCTTATGCATTATTAATCTTTTGTTGCACAAGTCCATCTCAGCTGGGGAGAATAGGAAGTAGGGAAGTGAGGTTTTTTTTTTTTTTTTTTTTTTGCACGGTTTGGTGAGCAGATATGTCTGTATCAGTTGCTCTATGAGGGATCGCGTCTGGGACGAAAAGTGTTTGTAACGGGGCGGACCCTCTCCCGAGGATTTGAAAAGTGTATGAGTGACGGTGCAACTTAGGCAAGTCGGGGACGCTCCCGAGAGTACAGATTGCAGCAGGTCCATTGCTAGTGAGAACAGAGTGTATCGCGCGTCTGAGACAGCAAGCAGTAGAGAATGTGCAGAGAACGATCCTGGCTTGGCGAAGCCCCAGTTGGCAGTGCAAAGCAAACCTGGAGGGAATTTGGTAAGGAGAGCCAGAGGGATACCTTAACCAAATCCCCAGCTTGAGGAAATTCCATGCAGCTTCATCGCAGGCAGAGTCATCTTATGGCCAAAGAGGCAACTCATCATTTCAAATCGCAGTCAATCAGTCGCTGGACAAGACTCGAAAATGTTTACATGCAGGGGCGTATCTTTCAAATGGTGGGAAATGAATCTCGAGTTCTGTATGACACTCTCACTTTAGGTTTGACTCTTTTGGGAGAGTATAAGCATCACAAGGTGTGGAGAAGTGTATGGAAGCCCCTGCTGACCGAAACAGTGTTTAGCTCTATCTTCCTATAATGTAGAAAGAGAAGACTTGTCGAGACACTTGAAAACCTATCTTATTCGTGATGATCACAAAGCTGCTTAAAACCCTTTATTGATTTTCGGGTTAGTCAACCGCCAAAGCCGATATGAGCAAATATTTTTTATTAATCCTGAGGAGAAAGCCCACTGATATCGAGATCAAATTTGGAAAGACGAAACGAAGGATCTGTGTATAGGGACGGCCCTTGAGGAGACCAGATTTTTTGAGATTTGATTGTGATTTTGACCGGACCAGTTTATGGTTGCCTACGTTCCCCTCCTTGGGAGGAGCTCAGGTCGCCGTAGTTCGGGCTTATCCCGAATGAAGAGAATGAACGTTGGAATTCGAGGATCTGAGGACTTTTGAGGATTTTGGGAATTTAGAAACATGTCCTCTTGGAGTGTCGATGGGAGACACGGATGTGAAGCCCCAGTGGGACGTTCACAGCAAGTGTTTGCGGAGGAGAACTGAAATATGCTCACATAAAACGTCGAATGAACGGAGGGAATTTGCACAATCTTCGCTTGATAATCTTTTGAGTCGGGGTTTCGATCGGTCTTCAGGTGATTTTGGAATATCATGACCTCTTAAAACGAGAGGTCGGCTAGGCTTTTTGCTGGCTGAACCTCTAAAGATGAGAGATTGGCTTGCAGGGATATGTTTGGGATTTCTAAGGCGAGGGAATCCATGATCACATCTTCAATGCCTCAAAGAATGAGAGGTCAATCTTTTGGCTTTTGGCAAGGGTAATGGTAACGGGAATGTCCTCTAAAATCGAGAGGACGACTTGGGATTGGTTTTGGGGTAATGGTGAGGGACATCCGTGCTGTCTCTTTATTCACTCTACGTCTCCTCTTTGAGTAACAACCGAATCCTTTGACTTTTGCTTTCGAGAGGATCGCTGGGGACTATGCTCTCTTTCTTTTCTTCTCTTTTTTTTATTCTTTTTTTTATTTTTGTCTCTCTTTTTTTTTCAATTTTGTTTTTGAGAGGAGCATTTCAGTTAGTCCCCAGGATGGATCATTGCATTCTGCCATTCTTGAGCTTGGAGACGGTCGATCTTTCTTTGAATCACGGGAGTCTCAAGGAGAGTCCCTCTTCTTCTGGCGATGGCTAAATGGGTTTCAAAATGTGCCGATCTTGAATTGAAAGGGTATTGTTTAGTGAGGGTGAGGTAAAGGTCTTCCTATGGGTGAAAGGTTTCAACCGCAGTCCCTACCGGATGATCCGAACGAGATTGAATCTTCATTGCTTTGCTTAAGCTTACTTTGAGGAAGATCCGTGCAAATTCATCAAACAACGAGATTATGAGGACGATGAAAGGTATGTGATCATATGGGACGCGAGATTGGGGATATCAGTCGATTTTCTCACTCCGATCGATTCAAACATTAGTCATTTCAAAGCATTAGTCGGTGAGCAGCACAAGTGATCATTTGGAATAAGACCATTTCAATTGAGTGTAACGCAGGTGTGCAAGTAATGTATCGAGTCTATCAAGAAGAGAATCAAAGATTTTTATCACTGCAAAGCAAAAATTGGTCCAACTTGGACTCGACAGACTCATGTCCGACAGTGGACATTCTAGATCCTACGAGGACTGATTGACTTCTTCAACATTGGATGGACGGAAGAGCATCGTTGCCATCGATGCGGTGAGGACCCTTTTTCAATCTTTCTATCCTTCACAAATCGCCCTCCTTAGCTTTAACAATCTGAGCAAAGAACCGGGCCTCCCGCTCGCGAGGAGGAATATCTTCAAGTGTAGCTCGCAACTCCTTGATGGACAAACCTTTTACACTCTGTTGCTGACCCAAGGGATATGAATTTCCAGATTGGTGGGCTATAATCTTCTCTGCACCGAGCATTTTGAATTTCGAATCAGATGGACGACCGCTCGGGCACTTGAGCTGCTTTCGCCTCGGGAATATGGACCAATGATCGTCGGGGACGAGAGCGCACACCCAACTTGTCGTAGCCTTGCAGAGGTGAAGAGGGTGTATAGACGGAGGGTAGATAATTTTGAGAAGGTATGGGAGAGGGAAGAACGGGAAAAGAGACGGACTCGTGCAACACTTTATTAATCTTCAAGTAGAAATCGGTGTTTTAAGTCCTAGAGACGGTTGGAAAAGGCTAATCCTTTATTCGCACAATCTAGACCTCGGGGGAAACCTATGGACACATCATTCAAAAATACACCCAATGTATTGTTTCAAAATTAATAATAGGCGATAATACCTAAACAAAACCAAAGCATTTATGGGACGAACGAGCAGCCCCAATTTCTAGAGAAATTTGGGCAGTATAACGGGTATTCCTGAAGAATTTCAAGGAAAAATCCGGCATGACCTCTCGTCGGTACACGCTGACAAAGCGACATGATCTCTCGTTATAACATGCCGTGGGAACAACATGTCCTCTCGTGAAACCATGTTGCGATGGCAACATGCCCACACGTGCTAGGGTTTGGGGAAGGTACGAAAGCTCATTACGAATTTTGAAACAACTCATTTTAGTGTATTTGAAAATGTCGTGTCAAAACCAACCGTTTTGGGTGAGGTTTAAATGTGTGGTGCCACCTATAATGCACTAGGGGGATGGGTTTGACATTAGGCGCTCAAGCGTAGGCGAATTTCATGGCCGTCCGCGATGCCGTCAATTGCACCCGAGGGTTCTAGATTTACGTGATGTAGTGTGCAGATGACTATCTTCCTTTATTTATGAAAATGATTTTTTATTTTTTATTATTATTATTTTTTATTTGAAAAGGGGTGATAAAGGAAAACAACACACACACATACCCCACAGAGATACAATAATCAAAGATCAACAATATTGATCATGGGGGATTGCCCCACAATCACAACCTGCACCAAGAAATCGAATCCTGCAATTTGGCCTCTTCTGTCGAGTGACACAGGACAGCCATGGCATATTATGTCGCGTGACAGAAGAGGTCACTTCCAGAATCTGAACCAAAGAATCATAACCAGCCCCAGCCTCCAAGCATCAAAACAATATCTCAAGCCCCAGCATCAGCAACACAAACAACAAATATGGGACACAAGGAGGGACAGGAATAAAAAAAAGCACATAATATGCAAACGACACATATAATGTTGACAAACAAAGCACACACAAGTGAATGAAGGGAATGTTGAACAAGAATGAAAGTTTGACCCACTTTTGAAAACCATGTTTCAAGTCCCCAGCGGAGTCGCCACTGAATGTGCGCTCGCCGAAATTGTAAAATAAAGAGTCGCCACGCCGTTTTAAGAGGAAACATTGAAAACCTTTTGTAAAGAAAAAATGGGTTCGGGGGTCAAGTTACGTGTTGGGAAGAACCGAGAGTTCATCCAACACGCCTCGTCCGTAGACGAGTCTTTCTATTGTTCAACATTCAAAATATTCAAATATGTGTACAAAGTGTGTAGGACAAGATATGTATTAAAATGCAAAAGAGTGCTTCATTTTATTACTCAACAAGGGGAATTACAATTTGTAAGCCATTGACTCTGGGAGGCCACGTCCCACTTTACAACTGAGAGGAACAAACTTACAACTGAAATTGATCAACTGCAGACAGGTTACATGTGTCGCGTGACACAGGACCTTGAATGGTCATTTGTGTCGCGTGACACATCAATGGCAATCTGCAGGGACCTTACAATTCGAAATCAGGAACAACAAAAATTAAATCAAGTCCCAACAACAATAATTAAACAATTCAGAAACCAACGAATTTATAATGGATTGGCCAAAGGAGTGTGGATATGGGGAGATCCACACTCCCTTGACAACCAAACGACAAATAGAATTCCAATCACATAATGAATATCAACCAAACCAAGCTAAGCAATTAAACAGAGAGATCGGTAGTTGGAACTTGATAATTGGGGACAGATAGAGTCTAATTATCAAGTCCGGGGAATAATGTGCAATGAAACAAACAAGTAACAAATAAAACGGTAAACGTGAAATAGAAGTGAGGGAAGTCGTTACCCTCGTAGTGTCCTCAAATTCGATACCACGTTAGGTATGGAATTCTTCCATTAAGCTTCGGAATCGGATCAAAGCTCAGCTCCCAGATTGAATGCAACAATCAAGCTCTAAGCGTTTATGTGTTGAATTGACGCTGGAATAGGGGAGAATTGAGAGAGGAGTTGAACGCTTGCTTCCACTTTGGTGCCAATCGGAGAGAGAGAGATGCAAAGGGATCAGAAGAGGCTGCGGACTCAAATGGTGGTGTAGCTGCGGCGGTTACGGGCTTGGAGGTTGTGATAGGCATTGAGGAGCGGGGGTGTGGTTGACGGCTTAGAGGCAGGAACAGGGGAAGCAGTTGTGGTTGTTGTTGGGTTTGGGTTGTCGTCGGTGGTGTTCTGGACAGGGGGGGTCGCGGTTGGATTTGGATGTGAAGGAGGATTGGTTGGCCGAAGAGGGATAGGCTAGGCTTGGGTGAGGTCGTCGGTGAGGGAGAGCTAGGTTAGGGAAGACGATTCAAGGAGGTAGCCAGTTGATTGGGTTTAGGTCGCAAATTGGTTTTGGGTCGGAGAAGAAGGTAATTGAGAAGAGGAAGGTGATTTAGGGAGAAGGTAATTGGGAAGAGGAAGGTCGCCGGTTGAAGGTAATTGAGGTAGAGAGAAGGAGTTTGGGGAAGGAGGTTGGTCTTCGCCGGAGGAGAGCTTGGTTGGGGTGAAGGAGACGGTTCCTGCGTATAGAGAGAGAAAGGAGAGAGAGAAAGTGAATATGTGAGAGTTGTTTTGTGTGTGTTAACTATGTGTGGGATTGTGAGAGACCTCTTAACAAATGAATACAAAATTGGTATTTAAAGCTTGATTGGGAAATGGATTAATTGGTCGCACGACCTAACGCTCCGCTTTTCCATGCCTCAAGTTGTCGCATGACGGGCCACGTCCATAACCGATTCTGGCGCCAAAACCAGATTCTGGAACATTCCGGGTTAATTCCCAAGAGGTCCAAACTGATTTATTCCTTTTAGGTCTTTTTGTCCGGGAAAAATACTAAAACATACTTCCTTCGCGAGAAACATATAAAATATTTCCGGAAGTCTCGGAACGGACCGAGAATTTATCAAAACGCCCTTTAGTGCAATTTTATCATTTAAAATTCACCTAAACAAGGATCGCGAATTGGATTGGCGTACTTACAATGACTATTATCGAATGTTCTTCGTGTTCTTCATGATAGTCATAGGTTTTTTAGAAAATCCTTATATTTTGGATCCATTGATTTTCCATCATGTTTTTATACTTAGAAAATTTTAAGAAAATTTTGGAATTCTCTTTGGACTTGAAACCGCTTGCTATTAGTGTTTGAAACCGCTTACTTATAGACCACTTATATTATCAGTTTCAAACCGCATGCTCTTTTGAAAGCTAAAACCGCATGTTGGAACCGCTTTTTCAAAACCTTTTGAAACCGCATGCTGTTTATTCCCTTCATTTATTTTTCTTGAGATTTTACTTAGTATATAGGCTGGAAACCAAGACCTTCCCCAACAGGCACTTCTTGGGAGTGTGGGATAAGTTTGGATTACAATGCCACGTACTAGTAATTTATTCTCAAATCTTCATGCTTGTCTTTCCTAGTATTCATAGTTCACTTGGGGTTTGAAGTATTTCACTTCCTAAAACCGCACCATTGCTGAACCGCATGGTTGCTCAAACCGTTTGTGAACTGTGAATACAAAAATGGATCTAACTTTTAATGCTTTACCTTGTAGGATCCTAACACCTTCCTGCCTGGCTGGGAGGTTAATGAACTGGAATTGAGACATGATGCCCTTGGAAGGGAGTTTCTTAGGAAGCTGAAGGGATTTGGGATCCTACCCCTCTTCACCAAAAAGCAGACCCTCACCATCCCATCTTTTGTTGATCAATTCTATTCCACTGCCAAGCTTGAAGTCAGACAAATAGATGATGGTGTAGACACCCCATTCTGAACTCATCGGATCACATTTATACCACTCTAAGTCTCGCTTTGAGTCAAGAAGTAGAAATCCACCATTTCGTCATGTTTCGTTATGTTTTGACTAACCACCGTTAGTTTAGGACTAAACTGCATACGAGATAACGGGGAAAGGGCAGAATTGTCCACAAACCACAATATCTCGCGCGGAATGGCGTGTCTCGCGCGAGATATTGGTCATCTGCAGCATGCAAATGACAGTTTCCTCGTCGATTTCAACCTCTTTTCGGGATAAAACTTTATCCATCCAGCCAACCAATGATTTTGGAGTCTGGAACCTTCCTAGGAGTGTTTTACCTCTCCACCTACACCTCTCCAACACCTATAAATACCTGGTGACTTCCAGTATTTCAGAGGTCCAGGATCCCACACATTTTACTGCTTTCTCTCCTTGAAAGATTCCTGTAAAATCACCCCCAAAATCACCTCAAAGTTTGTTTGTCAACCTTGTTGATAAACAAGCATCAAGATCCAAGTCAAGGACTGAGGTGAAACTCTGTCCGCGTCAAGATTCGATTCTAAACTTGAGTCGAAACTCTGCCCGAATCACCTCACGCAAGGTAACCCCTAAATTCCTTTCTAATTGACTGTTAGAGTGGTATAAATCCATAGAATCTAGGATCGGCCTAGAGCCTCCCCAAGTCATGGGGATGGTCTCGAAACAATCGATCCTACATTCCGTTTAACCCCGTTAAATGGATTTTTATTTATTTTTATTTTGAGATCTTCTTCTCTTTCGAAAACCTCTCTTTTCTTTAGCAAGACCGATCTCCGGATTGGGTGAAATGGGTGCTCCTTGACCTTCCCATTTCATAACCTAAGCCTCAAACCCAAATCTCTTTAAAAAAATGGTTTTTCTATGTTTTCCAAACGAATACTATAGGTGGCGACTCAAAATTCTTCACAATGCTCACAGTGGCGACTCCGCTGGGGACATAAAATTAAGAGGTTTAAACTTGCGTCAAACTTAAAAGGGAGGTTTTCAAAAAAAAAAAAAATCGTTTTTCTACTTCAGATCAGGCATATCTCGCACGAGATATCCTATCTCACGCGGGATATCGCCTCGACAATCTGTTGTTTTCTGGTTTTCCCTGTTCATCTCAATGTCCAAGATGAGAGTCGAACACGCAAGGGGGATCCTAGAATTCATTATCTGCAGAGTTCCCTCATCTTAAGGCCTCTCTTAAGATGTCGAACTTGAATCCGTATTTTGATTAAATAATTGATTGTTATTTATAAATTGCGTGCGATTGGGTTTTATTTTATTAAAGTCCGGTCCACTGGGGATTCGGGAGTTGTAATTTAATTTATTCATCTCTCTCTCTCTCTCTCTCTCTCTCATTACTTGGAACTACGACGGCCTGAGTCTTCCTAATTTGGGAGAAACGTAGGCAACCACTTGGTGCGGCCACTATTTGTTTTCCTTTTTATTTTCAAAAAAAAATCTCTATTTTTTATCTATCACCTAGATTTACTATCACACACTCGCACTCATGATATATCTGTCATTGCACTGCATACCCTCTATAAACTCGGGACCCACACTAAGGACGGATGACGGTAACCACCTAGTCTCCGGTCTCTCCGAAGTTGGATCATCCCACTCCGCGTATTCAATCCACCTAGATTGTCATATCACGGGGAGCCTAGCCTTCTAGCCTTGCATCGCCACATTTTCATGTAGATTGTCCTTTTAGGATCACTCCGTGACCGGTCGGTTTGACTCGGTGATCTTTTCTTGTTTTTGACCAAAACAAATCCATGTAAAATTGACAATAAAGAAGGACTCGAAAAAGTCCCTCGAAAAAGTCCCTTCAAAAAAAAAAAGTTCCTTCGGAATGATCTTTTCGGATGTCCCTTTAAAAGAAAAATATACATCCTTCAAAAAACAATCTTACATGGCTTTGTTTTACAAAAATCGGATTGATTGCTTAGTCGTTAGGTTCTGATAAAGGCCTTAGAAACCCCTCAAAACGGATTCTCCGTTCCGACCAAAAATTAGGTCTAATAAAAAATCAACTTTCCGTGTGATTGTCTCGTGCGGGACTACATGTCTCACGCGAGATAATGCCTCTGTTTTGCTGAGATTGAGCCTGAACCGTTTAAGCCTGCTTCCGACTCGTTGGGGCTAGATGTGATCCTGACGTCATCTCTGCATCTCTTCTGTCAGTTTTCCGAAGCTACTCAACTCCAAGACTCCCAACACAATGTCCGACATCGACAATATTCCGGGTAATGAAACTTTGTCCGAAAACAACCACAAACTTCTGGAAGAAGCCAATGATCGCCTAGAAGTGCAAGCTTCCCAAATCCACACTCTCGTGGAAGAAATCCAAGAGCTTAGGGCAGCACTAGCCAACAAAGAAAAGAAGAAGAAAAATGATTCTTCCTCCGGAGAAGAGGAGTCATACACCAAAAAGGCCAAGGGTCGCCGCCAAAGCAAAAGCAAGAAAAAGAAGTACGAGTCTAGCTCGTCATTTTCCTCCTCCGACAAGGAAAGCTACACATCCAAGAAAGAAAGCAAAGGGGAAAGCAAGAACGAACCCCTCACCATGGCCATGTTAGAAAAGAAACTTGCATCCCTCGATGTGAGTAAGGGAGCCTCGCTCTCTATTGATTATGACACACTTCGTCAATCTATGTCCAAACTTCCTCGAAAGTACAAAACACCTGACATTGCGAAATTCAATGCCACCACCTGTCCCAAATCACATTTGGAAACCTACTCTTGGGCCATGCTACCTATGGGTGTTGATGACAACCTGTTAGCCCAATGCTTCCCATAAACTCTTGATGGTGCCGCTAGGGATTGGTACATGACTCTCCCACTCTCTACAAGACTCGACTGGCCACTCGCTAGTTGTACCTTCCAAAAGCAATATGAAGACAACTCCACTTACCGCACCACTAGAAGGGATCTTGAACAAACCAAGCAGCTTCCGAATGAATCCTTCACAGATTTTGTCAAAAGGTGGAAGACCAAACTGACTGAAATCGTTGATAGGCCCAGCCTAGACGAACAAATCCACATCCTCATACAAAGTCTTAGGGAGGAGTACCAAGACAAGCTGGCCGGCAACTATTTTCCTAGCTTCGCCGAACTTCACAAGTCGGGCATACGGTTAGATGACCTCATCAAACAGAAAAGGGAAGCCAAGAAAGAAAGTGGATTCCGTTACAACAAGAGCTCCTCTTCCTCTTCCAACCCCAAGGACACTTCTGTTAATGCTATTGTCTTCAATCATCCTGGAAATGGTAAGTACTCTGCGCTACCTCCACCACAAAAGAAGAAAAAGGATAGACATTATGACAAGCTTGAAGGGATCACTCAAGAAGAACTCTTCAAAGTACTCGTCAAGAACGGAAAAATCAAACCAAGAGAAGGTGGACCTCCAAGGAAAGATCTCCCTGCCAATCATGCTCATCATCTCTTCTGCAAATTCCACAACTTCATCGGCCACGACACCAACTCATGCTTCCACTTGAAAGACGTCATCCAAGATTTATTTGACGATAAAGAGATAGGGCTACCTAATATTGTTACTAATCCTTTGCCAAAAAATGAGGTCAATTTGATAGAAGTAGAAAGTAGCTTCGAGGATCCTACTCGTCTAGCCACAACTGTGGACGAGAGCCCTCTTGAATTTAATAAATCTTCTTTCTGTTATATGATGTCTTGGGAGGAAATATTAGAACAAAAGGAAAAAAGGTCTAAGACAATCAATCTCCTCACACGATCCGGTCGTGTGATCATCAACAAAGATCGAAGGGATGAAAATCCTCCTACACAAGCAAAAGCTTCATCATCAAGTGAACCAGAAGACCCTCTTTTAACTCAATTAAAGAAGACACAAGCAAACATCTCAGTTTGGGATCTCATAGGAGCATCTCACAAGCACCGTGAGATGTTGAAAAAGGCATTGGCTCAGATGACCATTTCCTCGGAAGCAACGCCCGAAGAGCTCACTCAAATGATCGGTCAAGTACAATTTGGCAACGTCATCACTTTCACTGACTTGGACCTTCCATCCTATGGGAACAATCATCATGAGGCCCTCTACATAACTGCTAAGGTGAATGGATACCGAATGCCATGCATTTTGGTCGACAATGGTTCTGCAATCAATGTCCTTCCAAAGAAAGCCTTATCATCATTAGGCCTCACCCACAAAGACCTTAAGCCATCTGGGCATACTGTAAGGGGGTATGACTGCACTGCTAGAACTGCTTTGGGGTCAGTTGTGATACCTGAAGAAATGGGGCAAGTCACAATGAGACTCGAATTTCAAGTCATCGACATCCCGACATCCTTCAATTTGCTGCTTGGCCGCCCTTGACTACACGACATAGGGGGTGTACCCTCCTCCCTGCACCAATGCATCAAGTTCAGACACAACGATACGATAGTCACCATACACGGAGAGATGGTTACAGCTAGCCCTATCCTCGAGGTGTAACATAGCACTTCTGATTTTCTGTTCAGTGGATTTGAGATCGAGAAAGAAAGCACCGTGAATGTCATAGAAACTTGCAATGAAAATGATTACTCCATGGCACTTCGGTTTTCTGGAAACCTTCCTGTTTGGAGAATGATGCAAGCAAAAGGATACTTCCCTGGCTTGGGACTTGGAAAACACTTGCAAGGGATAACAGAACCACCACCGGTTCTCCCACCTCACACAAAGCACGTTCTAGGACATCACTTCCATCCAAGATGGAGATGACGAAGAAGAGTGGGACTTCACTCAAGTCAAGTGGGAAGGAACCCCATACAAAGGCCACAATAACCCGAAGGTCAAAGATTGCAACCTCGAGCCATATCGAAAGACACTCAATGGCTACTTCGTCCGGGAAGGAGAAAGCATTCCCTACTTTATCTTTTCAGAACCATGGACTGACGATAAAGGAAGGCGCCAACCGGGCTTTGAAATCTTCAGCGACTGCGATGCTTCACCAGATGAAACAGAAACCGTCTCACTAATCCCTAGAGATTTGTGGGGCACAAAGGCAGAAATAACCAGCGAATGGGACTTTGTGTTGGGAGAAGACATGCTGCGACAGTTTGAAGACCTGTGCCGGTTAGAAGACAGACATATCTAGCAATCTCCAAGGGGGACGCTCCAACTATTGATTAAACAAGGCTAATAAAAAATGTGATGAGCCAATTCTAAACTGGCACGTCACCGGAGGACCAGTTGTTGATGAAGACTTCATGATCAAAGAGCTTGGTTGCACTCCCCATCCCCGCAGGAAGATAGGCCATGTAACTTTCACATTAGAATCAGGCTCCACCTCTGATGAACTCACTCAAGAGGAAATCGAGGCGGTGGCCGAGCATGTATTCCCTTACTTCCTTAATGAAAACTTTGATCTTTCCGAGTACCCTGAGATTGCTAACATCGTGAATGATGAATTAACTAATAACAATCAATATAACGAACACGTTAATAATGTATCATACGATGAGATAGATCAAGAAAACGAACAAATCTTAAAAGAATTAGCTAAGCAAGTTGGTCGTTGGGGAAAGAATGGCCCTGTTGACGACAAGGAAATGCAAACGGTTAATCTTGGGACAACAGAAGACCCCAGAGAAACAAAGATCGGTAGCTTCTTCAAGGGAGAAGACAGAGAAACCTTGACTCAGCTCCTCAGAGAATATGTCGACGTCTTTGCTTGGTCCTACAAAGATATGCCTAGGTTGAATCAGTCAATTGTAGAGCACAAGATACCGCTGCTACCCAACGCCAAGCCAGTCAAACAGAAACTACGCAGAATCAAGCCGGAATGGTCAATGCAAGTAAAGGAGGAAATCATGAAACTCTTGAACGTGAGTTTTATCAAAGTGATCGAGTATCCGAAATGGCTAGCAAACACGGTGCAAGTGGCCAAGTCAAACGGGAAAATACGAGTTTGCGTCGATTTTAGAGACTTGATCAAGGCATCCCCTAAAGATGACTTCCCGTTACCAAACATAGATATGTTGGTCGACGCCACAGCCGCATACGAAGTCCGCTCATTCGTCGATAGATTCGCAGGGTATAACCAAATCCTCATGGCAGAGGAGGATCAGCACAAAACAACATTCACCACACCTTGGGGGACGTTCTGTTATACGGTAATGCCGTTTGGCCTCAAGAACGCTGGGGCTACTTACCAAAGGGCAGTCACAATACTATTTCACGACATGATCCACAAAGAAATAGAGGTATACGTGGATGACATGATTGTCCACTCAAAGGGGACAGATGGTCAGCACTTCAGAGATCTCAGAAAATTCTTCAATCGACTGAGACACCACAAGATGAGACTCAAGCCCGCAAAATGCTCATTCAGAGTGGTCAAAGGGAAAGTCTTAGGGTACATGGTCACAGAGCGCGGCATAGAGGCAGACCCCGCTAAGATAAGGGCTATCATGGACATGCCTCCACCCAGAACATAGAAAGAAGTAAAAGGATTCATGGGCAGACTCCAATATATCAGTCGATTCATCAATCAACTGATCACCATGTGCGATCCTATCTTCAAGCTACTTAAGAAAAATGCACCTTAAAGTGGACCGAAGAATGTCAAGAAGCATTCGAGGAAGTTAAGCATTACTTAACTTCCCCACCCATCCTGGTTCCACCACACAAGGAAAAGCCCTTAAAGATATACCTCACGGTTATCGACAATGCACTAGGGGCTATGCTCGCTCAAGAACAGCCTGCCTCACACACAGAGAATGCCATCTACTTTATCAGTCTCAGATTCCAAGGCAGCGAAATCAACTACTCTCCACTCGATAAATCCTGCGCTGCTCTTGTTTGGGTATCACAAAGGCTAAAGCCCTATATGGAAGCCTTCCCGGTTAGTCTCATTGCAAGAATGGATCCGTTGAAATGTATCCTAGACAAATCAAATTTGTCTTCGAGATTGGTCATATGGTACTTCATGCTCGCGGGATATGATATCACTTACGTCACTCAAAAATCCGTCAGGGGGAGTGTATTCGCATATCAGTTGGCCGAATTTCCTTGTGACGAAGCGAAGGGGGAAGACCCGCGATTCCCTGATGAAGACATCATGAGTATAGAAGACGAAAATAAGTGGCAATTATTTTTCGATGGCGCAGCCAACAAAAGAGGGTTCGGCGTCGGAATGTTGTTGGTAGACCCTAACGACATCTATACACCACTGGCAATACGTCTTGACTTTGACGCCACCAACAACACCGCATAATATGAGGCTTGTATAGCGGGGCTTGAGGCAGCCCTAGAACGCAACGTGACCGAACTCGAGGTATTTGGGGACTCTCAGTTAATCATCAATCAGATGCTGAAGAAGTGGAGGATCCAAGATCCAACCCTTCAAAGATACAGTGCCCACCTCCAAGAGTTGGCGCAACAATTTCAGGATGTCTCGTTCCACTATCTTCCTAGAGACAAAAATCGGTTCGCAGATGCATTAGCCACGCTCGCTTCCTTGTTTGAAATCCCTAAAGGAAAAACAGTCAAACCCTTCAAAATAACACGAAGTTCAACTCCCGCCTACTGTGCCATTATAGATCTCCATGACTGCAAAGACAAATGGTTATCCAAATGTGCCATTGTTAAGAACTCCGAAGAGAAACCATGGTACCATGATATTTGGCATTTCATCCTAGATGGAACCATCCCACCTGAGACAGATCCAAAGACTCAGATCACCCTTAAAAGGTTGGCCGCTAACTACTCCATCATAGCCGGCCGCCTATTCAAGAAACATTCCCAAGGAAACCTCCTTTGTGCCACCGAGGAAGAGGCTCGAGAAATAATGGACCATGTTCATTAAGGCATATGTGGAACCCACATGAGCGGAAATATGCTTGCCAAAAAGATCATCAGACAAGGGTACTTTTGTCTAACCATGGAAGCCGACTATACCAAAATGGTCAAGAAATGCCATAAGTGTCAGATACACGCCAACCTTCAGCACGCTCCACCTTCCTTTCTGTACCCTATGACTTTTCCTTGGCCGTTCTCGACATGGGGGATAGACGTGATTGGAAAGGTCACACCCACAGGAGCCAATGGGCACTGCTTCGTCCTAGTAGCCATCAACTATTTCACTAAATGGGTCGAGGCCGCCTCCTACAAAGTTTTGAATGCCAGAAAGGTTGCAGAATTCATCAAACACAACATCATCTGCCGATACAGGGTCCCGCAAGAGATGATATCCGATAATGGCTTGCACTTCGAGAAGGAAACCGATCACCTCTTAACCGAGTATAAAATCACAAGACATATGTCATCTCCTTACAGGCCCCAGACAAATGGAGCAGTTGAAGCCGCAAACAAGACAATCGAAACCATCATCAGAAAGATGGCAGTCACCGAGAAAGACTGGCCCGACAAGTTACCCTTCGCACTGTGGGGATATCGCACTTCAGTCTGAACAGCCACAGGAGAGACTCCCTACGCCCTCACATTCGGAATGGAGGTTGTCTTGCCAATAGAATTGGAAATACCATCACTAAGGGTTCTCCTAGAAAACCAAGTGAATGAAGTCGACTGGTTAGAAAGCAGATACGAAGAGTTAGCCTTGCTAGATGAAAGGAGCCTGAAGCAGCCGAGCACACTCAAGCTTACCAAAGAAGAATGGCGAGAGCTTTCAACAAAAAGGTCAAGACAAGGAACATCAGAGTGGGCGACCTGGTTCTCCGTGAGCATCGTCCTGGACCTTTCAATCCGCTAGGCAAGTGGGGACCAAGATGGATAGGACCCTACATCGTAAAGAAGATATTCTCTGGGGGAGCCCTTCAGCTGGTAGACTTAGACGAAGATCAGCTATCGAAGCCAGTTAACATGGACAAGCTCAAGAAATACTTCGCGTGACTTGGCCTCTTAAAAAGAAAAACGCTCGTTAGGTTGAAAATCCCGAAAGGGACGACCTAGACAAAAATTAGAGCTTGCACAAGAAAAGAAGCCGGCTAGATTGAAAACCCGAAAGGGCGGTCTAGGCAAAAGAAAGGGTGTGCATAAAAAAAAGAAGGGGGGGGGCTTTGTCTCGCGCGAGACTACCCCTCGGCCTAAAACCGTATTTTGTCCTTTTTTCTATCAAAAATGAACTACGTTAGACCTGAGCCTCTTTTTTAATTGCTGTAAAAGAGGAATGTAGGCAGCCTTCGGGTTCGGTCTAATCAAATAAATAAATTTAATTTTGTCCTTTTATTAATCGAATGCATTTTATTAATGACAAAAGGGAAATCCTAACCACAACGACTAATTTGCTAAGCTAACAATCTTGAAAAAAAAACTAATAAAATAAAACTATTGATCTATCAAAGCAATCTCTTGGTGCTCCTTAAGATCTAGCCTTTCATTAACTTGGTAGGCCGGCGAACATGATCACCACCGTCTTCGCGATCCTTCTTGCGCTTTGGGTCCTTCGAAGCAGAACATCCCTCGAGATGAGTAAAGACGGACTCTGAAAGCCTCTTAAAGACATTGGGCCTATCTAAAGCTTGCGTCTTTCCAGGCATCCCTTTGCCTTGCCTCTCGTACCAATCCCCATCAAGAAAATCCTGGGTTGGATCGGTCCGTACATTAGCAGGATCAGACTGAGCCTCGCTCCTTCGCAAAATACTGCTAGCTATGAAAGAATCCCCTAATAGTGGAAGCCGCAGATCATCAATCTTCTCCACACTAGGGTGGCCAGTATGAAGAAACCAATCCAAATACTTGTCAGATAAGAAGACACTTGCATTAAAAGTCCGAAGGTTCGACCAGAGGTCCCGACTATTTCCTTTGCCCCATGCTTGAGCTAGCACCTGCGTAAACTCTACACCAATATAAGACACACTACGGGATGCCCCTTCGAAAAGATAAGTGCCCTGCTGCTGACCAAACTGACGGAGCACCCACTTAGGAAAATAAAAGGAGGAATCTCGCAAACCCGAAAGAACAACCCTGTCAAAACCCTTGGTATTGGCAACATACTTGTTCAATCTCCAATGAGGCGGACACCAAAGGATATCAGCAGTTATAGTCTTCGCAATCAACTCAGCCCACTCATCGACCGAGAGATCCTTGATCAACAACTTTCGCATATGATATGTGAACGGAGAATATTCCAACGGGGGACCTACCAATTTGAGATGCTCCCTAAGCCAAATAGTCAACAAAAGAGGGCTCCCTTGAGTCATGGCACCGGTCTTATGCAACTCATCAAGACCATGTAGGGTTTCCAAAATTAGCGGAATGATGTTCCTAGAACGTTTCCTAGCCTGCTGAACAATTTCCATCAATTGAGAGTCAACCAAGCCATCCCTGCATGTAAACAAAACATATCCGAAGAGAGAAAGGGCCAGAAAGTTCCATTTGTAGACATGAAAGGCGTCATCATCTGAATCTCCGCTGAATCGCTCAGGAAAAGAAGAACAATCTACCCACCTACGGTGAACCAACTCATAGCAAGTATCAAGGGGGATCCCTAGCAATTCATTCAAGGCATCTGAATGATTCCTATTGTATTTAGGAAAAGAAATCTCACCAGTCAAGGGCATATCTAAGATGATGGCAAATTCCTCCACAGAAGGCACCATCTCATTAAGAGAAAAAATTGAAGAGATGAACAGAGGGATCCCAAAATCGGGCAACACCCTGCAAAAGATTCCAATCCGGTTGGAGGTTCTTCAAGGTGAAAAGGATTCTGAATTCGAATTCTGCTATAAACTTATTGCGAGATCGGTTGCAAAATGACCTCACAAAATTCCTTGATGCTTGCTTGAAGGAGTCAACTACTTCAGACGGTAAAGAAAAATCATCGACAATCATGGATGTTGGGGCAATCTCCTTGGAAGCAATGGATCACAGGGTTGAAAAAGAAGACAAGAACTTCACCCTAACAGAATATCTCTAGAGTTTGAAAGGCTATGATGAGTTATCTGGCCGGACTACAGGGCAATTTTATAGGGAAAACTGACAAAATCCTGTTCGAAGAAGGAAGAGGATTCTGCCTGGGTAGCGTGTCTCGCGCGAGATGCCTTGTCTCGCGCGATACATCGCCACGGAAAAACAACAACATTTCTGCACAAATAAAAATCTACCGACTTAACGAAGCAAGTCTCTAAAAACCTGCACACACAGTTCTCAACATACAGTGCAACATCAAATTCAAGCTCAAAATTGTGGCCTAGGTGGCCATTTCATTTCCAAACTACGAAAAATCGAGAAAGTTAAAAAACTAACTAATTAAACCTAGGATTAGGAAATAAGAAAACCATGTTTTTTTGTACCATCTATGTGCTAACAGGTACCAAAAAAAAAGAAAAAATGTCTGGGCCCACACGGCCAATATTTACAAGTCACCAGAAAAACAAATAGGGAGAAAAGGGGGGTCAAGCCATCAGATCACCCGAGCCGCCGACACCTCTGCCTTCACCACCATGGGGGCTACCATCCCTCCTCGACCTCTTGGCTCCACAAGTCGGAGTCACCGCAGAGGCCACCGTCAAAGCCGTCAAAGATGCCTTCTGGAATAGCCTCTCAGACAGGTCCGACACCAGGGCCATCAATCCTGCCATCTTGCTTGCCCCAAGGTTGTAATCGGTCGCGGACATAGTGATCTGACAACAAAAGAAAAGAGATGCTCAGATGAAGTCGGACATATACACTTATATGGATGAATACGGGAAATAATATAAACAGTAACATACCGAGGAGACATCAGGCAGAAGACAGTAACCCTCGAGAATATGATTCGAAGTCGGGATGTGGCCCATCATCGGCATGCTCCCCATCATATACGTGTAGCTAAGAGGACCGAAATCTGGCACGAAGGGCAGAGAACCAGCAGACTGGGAAGAAGTGCTAGGGGCTGACGAAATTGAGGCAGAGGCAGAGGCAGAGCCATGAGCAAGCGATCGCCTAGCACCCACTGGAAGGGGATCCAGCAGTCGAGGCAGGAACTCCGCATAAGAGGCTCCTCGAAAAAAACGAGTCGTAGCCGCACAACCCACTGTGAGATCAACATAATCATCATCAGGAATATAGTGGGTGGGGTACATCGCCCTCGGCGGATCCGCTGGCACCATATATGGCAGTCTACCCCAGCCATGCTGTAGGAAGACCCGCTCACCAAGATACATAGTATCCCCCTCCAGAGATGCCAGCATCCTCTGCATCACAGTGGCATCCCAAGCACGGTGGACCTCTCGCTCCAATAGGGTCCAGGGATAAAGGCCCAGCCGCTCATACTCAAAGGGGTCCAGCATGGCCCGCGCCTCTGCAATCGACAGGGTCCACTCCTGATTCTCCTCCTCATTAACGCTCCGATTGGGGTGGCTCCACCTCCTGATATCCGGGAACAGAGGGTTCGGACTGTCCAGCTCAAACTTGTACAAACCAAAGATAATGTAGCCCCATATCTGTAAAAGAAAGCAGAGCGGATTCACTATGAAATACAGATAGAGCATACAGACAAAGGACATAAACAGAATCAAGAGCATACCTCCCAAGCATAAGAATACCCCGACAGGGTATCCTTGGTGTGCCTACATGCCTTGTCCATGGCGTGATAACAGAAGGCCAATCCCGCTGAGCCCCAGTCATAGGTCCTCACCTCGTCCAAATTCAACAACAAACCTAAAAGAGAAAGACGGCTGTAGAAGAGTGGTTCGCAAAGATAGTCTCCGAAAGAATGTACCAGAGGGCACCTCATACCAACCGATCGGTTTCCGCATTCGGCTTAAGAGCATAAGCCTCAAGCTAAGCCCGGAGAGGTGACAACTCAGCAGCAAACCCCTTAACCTTGTTAGGGGCGAAACCGATCAACTGTCTCCACATAGTAAGGCTCGCAGGCTTGTAACCCACAGTCTTTGGAAGGGGCTTGCCGGTAAACTCTAGCCCCATGATAGCAAGGAAGTCAGTCGGAGTCATAATAGCTTCCCCGAAGCGCAGACGCACGGTGTGGATAGTATCCCACCACCTCTCCCTGATAGCCTGAAGAACTTGGGGAGTCTGTCTCATCCCCTGAAGGTTATCAACAAAGGTCAAAAGCCCCGTTTGGGCCATCCTAGCTCGAACCCCATTGAGGTCCTTGATCTTGTCTCACAAAGCTCTAGCCAGTTTTGGGCTCCCACGGCAATTTTTCATTGGCCTATACGACTGCAAAATGAAGAAAGAGCAAAAGGACAATGTTAGAAATCATTTCATGGCAGAAATTCAAAGGAATAAAAGAAAATTTTCATTGAGCCATTTCATCGAAAACTGGCGTACGCACAAGAAAAGCTTGCCCAAAGATGCAATTGATGACCCGAATCAACCCCTCCTACAATCCATGATATGTAGGGGACTCATACGCACACAATGCAACAATAAGCATCCAACAAATTCAACAAAAAACAAAGCATGCAAGGTGAAACCAAGTTCTAAGCAAAAGGCAAAGGAAAACTGCCATTGATGAAGTTTAAATTAAAAAAAAACATGAGTTCAAATTTAATGCAATACGAGAAACAAGAATTGAGAGAGAAGCTCTTACCAAACCTTCCCGAACAGCGGTGGAGATATGCGCGTCCCTATCGAAGGTGAGGTCATCGCGAGGATAATCTTTCCCAAGCAAATAACTCCCCAAAATCGAATTCTTTCTCTCTTGAGCCATTGATTGTGGAGGGAGGAAAGATTGAGAGTTGTTTAGAGGGAGGAATCAATAAGCAACGCACGAAAATTTGCATAGAAAATCGCCTTGGATCAAGCTAGGGAGGGAATTTGAAAAGAGATGTTTTCAAATTAAAACAGCAACTGCTGTTATATATTGCCTCGACAGTGGATATCCTGGACGGGATATCTTATCTCGCGCGAGATATGCCTTCTGGAATTTGACAAAATTGTCCCCGACAATAAGCGTCTACGCAACGTCAAAATTCAAAATTTTGACACATTTACCCTTGGAAATGATACACTAGCAAGGAAACGTGGAAAATCAGCACCGCAAGTCACGGAACGAGCCGAACGTGACACCCGCACGATCGTCCGGTACGGCACCAGTCGCCCGAAAAATGATTGATCCAGAGATCAACACATTTCACATGATTCAGAGCCCAGAAAGGTGAATCATCAAATTTAAAGCCCGGTCCAACGCCCAGACAGGTGGATCGTCAACAGAAAAGCCCGGTCCAACGCCCAGACAGGTGGATCGTCAACAGAAGAGCCCAGTCCAATGCCCAGACAGGTGGATTGTCAACAGGAAAAAGCCCGGTCCAACACCCAGACAGGTGGATCGTTATCACAAAAAAAATCTCGGTCCAACGCCCAGACAAGTGGATCGTCATCACAAAAGCCCGATTCAACGCCCAAATAGGTTCGGAGCCCAGACAGGTGAATCTTCAGACAGACAGGTATATTCAGAATTGGGTCTTGATTTGATTCCTCAGTATGAATTTACCTTTTCAAAAACAAAATCTTCCCGATTTTCAAAATACCTAAAGCAGCCTTTTCGTGTTTTGGAGTCGAACTACGTTAGGGTCTGATTCTTCGATAGAGATACGTAGGAAGCCGTGCGGTCCGACCATCCCGATGTTCAGAATGATGTCTTTTCTATCGTCGACATGACTTCTTCCATAAGACTTGTCGACGAGGGGCTCTGTAGACACCCCATTATGAACCCAATAGATCAAATTTGTACCACTCTAAGTCTTTCTTTGAGTCAAGAAGTAGAAATCCACCATTTCGTCATGTTTCGTTAATTTTTGACTAACCACCATTAGTTTAGGACTAAACTGCATACGAGATAACGGGGAAAGGGCAGAATTGTCCACAGACCACAATATCTCGCACTGAATGGCGTGTCTCGCGCGAGATATTGGAATCTGCAGCATGCAAATGACAGTTTCCTCGTCGATTTCAACCTCTTTTCGGGATAAAACTTTATCCATCCGGCCAACCAATGATTTTGGAGTCTGAAACCTTCCTAGGAGTGTTTTACCTCTCCACCTACACCTCTCCAACACCTATAAATACATGGTGACTTCCAGTATTTTAGAGGTCCAGGATCCCACACATTTTACTGGTTTCTCTCCTTGAAATATTCCAGTAAAATCACCCCCAAAATCACCTCAAAGTTTGTTTGTCAACCTTGTTGATAAACAAACATCAAGATCCAAGTCAAGGACTGAGGTGAAACTCTGTTCGCGTCAAGATTTGACTCTAAACTTGAGTCAAAACTCTGCCTGAATCACCTCACGCAAGGTAACCCCTAAATTCCTTTCTAATTGATTGTTAGAGTGGTATAAATCCATAGAATCTAGGATCGGCCTAGAGCCTCCCCAAGTCATGGGGATGATCTCGAAGCAATCGATCCTACATTCCGTTTAACCCCGTTAAATGGATTTTTATTTATTTTTATTTTGAGATCTTCTTCTCTTTCGAAAACCTCTCTTTTCTTTAGCAAGACCGATCTCCGGATTGGGTGAAATGGGTGGTCCTTGACCTTCCCATTATATAACCTAAGCCTCGAACCCAAATCTCTTTCAAAAAAATGGTTTTTCTATGTTTTCCAAACGAATAGTATAGGTGGCGACTCAAAATTCTTCACAACGCTCACAGATGGCCCAAAAGTTTCCTGCCTCACTGCTGAAGTGGAAGGCTTAAAACTCTCCATAGATTACATCGACATCAGAAGCACCTACAACTTCAGAGTTCCCCATGCTCCTAAGTCTGTTGACCAAGTAATTCAAGATGTTGTTGCATTGGCAACTGCTAAAGTTTCTACTATGGTGGGACAGTACAAGAAGATCCCTAGGAAGGGATTTGGTGAACTGATGAGCCACCTAGGCTATCTGGTTGGTAAATTTGTTTGTGGAAAGTCTGGAAATCACAACAACTTTACATCCCAACAATGGATGTATTATTCTTCCATCTACAATGAGATCAAGCTACATTGGCCCATGATTTTGTTCAGAGTGATCTGTGACAGTGTGGAAACCTACCAGTCTAAAGAAAAAGGAGTTAAGCAAAGATGGAGACCATTTTGCAGGATCCTGACCACTCTCCTACTCAACTTTGACCATCTTGAAGTCCCCAGAAAGAACAATCCAGAGCTGATGGTGGAATGGGGTAATGAAGAATCCTTGGGATTTTTGGTCTGCCATAACTTCAGGTATGCAAATGGAAATGCTCTTTACAAATATATTTATGATGCTGACACATACCCCAAGAGAGAGGAGCATGTTGCTATGAATCTGAAACCGCAACTCAGGTGGTTAGGAAAGCAGTCCAGAGGGGAAGAAGGCCAAGAGCCCAGGCTGAACTGCCTTTGAAGCGTACCAAGACCGCTCCTACTGCCAAACCATAAGGAACTTCAGAGGTTGGTCCTAGTAAGCCCAAGAAGCAAAAAAAGCCAATGAACTTGGTTGATGAAGAAGAGGATGATGAAGAAGCTGAAGATCCAACTATTCCAGATTTGGTTGCTAGAGCCAAAAAGGCTAAGGATGTTATTGAAGATTTAACTCCTGAAGAGAAGATACAGCATTTCAAGGATAAAATAGATAGATTGGAAAAGGAGCAAGAAGAGAGGTGAAATGCCAAAGGCAAGGGTAAATCTTCCTCACCCCCTCCTCAACCGCCTCCAGCATCTAAACCGCAACCTCAATCTCAACCGCCTCCACTCTCAAATCCCACTCCCATCCAATCACCAATCCAATCCTCTATCCATTCTCCTTCCAAATCACCTTCTCCATCACCCCAACCTGATGCACCCATTCAGGGGGAGAAACCAAAAAGGAGAATGAAAATGCCTGCCAAGAAAAATTCAAAGAAGGGTAAACCTTCTCCTTCTCCCTCACCTTCTGCAAAATCTCTTTCACCCTTATCTTCCCAATCCACATCACATTCCCCTTCTCATTTTGATTCCATAAATTCCATACACTCCAACTAACCCCCCCCCCACATTCAAGTGCCTACCAACCATGGATTTCCAAACCATCTACTGGCCAAGCTATTTCCACCTCCAGACGCTTAGGCACAACTCCATCACCCCCTCATTCAAATTGCAACCAAACTTCCCAATCAAAAACCCATTCACCTACCAAATCTACTACTCCTCCCATCTCACCCCAAATTTAAAAATCCCTTCCTCCTTCTGTCCACACTTCAAAAAAAAATTCACCATCCAAATCCCCTCCTCAAAATATTCCTACTCAAAATCAGACTACCCCTCCTCCAAACCAAACTGTTCCCAACCAACCGCTTCCTAACCCATTCATCCAAACTGCCCCTGCAACTAACCAATTCCAACCGCCTCCTCTATTCCAAACCGCTTACACCTCAACCCCCCCCCAACAGATTACTCCCAAATTCATTCTACCTTAAACCTTATCCAAGGCCAACTGGTGATTAAACAAGGCCACATTATCAAGCTAACCACTTCTAATGCCTCTCTTGAAGCCTCCAACTCCTCCCTTACTGATTCCAACCGCACCCTTCTGTTAGTGTTATGCCCTAGGCCTATAGTTGATAGACTTATGTGTTGACATTATTTATTATTATATGAAAAGTTTATTATTTGATTATTATATGTTTTGCATATTTATTTGTAATAATCTCCGTTCCTAATTATTAAGTGAATAATTAGTATAAATGTTAATGGATAATCATATGATGATTATATGCATAGAGATGCACATTAAATTTTGGGATTTTTACCAATAAGTCCCTATTAGAGGGTGGAATTTATCAAAAAAACACCACTTTTCATATTCTACCTTAGGGTCCATAAGTTGAAATCCATTTTACCAATAAACTCCTAGGTCCTTTTAAAATATTTCATAATCGATTAAATGGCGAAACTGCCCTCACAGCTCATTCTCTTTCTCTCTCTCTCCGCAATTGCGTTTCTCTCTCTATACACAATTGACAATAATTGATGATACCGCAATTGGCTTTCTCTGCAATTGACGATGCGCAATTGACGAGCTCCGGCGGGTGTTCCAGATGTTCGATCGAGAATGGAGTTGAAGAAGGCGACGCAATCATCAACTATGAGGTCAACGTTGGGGACGAAGGCTTTGAGGTCTTGAGATTGTCCATGGCCTTCATGGTCTAGGACGAAGGCTTTGAGGCCTTGAGAATGAAATACGGTTTGGATTTGGGAATGGAGATGGATTCACTATTCTTGGACGATTTCACACAATCTCTGGATGATGGGTTTGGAGATTTTGAAGCCTGATACAAAACAGATCATCACTTTCGCTAATCAGTCAGATTACATTTCATTCAGGTATTTTCTTTTGGTATACTTCTTACTTAGTATTGATAGCATTATGTTAATTAATTATGTTTTCTTGGCTAGAAAGGTTGACTCTTTACCCGCTGATCTTGTATTTTTCTCTAATCTAGAGTGTGAAATTTGCAAACTTATGTAGAGTGAAATTTAGTTATGAGAAAGTGGATGTAGTTAAATTTGCACAGGGTCATTGTATTTATTTTTTGAGGTGGGGGGCTGTGAACTGAGAACTGTCTTTGAAATATTGTTTTTCATGTTAATGCGTCTTGCGGGTGCTTGGATGATGCGCGAGAAGTGTTTGATGAAATGCCAGAAAGAAGTGTGGTTTCATGGTTGTTTTTAATTATGCTTCCGTTTTGTGGGTTAACTTAGTGAACAACTATTATTAAATTCAGATTGTTAATACTGTAAGATATCAGATTATTTCCCTTTGTTCTTTCTTATTGATGTTTTCATGCTACTCTGTTTGCATTGTGATTTTGACTGTTAAGCTTTGAATTGTTGCTCACATTTGCCTAGGCTCTAAAACATTGTTGATTGCAGATGTTCTGCTCCATGACCCAAAATAGAAGGAGCAGAATAGGGCTGCTGTTTTAAGGTTGTTTCTTGTGCTCCTTGATCAATCATTCTATCTTAATGTTTTTGCTTCTTTCTTTTCCACAAAGCTCAGCTAGTCATATCCGTTTGCTGTATTTGGTGCAGGTTGCTCGCCCAAGTAATAAGCCAAATGCCGCCTCTTTTTTTCCCGTGAGACAAGGAGTATCAAATATTAAGAATAGATTCTCGCTTCCTCTGCTTGACCTCGATAAGGATCATGATCTAGACATTCTTCCATCCCCCATAAGGGAAACATCATTGCGCTTACCCTTAAACAAAGCACTCTTTCCTGGAGAGAAAGTAATAAGACCTGAGTGGCCAGCCCCTCAAGAGTCTCTTGGGCCGAAAGTTGCTGCTCCCCATCGTTATGATAATACTGATGCTTTTAAAGCTTTTTCGTCTTATCAACAAAAGTTTGGGCGTAGTTCATTTCACATGAATGATAGACTTCCAAGCCCAACTCCCTCTGAAGAAAGTGGAGATGCAGGTGACGATACTGGTGGGGAGGTTTCAAGTTTTCCAACAACTCAGAAGACCATCTCTTTAATTGAATTGACTTTGACACACCCGACAGTTTCAAATGTGCCTCAGGTGGACATTCTTATGGAGCAGCCACTTTTAAATGTCAGTAATGCAGATCCTGTGAGTTCTACATTTACTTCTGCAATGAGGGTTCTACCTAAAAGTAAAGATCCTAGACTCAGGCGGCATGTCAAATCAAACTCTGGTTCCTTAGATCTCAATCAATGTTCCTTGCCCCTGTTGAATAATCAATCTATAATGGAGCCTTCTGCGAAACTATTAGAGTCAAGGAAGCAAAGGAGTTTTAGTGAATCGGTTTTGATAGATGGTCCGGCACTGAAAAGGCAAAAAAATGAGTTGACAGTTTCGGGGATTTTTAGGGATGTCCAAGCTGTTTCACAAAGTGGCGGTTGGTTAGAGTATAGAGGTTCAGTTGGGTTGCCGGCCTCGAACAGAAACCATGCTATAGAAAGAGCACAAACTGATTCTAGGGGTGTGGAGAATGCAATAATGACCTCTCTAACCGATACTTATAGCCTGATGCCCAATGTAGCTAATCAGAATGAGCACATGCCTCTTATCAATGGGAATGCTACAACTTCTATCCAGTCTATGCTGAAGGGTATTACTGTAAATCCTGATATGTTGATGAAACTATTAGTGATGGAGCAACAGAAGTCTATTGATTCTACTAAGTATGTGATGTAATCTCCAAGCTTGAGTTCTGTCCTCACAGCAGTTCCTGCAATGACTATTGCTCCTCCCAAACCCTCTGTTATTGGCCAGACGTCACAAGAAAATCTCCAGAAAACTCAAACATCTTCAATGGTGAGCATTCACTTGTGGTCAAATAACCCCGTTTATGTTTCAAATTTACAAGTGTGAGCTATCATGCTTCTAACATTAGATTTTCTCTATCTGTCTACTTCTTTACGCTGTTGGAAAATAGGCTCATAAATTTGTCGACTTTGTTTTTCTTGAGGTTTCTATAATCATCTTTGAGATGCTTTTCTTTCCTTGCTTTTCTTGAGGTTTACCCGTTATTTATCTATTATTCATGAATGTTTGTGCACAACTGTAAGGTCAATGTCTCAGTTATGAATGTTGAGGTCACTTTCTCAGTTATTGTACATAACCGTGTGATAGATTTCACTGTTTTTATGTCATTCTTTTATAGAACAATAGTGAGGTCTATTTCACAGTTGTTGGTTGTGATGTGAGAATAACTGTGAAATGTTTTTCACACTTCTAAAACTGTGGGGTCAGTTTCTTATTTATTTATGAATGTGAAATTGTTTGGTTTTTACCTTTCTAACCTGAGAACTATGAGGTCAATTTCACAATTAATTTTGTACTTAGTATGTTTGATTTACCCGTTATTTATCTGTTATTCATGAATGTTTATGTACAACTGTGAGGTTAATTTCTCAGTTATGATTGTTGAGTTCACTTTCTCAGTTATTGTGCATAACTGTGTGATAGATTTCTCTATTTTTATGTCATTCTTTTATAGAACAACAGTGAGGTCTATTACACAGTTGTTGGTTGTGATGTGAATAACTGTGAAATGTTTTTCACACTTCTAAAACTGTGAGGTCAGTTTCACAGTTATTTATGAATGTGAAATGGTTTGGTTTTTGACCTTTCTAAACTGAGAACTGTGAGGTCAATTTCACAATTATTTTGCTACTTAATATGTGTGGTTTACCTGTTATTTATCTGTTATTCATGATTGTTTGTGCACAACTGTGAGGTCAATTTCTCAGTTAAGATTGTTGAGGTCAATTTCTCAGTTATTGTGCATAACTGTGTGATAGATTTCACTGTTTTTATGTCATTCTTTTATAGAACAACAGTGAGGTCTATTTCATAGTTGTTGGTTGTGATGTGAGAATAACTGTGAAATGTTTTTCACACTTCTAAAACTGTGAGGTCAGTTTCACATTTATTTATGAATGTGAAATGGTTTGGTTTTTACCTTTCTAAACTAAGAACTGTGAGGTCAATTTCAAAGTTAATTTGATACTTAGTATGTTTGGTTTACCAGTTATTTATTAGTTATTCATGAATGTTTGTGCACAACTGTGAGTTAAATTTCTCAGTTATGATTGTGAGGTCACTTTCTCAGTTATTGTGCATAATTGTGTGATAATTTCGCTGTTTTATGTCATTCTTTTATAGAACAACTGTGAAATCTATTTCACATTTGTTGAAAAATAATTTTATTTTATTTATAAAATTTGAAATATATGATGAGTAAACTTGTTTGATTCGTCTTGGCGATGCGATTAAAATAGTGGTTTCGGATAATTTTTTCGACTTTTAGATTTTGAGATATTGCATTTTAAAAATTTAAGAGAAAAAAAAAAGGAAGAGAGAGAAAAGGAGAGAGAAAGAAAGCAGGCAAGGCACTGGAAGCGTCCGTCACGCGCGAGAGAGAGAGGTATGAGGGGGCAATTTTGTCAAAAAAAATTGAGGGACTTTTTGGCTGTTTTGATAATGTTAGTCCTTAAAGGTAGTTTTTATTTGGATGGGGGACTAATTGGTCAAAGCCTCTTAAATTTATGGGTACTTGTTAGAGAACAAGTGACTGGACTTGACCCGTATGAGATTTATGTCATGGTCAAATGTCATAATTAAATCTCATATGGTCACTTCATTTAGTTCCTAGACCTGAGATTATCATGACCTTACATATGATGAAAGTCATGTTTGATTTTAGTCAAACGATATCTTAGCACGGTATTTATAAAGGCTAATTTTGGCATGATCGGATTCATGATGGGAAGGATGATAAGTCAAGATGGAATTTGTCCCTCGAAAGAGAGATGTTTTGCTTGGTCCCCTCGATGAGTGATAATGATGAAAGTGTATGGCCATACCCCAATGCGATTGGATTATCATTATACTCAAGATCGAGAAAGCATTAAACAAGTACAAGATGACATGGACCATGACTTGTGTTCAATATAACATCGTGAGACAAAGGGAGAAATGGAAGTGTACCATTGGAAACGTGAACTCTTACGTTATATTATTTGGGTAGACATAATGGCTTGCTAGAGTCCGCTTATGTTTTATGAGGGTTGATATGATCGAGCTCATTGCCAACATAATATAATCCTTGGGTCACCCACAACTAGAATGAATTGATTAAACCAGAGGAAGAATGATTGAGATACCTGATGTGGCATATGTCATCGCGCGACACAACTTGGCCATGGGCTTCGTGTGGTCGTGCGACATCATAAGCCCAAGGCGGTTTTGACAGACAGTTTCCTAATTTTATTAGGAAACATATACCAATAATATTGTAGTATAAATATAAGGTCTATGAAACCCTAAATGACTAGCCGAAATTCTGAAAAGAAAATCACAACAAATTTCTCAATATTCTTCAAGGTTTATGATCTAGCAATCATCAAGAAATCGTTCTTGGTTCATTCAAAGGTGTGGATACCATAAGAGGGTCTTCGCTCGTATAACGATCAAGGCCTAGAGTTCGAAGTTTGTATTCAGAATCACATCAATACTTTGTTCGATAGCTCAAGAATGGAAACCGTTCAAGGTTGATTATTTCTATCTCATAGAATTCAAGTTAATTGTATAGAACGGATCCTAGTCTCTTTGGGTTTTATGTTATTAGATGCTTAATTCCACTGCGCATGGACCCGTAAAACCCAACAGTGGTATCAGAGCCCCGTTCGTATGATTAAGTTTGAATAAACATGCTAAGAAAAATTGATATAAATCATTTATATAGTTTTTTGCATGTTTTGTATGCGATAGTTTGATTGTTTTTGAAACCATATGCCTAAATCGTGTTCTATTGATATTGAATTAAATCTATTAAAAGTTGTTTACATGATTTAATTGCTCTGTGATTTAGAATTGATTGAAACTGAAAATCTGCAATCTGGTAACCTTGTGTCACGCGACAAAGGAAGCGAGTGTCACGCGACAGAGCTTGCTTGTGTCACGCGACAAAGCTTGCCTCTGTCACGCGACAAAACTTGCCCATCTGGGCAGAATCACTTTGTTGAACAATCCTGCAAATCTGTGAATGTGTTTACAATCTGATATGTTTATGTCTTAATTTGGATGCTATAAATTTTTGGAAATTAAGTTTATAGGGCTATGCTAGATTAATTCATTGTTTATGCATGCTTAGTTAATTAAAATATGATTTTATTAATTGTTGGGATGCATGAATTATATGTTCTTACGTGTTAAGAATTTTGTTAGATGTCTAGTTGAAACATCATATTGTAATTTCCTGAATGTTTAAATTGAAACATTGAAATTTTTGTTTTATGATTGTTTATGAGAAATAAGTCATTTTACGCAAAATTTAAAAGGAAACTGATTGTTTATACAAAGTATTGATTATGTTGCAAATCAGAGCTGATTTCTGATTGTGCATGTCAAGGAGAGTTATGTCGAAGGAGAGATTTGGTACTTAAGCAGTCCTGGTGGCTCACCTATCTTTCTAGAACTTACCTGGTGCGCGATTATGATTATCTTTGCTGATATGCTTATAATCTGCTTTAAAGAACCTTCATTTAACTTTTATGTTCTTTATGCCAATTCATGATTAAAACACTTGAGACCATTCAGATAGTTTTGGGTGGGCTTGCCATAGCAAGGTACTTTGATTCTATTCGTTTGCGAGCAAGATGAGGAAATGGTGGTTCCTATACGTTTAAAGTGAATGAACTTAATTGGGTTATCAATATGGTTTTGGACCCAAGGCATAAGATGAGATTAAAATATGCTTAGACATATGATGTCTTGAATAAATCTCATAAAAGATCTAAGAGTCATATATGTGATATGATTGATGTTTCTACCTAATTAATTTAGTTTTGAGCGGTTTTCCATAGCAAACTTGAAATTAAATTAAAGTTGAATCTTAGCCCATTAAATGTATATTATGCTTATTTGCATTGGAAGGTGTATAATTTAGTGGAAGCATTTATTTTCATGTAAATGCATTATACTTCTCATATAATATGTTTACTTTTATGTGTTCATATTTTATGTATACCTTTTTGTAGAATAAATGGCATCAAACAATAATCATCATCATCGCGATGCGTCCTTGAGAAGGAAAAGTTGGAAGAGAATGGTACAAACTATATGGATTGGATCCGTAGCGTGAGAATTGTTCTCAGGCAAGAGGAGAAATTGTACGTTCTCGAGGAACCTATTCCACCTGAACCTGCTGCCAATGCTACTAGGGCAGTAAAGGATCAATATCTGAAGCATAAGTGTGATGCTACTGATGTTGGTTGCCTCATGCTCTCCGCCATGTGCAAGAGCCTTCAAAAGGATCTTGAGCACTTGGGGACAGTTGATCTAAACAATCGACTGATGGAAATGTTCCAAGTTCAAGCAAGGTAAGAAAGGTATAACACAGTTAAGGCCCTAACCTCAAGCAAGATGAGTGAAGGACAAGTTGTTGTTCCCCATGCTCTAAAGATGAAAGGCCACATTGAACATCTTGAGGGGCTCGGTTTTCCGAGTAGCCAAGAGTTGGCTACTGACATGATATTGAATTCATTGACCGAAGGTTTTAGTAATTTCATAATGAACTATAACATGGGGGGCATGAATAAGAACCTTTTCGAGCTAGTTCAAATGTTGAACACTGCGGAAACCAATATTGTCAAGAAGAAAACCGATCAAGTGTTGATGGTTAACAAGGGGAAGGGTTCAAGGGTAAAGGAAAGGCAAAAGTTGCTAATCCTAAGGCAAATATTGCCAAACCCAAAGAGGGTGCCAAACCCAAAGAGGCTAAGCCCAATTCCCAAGAGGACGCAGTCTGCTTCCATTGCAATGAGATTGGACATTGGAGGAGAAACTGCTTAAAATACAAGGAAGCACTAAAGAAGAGCAAAGGTGTTGCTTCGACTTCAGGTATCTTTGTTATAGATATATTCCTATATACTTCTAGTTCTTGGGTATTGGATACTGGATGTGGATCTCACATTAAATGTGCAGGGTCTAAAGAACAGAAGGATGCTTAAGGATGGTGAAGTAGACCTATGTGTGGGGAATGGAGCAAGAGTTGCTGCATTAGCCGTAGGAACTTATGAAGTTACTTTACCTAGTGGACTAATACTTGTTTTGAACAATTGTTATTACGTTCCAGCTTTAAGTAGGAATATTATTTCGATTTCATGTTTGGATAATGAAGGTTTTAATTTTCTTATATGTGATAAGAAGTTTTCCATTTACAAGAGTGATATGCTTTATTGTACTGCTATTTCATTCAATGGCCTTTATATCCTTGATGTTGAAAATCGTGATAATGATTTCTATAACATTAACAAGAAATCTAAACCCAAATCGTGATAATGATTTCTATAACATTAACAAGAAATCTAAACCCAATGATGTAAACCACACTTACTTATGTCATTGTCGTCTTGGCCATATAAATGAGAAACGCATTTCTAAACTCCACAAAGATGGATTTTTAGACTCACATGATTATGAATCGTATGAGACATGCGAATCTTGTTTACTTGGCAAGATGACCAAGGACCCATTTACCAAAACTGGTGAAAGGGCAGGCGACTTATTAGGCCTCATATATACCGATGTCTGTGGACCTATGTGTAGCAATGCTAGGGGAGGATTTCAGTACTTCATAACATTCACTGATGATTATAGTAGATTTGGATATGTTTATCTAATGAAACATAAAAGTGAATCATTTGAGATATTTCAAAATGAGGTACAAAATCAACTTGGCAATGCTATTAAAGTACTTCGATCCGATCGAGGTGGCGAATATTTGAGTCAAGAATTTGACAGTCATCTTATGAGTTGTGGAATCGTTTAGAACTCTCTCCACCCGAAACACCACAATGGAATGGTGTGTCTGAAAGGAGGAATAGAACTTTGTTGGACATGGTTCGTTCTATGATGAGTCAAGTTGAGCTTCCTTTATTCTTTTGGGGACATGCACTAGAAACTGCTGCTTTCACTATAAACAGAGTTCCTACCAAATCGGTTCAAAAGACCCCATATGAGATGTGGCATGGAAGAAAACCTAGTTTGTCTTTCATGAAGATTTGGGGTTGTGATGCATATGTCAAGAAGTTAACTTCTAACAAGCTAGCACCCAAGTCTGATAAATGTGTTTTCGTGGGTTATCCTAAGGAAACTAAAGGATACTATTTCTACAACCGAAACGAGAACAAAGTGTTTGTTTCTCGAAATGGTATGTTCTTAGAAAAAGAGTTTCTTCGCAAAGGAACCAGTGGGAGTAAAATAGATCTCGAAGAAATTCGAGAACCCGAAAACAACATAGAACCAATGGTAGAAACTGAACCAAGTTCATAAGTAGTTGTGGAACCGGTTCAAGATGCACAAGTCCTTCGCCGAAGTGGTAGGTCACGATCCGAACCCGAGAGATATGGATTTTCTAAATGTGGCCTATGTCAGCAAGAATAAACTCCAAAGAAACGAGTGTCTCGCTGTAGCGATGCGGAATTTCTCCTCTTTTTTATTTATTGATTTGTTTATTAGAGTCGCCACCTATATTATTATGAGGAAATATAGAAAAACCAATTTAAGAGATTTGGGTTCGGGGCTTAAGTGATGGATTTGGAAGGTCAGGGAGCACCGCATCCACCGAATCCGAAGATCGATCTTGCTTTAGGGGAATTTATATAATTAGTTCTTTTTAAGAAATGAAGAAAAACATCCATTTAATTAGATTAAATGGAATATGGGATCGATTGCTTCGAGACCCTCTCCATGATTTGAAGAGGCTCTAGGCCGATCCCAGATTTGATATGCTTATACCACTCTAAAGATCAATTAGAATAAATAAAGAAGAAAGGAAGATTACCTTTAGTTCGAGAAGTGATTTGGACAGAGTTTCGCCTTGATTCTAGGCTTGAATCTTGATATTCGTCGATCAACAAGGTTGATGGACAAAATTGCATGTTGTTTTAGAGTGATTTGCAGGAATCCTTCAAGGAGAAAAACCAGCAAATTGTGTGTGAGTTGTGTCTCGGATTGGGACCTCAACCCTCTCCTCCGTCCTCCCTCAAATACTGAAAATCATCTAGTATTTATAGGGATTGATTTACTTGGTCACCAAGTTTAGGAGACTCAAGAGATTTAGGATATCTCCCAAAGAAGGTTTCAGATCTCTACAATTAGTATAGACCCGAATTTGATAAGTATAGATCAAGAAAAGAGGTCGAAATCAACAAGGGAAGTCAATCTGCCCCTCCTGCAGAGGGGTAGTATCGCACGAGACACGTCATGTCCCGCGTGGGACAAGGTTTCACAAAGGACTGATTTGTCTTCCCCTTGTTATCTCGTAAGAATTCACCCTCTATTGGTAATCCACACGCAAACAGGCCATGATCAATATCTTGTTGGATTGCTAGATGATCCCCGATTGTTGAATCAATATTCAACAATCAATGGTTGTTATGGAATGAATTTATGGAGTTTTTGATCTTTGATTCGTAATCAAAATCAATCAATTAGTGTTTCTAAAACTCTAATTTTTGTGTGCTATTGCTGGGACAAAAGGGTTCTATTTATACTTTGTAAATAGCCCTAACCTTTAGGAAGAAGATTCCTTTTTCCAAGCAAAAATGGGTTTCCAGCGCCACCAGGACGAGTCGTCCCCCAGGGCACGAGTCGTCCTATAGGGAACGAGTTGTTCCATAGGGCACGAGTTGTCCCACATGGCATGCATCCTAATTCATTCGTCCCCTTTATGGGGAATAGTTAAGCAAACTGAGGACGAGTCGTCCCCTAGGGCACAAGTCGTCCCTTGACCCCAGAATTTCATATTTTAGCAATTTTCAATCCGTTCTTTTGTGTGTGTGACCCTTTAGGAATAGTATTTTATGTTGGTAGTGAGTTGAAACATCAACCTCACAAGACATAAGTGATCTCTAGCAAGTCATTATGTCTACCCAATTAAATATAACATCAAAGCTTGATTCCTTGATAGATCAATGTCACAATCCCTTTGTCCATGATGTCAAATTGAACATGAGTCATGGTCCATGTCAACTCATATTGTTCAATGCTTTCTCGATTCCGAATATGTTGATAATCCAAGTACATTTGATCTCTATCAAATCTCTTGAGTGTGGCCACACATTTCATCAACATCATTCATCGAGGGGCCCAAGCAAACATCTCTTTCAATGAGAGGGACAAATCCCATCTTGACTTATCATTCTTCCCTACAAGAATCCAATCGTGCCAATATAGCTGTTATTGCTATCCTATTAAAGATAGCGTTAGACTACATCAAACATAATGTTCATCAAGTGGAAGACGATGATAATCTTAGGTACAAAGGATTCCAATGACACAATTATCATGAGACATAATCATGACATATATGACTATAGACCATGTCATAAATCTCATCGGTAGGTCATGTCCAGTACTTGTTCTCTAGCAAGTACCCATAAGTGTAATGTGCATCACATGCATATAATCATCTCCATGATTATCCATTACCAACTTATACTAGTTATTCACAATAACTATGGACGTAAGTTATTATAATAAACATGCAAACATAAATAAGCCAAATAAGCATGCTCCATAATAAACGATAAAGACGATTACTAGTTATTTCCTTTCTTGCTCAAGCTCAGAAGAGCTCATTTTACATAGAAAATATCTTATATCTAATTTTTGAGCCAAAAAATAAAATAAAAAAATACTGCCTGGTAATTATATTTCTAAGAAAGAACCAATGAAATAACATGGAAACATGTCATTGAAGATGCAACAACAACAACAAAAATAAAGCCTTAATCCCATAAAAAAATTGGGGTCGGCTAACATGAATCACAGTATATATTAGGCAGTTCAAACGTATGAAAGATGCAAGTAAATTAAATATTAATTCCCTGAATCTTACATTGAAAGTGTAGGTTATTTCCTACAATGTTCGAAATCAGCAAACATAATTGAGTAAAACCTCAAATTATAATACTTACCTCCATCCCACTCAAAGGGTTATAGTTTCAATGAGAAGTTCCATTTTAAAGTCTTTAATTTGAAAATTATCTGGCATTTAGATGAAAGTTCTGACTAACCCTTTTCCTAAAATATACACAAGCTTAAGAAGACAAAAAATTATTTGTTGTTATGCTTTACTTCAAAATCTATATCGTGCATATCTTATTTGACTTGTCAAATGGGACTCTTTGAGTGAAATGGTACGAGTATACCAACAGCTTTCAGAGACAAAATACGCAAGATTCAGCTGTTCTAGTTGACAAATAAAGCAAATTAAAACATATTCCACGTCACATGCTATGAGAATAAGGCGATCGACTTCTATCTCTATCTCTTCGGCTTCTGCGGCTATATCTGAGCCTCACCGGCAACAAAGATCTTGAATACTTTCATCTATATATGGCAGCAACCTCGACAAATCCCTATCTCTATGCATCTCTTTCTTAACACACTATCGAATTCTCCGGCGAATAATCAAAAGAAATTAAATCGTTCAATTCAATAGTGAAAAATTAGGGTTCTCTGCTAACTCTTAAGAATAGACAATTTTAATGTTTTAAAGATGGAATTTTCTGTGAAAATTGGAATGGAGTAATTCACCTAATGTAAATTATGATATCAGGACATGATGATTTTCGAACACCAATTATTTCAATGAATTAACCCTAATTTGTTTATGTGTGCATGTTGGTTTATTGGCATCCCTGCCTTCTTGGACCCATTGATCAAGAACTGACATAATTCAAATGTTAGGGTCTCCCAATGGTGTAATTCTTTTGTACAATACATCAAGTTGTTGAAAGCTATTTAGCGAGGCATTTTTCACAAAGAGGATGTGAGTGGAAACAAAGAAAATAAGAACAACAAAAAAAATCAACCACAATCCACCAAAACTATACAAATGCATTGAATTTATAGTTAAAAACATATCCCATACTCACATAAGTAGAGAGAGAAAGTGTGTACCTCAGAATTTAGAACTCCACCATTTTGTCTAGAACTAAAGAAATAGGGAGAGAATCGAGACCAACAGATGGGAGAGAGAATTATGAGCAACATAGAAGAGAGAGAGTGTAGTGGCGACCATGGAAAAAAGGGGGCGATAGCAATCATGGCAAAAGAGAGAGGGGGAGGTGACGGTGACGACATTCGTAGCGAAAGGTGGGAGAGAGAGAGAGAGAAATGTGGAAATGAGGGGAGTATAGAGAGATAGAGAAGTATGGAATAAGAAAGGACTCGCTGCTTAGCTTATCTTGTACGCTAGGGGTGTTAATTAGTAATAGGTAATGTATTTGGATGGCTTTCAGGTCAGGTTTAAGTTTGAGCGGGAAAATTGGTGCTTGCACTTGCCTCATTATATAGTTATAGATATGAGGGGTATTTGTTTAAGGGGAACAAGTTTTGCATTCCGTTATGCTCATTTTGTGCAATCATTTCTGAAGGATACGAGGGTGGTCTTGCAGGACATTTTAGGAAAGAAAAAACAATGAATCTGATTTCTGAAATTTTTTACTGGCTAAGGATAGAGCATGATATTTCCATGTTCGTGGAAAGGTGTCGAGTTTTTCACGTGGCCAAGACTCAAAGTAGAGGTCTGTATACTCCATTTTCGGTGCCTACTGCTCCATGTAAGGATGGTAGTTTGGATTTTGTGTTGGGCTTACCAAGGTCTCAGAGGCAGAAAGACTCCATCATGGTTGTGGTTGATCAATTCTCTAAGATGACACATTTTGTGCCTTGTGGCAAGGCCTTTGACGCGACTAAGGTGGCACACTTGTACTTTCGGGAGATTGTGAATCTTCACGGCATCCCAAAGTCTCTTACTTCTGATCAGGATGTGAAGTTTGCAGTCCCTTTCGGCACACTTTATGGTGAAAGTTGGGTTCGAGGCTCCAGTTCAGTAGTTCTTACCACCCGCAAATAGATGGGAAAACAAAAGTTGTTGATCGAAGATTGGGGAATTTATTGCGCAGTTTAGTTGGGGACAGTCCGCAAAAATGGGATTTGACTTTAGCACAGGCCGAGATTGCATACAACCAATCACAAAATCGCTTCATCGATAAGAGTCCCTTCTAGGTCGTTTATAGGCGCAATCTAATTATCCCTTTGTATTTGGTACCGATCCCTATTGCCAGAAAGTTTAGTTTGGATGCAGAGGAGCATGTTAAGCAGATTCAGGAGCTCCATGAACATGTGCGTCAACATCTTATTTAGTAGAATTTTAAATACAAGTAGCGGGTTGACAAGCATCGCAAGAGGGATGTACTTCAGGAGGGTGATTTAGTTTGGGTTCACTTCCAGAAAGAGATTTTCCAGTAGGTCATTTTGGTAAGTTGCAGTAGTGTGCTCATAGTCCATTTTGGGTGCTTGAGCGGATTAATGATAATGCTTATAAGATTGACTTGCCGGGTGACTATAATGTGTTAGCGACGTTTAATGTTGCTGATTTATCTCCGTACCATGGTGATAGTGATAATGATGCAGACTCGAGGTCGAGTCTTTCTCAAGGAGGGGAGGATGATGCAGGTTAATTGGTTTTAAAAGTGATGATCTCGGAATTGCACAAAATTTTACATTAACATTAACATTAAAGACGTACTCTAGATATCTGGCAATCTAGATGTGATTTTAGCCATCCGAGATCATTTAAGAGGCAAAAATATCATTGATGATGCCAAACATTCGGATTATCCCAAATCCAGCAACAGGTGTAAGTACCCCAATTCGGACCGCTCTCCATTCAAGTATGCGGGAAGGACACCGAGGGTTAAATTATCCATAATCATAAAGCCCCGTGACTTCCCAAGCATTAAATTGACCAAACAAAGCAAGTAAGGACCTTTTGTACATTAAAAACATCAGAAGGACCTCACAGGAATAACAAAAGTAAAAAATACTGAATTTACACCTTGGTACGCACGGACCACCTTGCAAAAGGAATGGTCTGCCAGATGGATCTATTTGCCATTTACAGAGCCTATAAATACAGGCATCTTGGTCATTCATTTGGGACAAGAAAAATCTGAGAAAATTGAGCATTAGGGGACATTCTAACTAAGTGAGAGCAGAATTTTCTTCTTAATCACCTTAAGCAAATCACACACTTCCCCAACAAAATCAAACCCTAGGAAGATAGAAAGAACCAATATTGGTGAGATCTCCTTCTAAACCTTAATAACACTTTAATCTTTCATTTTCAAGTCTTATAATCTATTATGAATCATTGTTGTTGAATCTACCATTTATAATTTAGTCTTTACTTGTTTTATACATTGTAAACCCAAAACATCTAAATGATACTACAAGATTTTCCATACACAACATGCTTAAAAATGGAGGTCTAATGGTGATATTGGTTTGTTTATATTTCATGTATTGACTTTCCATTACTTACTTTCAAATGTATTTACTTTCTAATATCATCTTTTGATCCATTTTTCTTTTAAGTTACTATAATACAAGTAACCATAATCTCCAATTATGAACTAATCACTCGTGTTAAAGATGTGGTTATAGGGATTATGGTCACAATGTTGATATAACTTCATTTCTTTTATTTTCTTCCTAAAATGTGACCAAAGTTCAAGTCTAAACTTCCAAAATATCTCTCATTTCATTACTTGAGGAAAACAATTCCCATTGTTGTTTCTCAAGAAAAGCTTGAAACTACCATTGTTGTACTATCCTAGGATTTGGAGATAACAACCCTAAGATTGGACATTTGCTTTTTATTTTAGGTTTTTATGATCAACTTCATGCACAATCCATAAGTTGTCACCTTTCTTTCTAAAGTCTAATCAAAGTAACATCAAAAATTTAATGAGATACAAAAAACAGTTTACTGCACATAGTAATACGTGCGGACACTCTTGTAAAGGGACACTAATCCGTACGGATTAGTTTGCAGTTTGTAATATTTGTTCAGTTTTCTCACTTTTCAGATCTGTTTTAAACCCCCCCCCCCTTCTATCAAAGTAAATAGTTTTCTCTAAAATTGCACAGTTTTATTTCCTCTTCTTTTGAACTATGAAGCCATTTGATTTTGAACACATACACATAAAATTTTCAAAAAAGGTTAGAAAGTATCATAGATATGAGGCATTTAGGGTGTGCACAAAAAAACTCTTCCCGATGCGTAACATGACATCTGAACTTAAGATCTTACGTTAAAAGACTTTTGTCAATGTTTTGGGCTCACAAAACGGCGTGACGACTCTATTTTTCAAAAAAATTCATTCGTCCAAATTTTAAAACATCTTTTCAACCTTTCAAAAAGGAACAAAAATCCGACGCGCTTTGGCGTCTCCGGATCGGGTAATTTCAGAAGGTTATATGTTATATGTTTGAATAGCCTGAAAAAGATGAACAAACACGTAAACTAAGCCGGGGCTTCACCGGCGAAGGCCATCCAACGTGAGAGTAAGTATTTATGTGATATAGAGAGCAAATCAATTTATAAGAGTTTAGAGTCAAAAGATGTGTTACCCTAATTATGTGAATTATGGCTTATATTTATAGCTATAGGATATAGAGTCCATCATTTGATAGAAAGTTGTGTATTAGGAGGATTATAATCCTAGTTGGATTATAATTCCCCACATTCCTTGTTGTATGAGGATTATAAAAGCCATTTATACATATGCCTAGAAGGCTTGCTACTCGGCATATGATGTTGACCGACATGCATGAATGCCGAGTAAGAGGTGATCAAGGGTAGGGAAGCCCATTCCCCTTGTACTAATATTGTTTGAGGAGGCTCTGGTCATCCTTTGTAGACACCTAGGTCGGCTTTTGATGATGCCTTGGTCGGCATATGAAGGATGCCTTGGTCGGAATATTCGCTCATTGTTGCCTTAGTCATAATATCGTTTAAATATGTCTAGGTCGACATATTGTGAAATGGCGAGTATTCACGACGAGCTTAGGTAAAAAAGCCCATTCCCTATGTCATATTTGAGACTTGTATGGATTTTATTTTGGGCCCAATCCATTGGGTCTTGCCCAGTTTATAACCAATAGTCGTACTCAATTTATACCGTTCAATCATTTTTCTGAATTTATTTTAATATTTTTTATTTGTTTTATTTCTTTATTGTTAGAGGTTAGTTTTCTTATTTTAGTGGGCAGATGTTAGATTATGTTTGTTTGTATATAGAAATGTTATGGAGTCATGTAGAGGCAGTTTTTTAATTGGAATAAATGAAAATTAGTTTGTAATTGAAACTAAGGTTGTACTTAAACTCTTTCTTTATAGTTCGTTCAATTTCGTAGGCATTTATTTATTAAATATTAAAGTTTGTATTTGATATTTATTGTTGTGTTTTGGTAAAATTCAAGCAATTCAACTTCAAAGATGAGAATTGGGCACAATGGAATATGATAATCTAAATCCAAGATGTAAAGACAAAGAAATTAACGAGGAAAGCTCTTGAACAACTTGTTCGCCGGCATAAAACCTCGAAACAATGGAATATTATTAGTGTGATGATCGGAATGTGAGTATGAGTACAATGAGTGTGGATAATTGTGAACGTGTGTATACATGTGCTTGTTATGCTAATTTAAATACAAAGGAAAATAACTAAAACAACAAAGTATATGAAATCCCCCATCTTGCGCCGAGAATCTCGCAGGAGGTTTGATGATGATTTGAGATATCCGTTGTGAACTGCCGAATAAAGGTTGTAGATAGCTCTTGTGATGTTTGACTCGGTCCATAACGCCTTTGGAGTTTCAAAAACTGCTCCTAAAATATTGGTGTATAATAATTCAGCGAACGTATAGTCAGCCAAGTTGTTTTACCAAATTGTTACTCCAGGATGAGATGCTAAGCTGTAACATGTTACTGTAGATCTTCTACCCCAAACAATTGTCCCTAAATTTTTGATGTTTTTAGAAGGAAGGTTTAAATTTTAAAAATTCAATCTCTATCCGCCTCGTTGTTAAATTTGGAAGATGAGATGTCTGCTTGTTTTGCGAGTCTTCAGGCATGGATTTAGGGCTAAGGTCAAGGCATGGATTTGAGCAGAATTCGTAGATAAGGACGTTTGAAAAGATAGGTTTTTCTATATAAGGAATGATAATTCGACTTGGATGTTTCAAAAAGTTTTTAGGGTTCCGCCGAAAAGCTTCTGCTTGCTAGAGTGTTTGGGGAACAAGATGTCATTTGGTGAGCTTCTTTTGATTTTGCGCCTGGATTTCACATTTGTGTCAATATGTTGACCTTTATTTTTGCAGCGACCCGTTCGAAGCCTAGGTTTGCAGCAAATACCATAGTTGCTAAGTATAAGGGAAAGGCGAAGGTTGGAGAGGACATGTCTTCGGTGCCTAGGTTGGGAGTTGGAGATAAAACGGGGGTGAAGAGAAGGAGAACTCAAGGAGTAATGGATGCAAAGGAGACCACACCAAGTGAGGAAGATCTCGAGAATAAGGTAGGGTGTTATTTCAAGTATTTTCTGAATATGCCTCTTGTTTTGATCAAAATGTTTTGATTATTTATAACAGGTGGTAGCTGCAGTCAAGATGATGGTTAACGAGATCAAGTGGTGGAAAGATAAAGCTGATACTTTGCTTATGGAGAGAACGAAGTTTGAGGCAGATCTCAAAGTGGCTTTTGAAATGTTGAAAGTGAAGAACGAAGAGATGGAGGAAGCTGGTAGGATACATGTTAAAGAGATGGAGATTCTTCGTGATGATTTAGTGGCTGAGGCTTCCGAATTAGTTTTCGAGGCTAGGATCGAGATGATCAAGGAATACCAAGCTGGTAAGCACACAACTTGGAACCTAGAGGAGGAGTATGCAGCCTTAAAAAGAATCGCAAGTGAAGAAACTTGTGAGGTAAACTTTAGGATGCGGGATATGGAGAAGATATAGCAGGTTGGTGAGACCCAAGAAGGAGAAAGAGTGTTGCTTTTGATTGAGGGGGTATCTTTAGAGATAACTTGCAGTTTTAGTGTGATATTTCCTGATGAGGGATTTGTCCTCTCTTTTTAAATAATGGGTATTCTTTAGGGCTGTTACGCGAACCGAACAGGCTCGGTCTCGGTTCGGGCTTGGCTCATAAAAGCTCGAGCTCGAGAAGGCTCGAATATAACTCGAGCTCGAGCTCGACCCGATTTTCAGGCTCGAATTTTTTTCGAGCTCGGCTCGTTTGTTCGGCGAGCTTTGATCGGGATCGACTCGTTTAAGCTTGGATCGGGATCGGCTCGTTAAAAGCTCGAATAAAAATTTTCGCAAACGATTCGAGCTCAACTCGATAAGCTCGACTCTGATTTCTTTATTATACTTTCATTTGTTTAGTTTTTTTCTAACATTTTTTATATAACTTTTTGAAAAAAAACTTCAATACTAAAAAAAGTCCAAATTATTTATTTCTATTCATAAAAAATAAAAAAACTATACATTTATACATAAAAATTAAAGGATTTTACCCGTCCCTGATTTCTTTATTATACTTTCATTTGTTTAGTTTTTTTCTAACTTTTTTTATATAACTTTTTCAAAAAAACATCAACACTAAAAAAACTCCAAAATGTTTATTTCTATTCATAAAAATTAAAAAAAATTACACATTTATACATAAAAATTAAAGGATTTTACCCTTTCCTGATTTCTTTATTATACTTTCATTTGTTTGGTTTTTTTCTAACTTTTTTTATATAACTTTTTGAAAAAAACTTCAATGCTAAAAAAAGTCCAAAATGTTTATTTCTATTCATAAAAAATAAAAAAATTATACATTTATACATAAAAATTAAAGGGTTTTACCCGTCCCAGATTTCTTTATTATACTTTCATTTATTTAGTTTTTTCTAAATTTCATAGTGGTAGTGGTGGTAGTAGTGGTGGTAGTAGTAGTGGTAGTAGTAGTAGTGGTAGTAGTAGTGGTGGTAGTGGTAGTGGTGGTAGTGGTGGTAGTAGTAGTAGTGGTGGTAGTAGTGATGGTAGTGGTGGTAGTAGTAGTAGTGGTGGTAGTGGTGGTAGTATTGATAGTAGTGGTAGTAGTGGTGGTGGTAGTAGTGGTGGTAGTGGTAGTGATAGTGGTAGTGGTGGTAGTGATAGTGGTGGTAGTAGTAGTAGAGGTGGTAGTGGTAGTGGTGGTAGTGGTAATGCTAGTGGTGTTAGTGGTAGTGGTGGTAGTCGCGTTAGGGGTAGTGGTAGTGGTGGTAGTGGTGGTAGTAGTGGTGGTGGTAGTAGTGGTAGTGATAGTAGTGGTGGTAGTAGTAGTGGTAGTAGTAGTAGTGGTAGTAGTAGTGGTAGTAGTGGTAGTAGTAGTGGTAGTAGTAGTGGTAGTGGTAGTAGAGGTAGTGGTAGTGATTGTCACGACCCTAATCCTAGGTTCTATTTTGAGTAATGTTTAATCATATATTTAGAGTGCATTTCCTTTATTTATATGTTTGCAATTATTTGGTGGCCATTATGTGTTAATTAGTAATTTATAACTTATATGCTATTTTAACTATATGAATAAAATAAAAATAATTTTTTTTTATGTGTAAAGAAAAATATTAGGAGAGAGTAGTGAATTGATAAAATGAGAAAGATTTAATTAAACCTTTCATGGTAACCTTGAGGTGCTTAAGTATGAATGTTAGAACTTAAGGATTTATTGTTAGAAAGGTTTAAAAGTTGGAGGAGCTTTATAGTAACTTATTATGTTATCTCTTGAATTAGTAAGAAGCTTCCTCATTTAACAAAAGCAATTCCTTCAGCAAATCCATGGTCCTAAAAACCAAACCCTAACCTTCTCTACTTAAAATCTCCAATTAATTCTAGAAAAATCCCTTCGAAGATCCGTTTGTTTCGTGGTGTTAGGGAGAAGAAGGAGCACATTTCCATCCGATCAAATTTTTTAAGTTTTCATATTATTTTTCAAGTAAGTTATTATATTTTCTTGAATTTTATGTTCATTTAGTGTTATAATTGATGTTATTGTGTTGTTAAGGTTTGCATGGGACTTTGGAAATTATTTTCTTGAGGTTAGGAATGGAAAAATTTGTTTTGGGATAACATGGAAATGATTTTGTGTTGAAATGGTAAAAGATTGGTTTTGGTTGAGTTGGAAATGTTTTGGTGTGTGTTAGAAGGGAAAAAGAATGGCTTTAGCTAGGATGGAACCAAATTGAGGTCATTTTGGGATTGGTATAAACTGAAGTTGGGTTTTGGTAAGTTTGGTTGAACTGAATATATTTTCTTGGAAGGTTTAAATGGTAATTGCTGAAGTTCAGCTCTATTTCTGCATTTCTGGTGAGGGCACGAGTCATGCCTATCAGTCGTGCCCAGTCGTGCCTTAACTTGGACGACTATATCAGAGGGGGTGTCAAAGGGGCATGAGTCATGCCCTGGGGCATGAGTCGTGCTCTGGGGCACAAGTCGTGCCCTGGCCAGTTTTGTGAACTTGTTTTCAAAGCTATGTATGTTCAATTTTATAACCTATCTTTCAACCAATGGAACACTACAATCCTAGTACATTGTATGACAACAAAATGATGTATTAACATACCAATGGTGATAATTGGATGATGGTTAAATGATTGGTTAAGGTAGGTTGTAACTATTGAACCCAACTTGTTGAATATCATTATACCCTTGTTGATACATCCTTGAATGGCTATTATAAGTGTGTAGACCTTATGTGTTACACCTTTTGCATTGTTTGACATCTTTATGATGTGTTTGATTAGGGTTCCCTACTTTGGAATCCTATGCTCATTGAATTGGTTCAAGGATGGTTTAGCCTTAGTGCTACTTTTAGTTGATACTTGTTATCATGTTGCTATCATTTTGATATGCTATATTAGTATGGTTCCCTACTTTGAAATCATCGTTTATTGTAAGGAAGTATTTAGTACTGTGCTTCTGTTTAAAGTTCAGCTGGTACGTGATTGGTGGGCAGTGTTTTGGGATTATAATGGCACCGAGCCGAGTTCGTTATAATCCATACACTGGGTTCCCAGGTTGCCCATCCATTGGCCATGGTTTGGGTAGTGGGCTAGCTCCCCTTTTTAGGGTGAAGTCTAGTTGCACATTGGGTTTGACTTTGTGTCAGTGTTCCCGTTTATTGTTACTGTGATTGGGTTCCGAAACTGCTTCTTCGGCTGCTGTTGTTACTCCGATCGTGATATCCTTTTGAGGATGAAACCTTGGCTCGGTATCCTTCTAAGTGTTACATTATTGCACTTATATGTTATATGTATATATATCTTTCTTTGTGTTATAAGAATGTGATATATATATATATATATATATATGATTATTTGTTGTTATATGCTTATTAATGTGGTTGCATATCATATTGTTGCATATATAATAACTTGCTGATATTTTTCTCACCCCGTCCTTTTATTGTTTCCTTAGATAGATCCGAGCCAGGGGCTAGGGCACGCTGAGCACCGAGAGGGCGCCTAGTGGGGATTTTGTTGAAGAAGGTCTTTGGTAAGGATACATTATGTAAATGTATAACCTTGGGGTAGTATCCTAGACTTGATGTTGTCCTTATTTTGCAACTTCTTAAGGCTTGTAAATATTTTTCAATTTGGGAACTAGGTTCCTTAGTTTGTAAAAGAGTTGTGTGTGTGTGGTTTGTAAATGTTTTGGAAGTTGAATGGTTTGTGATTGAAAGTTCTTTACCTTAAATAGGTTTTTGAAAGTGATAAAGTTAGAAAGGACATTTCGAAAAAGTTTTAAAATAAAGGTGTTTTCATAGCGTGTCCCGGGCGTGGGGCCAAGTAGGACCACGGTTCGGGGCGCGTCAGTTGGTATTAGAGCCTTAGGTTTAGATAGTCTAGAGTGACTACATGACCTAGGAGGGTAGAATGGATTGAGTGAGTGACGTTAAATGTTTTATGCAGGTACTCATTTGTTATGGCAGGAGTAAAAGGAGATCAGACCGGACCTTTAGACAGGGGAAATGTTCGGGAGGAGACCCGAGATATGTTCAAAGGAATGTTAGAAGCGGCTATGAAGGCCATGAATGACCAAAGACAGCAAGGAGAGCAAGCAGTGCCCAGGGTGGGATTGGAGCAGTTTTTGAAGTTGAAAACTATCGGTTATGATGGGGAGCCAGATGTGGCAAAGGCGGAAAGATGGATTGAGGCTATGGAAAAGATCTTTGAGGTGTTGTGATGTACCGAGGATGAACAAGTCAGGTTTACAGCTTACAAGTTTTCGAGTGCGGCTGAACATTGGTGGAGAACTCTAAAGGCAAGTTGGGATGAGGGCCATGTTCTGTACACTCGGGAGAATTTTGTCAGAAAGTTCAAAGAGCATCTTATTCCTTCTATAGATCAAGATAAGAAAGAGATGGAGTTTCTCAATCTGGAGCAGAATTCTATGACTGTGGCGCATTAAGTAGTCAAGTTCATGGAGTTATCACGGTATTGCACTCATTTGGTGGCAACCGAGGAGAGAAAGTCTATGAGGTTTGTTCGGGGACTGAAGACAGTGATCCGAATGCCGTTAGTGGGCCACAAGTTTCAGAATTTTCAAGATGCTGTGGATCGGGCATATCATGTTAAGCATGACGTAGAAGAACATAAGAAGAAATCGGAAGGGGTTAGTATGGGAAGGCAAGGAGGACAGAGTAGACCACAACAACAAGGTCAGGATAATCGAGGAGGGCAAGGATCAACATTTCATTTTAGGGGGCAGCCACAAGGTCAATCAAGTGTTAGAAGACCGGGTTTTATTCCGGGGAATGTACCAAAGAAAGTTTGTCCTTATTGTCAGAAGGAAGGGCACATATAGGAGAATTGTTGGAAGAAACAGGGGAAATGTATAAATTGTGGGCGGTTGGGGCATTTTCAGAGAGATTGTCCAAAGCCAAAGAGGCAACCATCCGCGAGTGGCGCCGGGACTTCTCAAGGACAAAAGAGGGATTCTTCAGGGAGGCCTAAGGTTCAGGGTCGGGTCTTTGCGATGAATCAACAATAGGCGGCAGATTCCTCCAACATCATCGGAGGTACTATTTTTATAGCAAGTATGAGAGCACGTGCACTAATAGACCCTGGCTCATCTTATTCTTATGTGTCCATGCATTTTTCATCGAATTTGCCTGTTTCTGTGGAGTATATGCCTTATGTACTAGAAGTGTCAACTCCGATGGGAGAGTGTTTGGTAACTGATAAGGTGTTACGTGCCTGTGATGTGCATATTTGTGATCATGTGTTACCTGCTGACTTGGTAGTGTTGCCTATGCATGATTTTGATGTTATTTTGGGTATGGATTGACTAAGCAAATATCATGCTTTAGTCGATTGTCATAAGAAGGTTGTTACCTTTTCAGTTCCGAATATTCCTAAGTTTGTTTTTGAGGCTATTCCTTCATTTGGGACTATTAGTGTCATTTATTATGTACGGAATTCTTAGCTAGTGTCCTTGATACTACTAAGGTGTTGCCTGAATTTGGGGAGGTACCGATAGTTAAGAAATTTCTGGATGTGTTCTCTTATGAATATGTGATACCTCCAGATAGGGAGATAGAGTTTGGGATTGATTTGCTTCCGGGTACAACTCCAATATCCAAGGCACCTTATAGGATGTCCCCAGTTGAATTGAAAGAGTTGAAGGCTCAGTTACAAGAGTTGCTTGATCGGGGGTTCATCCGACCGAGTGTCTCGCCGTGGGGAGCTCTGGTATTATTTGTAAGGAAGAAAGATGGGTCATTGAGATTGTGCATTGATTACCAGCAGTTGAACCAAGTAACGGTGAAGAACAAATACCCTCTACCTCATATTGATAACTTATTTGATCAATTGCAAGGTGTGACAGTCTTTTCTAAGCTTGATTTGAGAAGCGGGTACCATCAGCTGAAAGTTCATCCTGAGGATGTTTCCAAGACAACTTTTCATACTCGGTATGGACATTTTGAATTCCTTGTTATGCCTTTTGGGTTAACGAATGCTCCAACTATTTTCATGGATTTGATGAATCGGGTTTTCAAACCCTATCTTGATACTTTTGTTGTGGTATGCATTGATGACATTTTGGTTTATTCTAAATCTCGGGAGGAACATGAAAAACACTTGCGAATGGTTTTGACGGTGCTTTGGAAGAAGCAGTTGTTTGCCAAATTTAGTAAGTGTGCATTTTGGCTTGAGGTGGTTTCTTTGCTAGGCCATGTTGTCTCAAAGGGTGGAATTTCAGTTGATCCTTCCAATATTGAAGCCGTTGTTAGTTGGAAGAGGCCGGAATCAATCACCGAGATTCAGAGTTTTCTGGGGTTAGCCGGGTATTATAGAAGACTTATAAAAGGGTTTTCCAAGATTGCTACGCCGTTGACTCAACTGACTCGAAAGAATATACCATTTGTGTGGAGTGAGAGTGCCAAGCTAGTTTTGAGGAATTGAAGAAGAGGTTGACCTCGGTACCTATCCTTGTTTTACCAAATGGGAATGATGGGTTGGTTATTTATTGTGATGCTTCAAAGGAGGGTTTAGGGTGTGTATTTATGCAAAATGGGAAAGTTATCGTGTATGCCTCGAGGAAGTTGACTTCTTGTGAACAGAACTACCCGACACATGATATGGAGCTTGCAGCTATCATCTTCGCCTTGTACAAATGGAAGCATTACCTTTACGGAGCAAAGTTTGAGATTTTCACAGATCACAAAAGTTTGAAATACCTTTTCTCTAAAAAGGAGTTGAACAATAGGCAGGGGAGATGGATGGAGCTGTTGAAGGATTACGATTGTACTATTTCCTATCACCCGGGCAAAGCAAATGTGGTGGTGGATGCTATCAGTAGGAAATTGTATGTCGCCTCATTGATGGTTCGAGAATGGAAAATGTTGGAGGATGCTCGAGATTGATGTCCCCGAGAGTCGAGGCATGGAGCTATCTTTGCAAGCATGAGTGCCTTACCAAGATTGATTCAACAAATAAAGGAGGGTCAAAAGGGTGATTTAGAGTTGAAGAAAGTTATGGATCAGATCGTGGATGGAAAATTCAAGGAGTTCTCCCTTAGTCTCGAGGGGGTGTTGACATTTAGAGGCCAACTGTGTGTGAAAAATCTTGATGAGGTGAAGCGCCAAGCTCTAGATGAAGGCCATGAGTCCAAGTATACCATTCACCCCGGGAGTACGAAGATGTACCAAAATTTGAAACAACATTTTTGGTGGAATAACATGAAGAGGAAAATAGCAGATTATGTGTCAAAGTGTTTGACGTGTCAGCAAGTGAAAGCGGAACATCAAAGACCCGCCGGGTTGCTTCAGTTGTTAGAGATTCCGAAATGGAAGTGGGAGCATATTACAATGGATTTTGTCATGGGATTGCCTCGGACGAGTCAGAAGCATGACATCGTTTGGGTGATTGTGGATAGATTGACGAAGTCTGCTCATTTCCTACCTATTGATATTAGCTATTCGATGGAACGGCTTGCGATGTTATATATTCAGGAGATAGTAAGATTGCATGGGGTTCCAGTTAGCATTGTGTCAGATCGTGATCCTAGATTTACTTCCATATTTTGGCAAGCATTGCAAAGGGCTTTGGGGTCAGAGTTGAGATTCAGTGTAGCATTCCATCCTCAGACTGATGGCCAATCCGAGAGGACAATTTAGATTCTTGAAGATATGTTACGAGCTTGTTCAATTGACTTCTCGGATTCTTGGGACGTTCAATTGCCTCTTGTTGAGTTTTCTTACAACAATAGTTATCAATCGAGTATTGAGATGGCACCTTATGAAGTATTGTACGGAAGGAAGTGTAGGTCTCCGATTTGTTGCGATGAAGTTGGTGAAGCTAAGATTTGGGGTATTGATATGGTTCGAGATTCAGTTGAGAAAGTCAAGATTATTCGGAACTGATTGATTACGGCCCAGAGTAGACAGAAAAGCTATGCGGATCAGAGGAGACAAGACCTTGAGTTTCAAAAGGGAGACCTTGTGTTCTTGAGATTTTCACCTAAAGTGGGGATTAAGAGGTATGGCAAGAAGGGTAAGTTAGCCCCGAGGTTCGTAGGTCCTTTTGAGATTTTAAAAAGAGTGGGAAATCTTGCGTATCGCCTTTCTTTATCTTCATCTCTTGGGAAAATGCATAGTGTGTTCCATGTTTCAATGCTTCGGAAGTATGTATATGACCCTTCACATGTATTGCCTAGGATTCCCGAGGATATAGAGTCGGATATGTCTTATGTAGAGCAATCGGTTCAAGTTATTGATACCAAGGTGCAAGAACTGAGAAATAAGAGTATTCCTCTTGTGAGAGTTGTTCGGAGGAAACATGATGTAGAAGAATCTACTTGGGAGCTCCGGGAAGAGATGGAGCGGAAATACCCTTGGCTATTTGACCTTCTAGGTAAGTAAGTAAAATTCGGGTCGAATTTTTCTTTCGGGGGGAGTGAATGTCACGACCCTAATCCTAGGTTCTATTTTGAGTCATGTTTAATCATATATTTAGAGTGCATTTCCTTTATTTATATGTTTGCAATTATTTGGTGGCCATTATGTGTTAATTAGTATTTTATAACTTATATGCTATTTTAACTATATGAATAAAATAAAAATAATTTTTTTTATGTGTAAAGAAAAATATTAGGAGAGGGTAGTGAATTGATAAAATGAGAAAGATTTAATTAAACCTTTCATGGTAACCTTGAGGTGCTTAAGTATGAATGTTAGAACTTAAGGATTTATTGTTAGAAAGGTTTAAAAGTTGGAGGAGCTTTATAGTAACTTATTATGTTATCTCTTGAATTAGTAAGAAGCTTCCTCATTTAACAAAAGCAATTCCTTCAGCAAATCCATGGTCCTAAAAACCAAACCCTAACCTTCTCTACTTAAAATCTCCAATTAATTCTAGAAAAATCCCTTCGAAGATCCGTTTGTTTCGTGGTGTTAGGGAGAAGAAGGAGCACATTTCCATCCGATCAAATTTTTTAAGTTTTCATATTATTTTTCAAGTAAGTTATTATATTTTCTTGAATTTTATGTTCATTTAGTGTTATAATTGATGTTATTGTGTTGTTAAGGTTTGCATGGGACTTTGGAAATTATTTTCTTGAGGTTAGGAATGGAAAAATTTGTTTTGGGATAACATGGAAATGATTTTGTGTTGAAATGGTAAAAGATTGGTTTTGGTTGAGTTGGAAATGTTTTGGTGTGTGTTAGAAGGGAAAAAGAATGGCTTTAGCTAGGATGGAACCAAATTGAGGTCATTTTGGGATTGGTATAAACTGAAGTTGGGTTTTGGTAAGTTTGGTTGAGCTGAAACAATGAGCTTGGAGGTTTAAATGGTAGTTGCTGAAGTTCAGCTCTGTTTCTGCATTTTTGCTGAGGGCACGAGTCGTGCCCTATGGCACGAGTCATGCCTATCAGTCGTGCCCAGTCGTGCCTTAGCTTGGACGACTGTATCAGAGGGTGTGTCAAAGGGGCACGAGTCGTGCCCTGGGGCACGAATCGTGCCCTGGCCAGTTTTGTGAACTTGTTTTCAAAGCTATATATGTTCAATTTTATAACCTATCTTTCAACCAATGGAACACTACAATCCTAGTACAATGTATGAACAACAAAATGATGTATTAACATACCAATGGTGATAATTGGAAGATGGTTAAATGATTGGTTAAGGTAGGTTGTAACTATTGAACCCATCTTGTTGAATATCATTATACCCTTGTTGATACATCCTTGAATGGCTATTATAAGTGTGTAGACCTTATGTGTTACACCTTTTGCATTGTTTGCCATCTTTATGATGTGTTTGATTAGGGTTCCCTACTTCGGAATCCTAAGCTCATTGAATTGGTTCAAGAATGGTTTAGCCTTAGTGCTACTTTTAGTTGATACTTGTTATCATGTTGCTATCATTTTGATATGCTATATTTGTATGGTTCTGTAATAACCTTAATTTTTAAATCATTTATTTAGTAATTATTATTTTCTAAATTGATTATTTAGGTTATTTGATTAAATATTGGACTATTTCTTTTCCTATATGGATTAGGTAAGTGGGCTTCGGTTACCTAAATTGGGTTTCCTTGATGGACTTGAACTTGAATTGGTTGGGCTTAGGATTAGGAAACCTAAGTATAATTATATTTCATTAATCCTAGAGTCTCTTGGTATTTTATAACGGATGAAAGTCTCTTGGTATTTTATAACAGATGAAAGCTCTTCACTATTTAAACGGCAGAGAAAGAGAGCCGAGTAGAGAGAGAGACAGAGAGCGATGCAGAGACCGAGAAGAGAGAGAGGGAGGCCGGCTAGAGGAAGAAGAAGGAGGAAGAACTCTATTGTTGTGTGTTCGAGGTCCAAACTAAGGTAAGGTCATCTCTTCTTGTTTTGATTCATAAGATTGAAAGCCCTAGAAACCCTAGGGGTATTTTGGTAACCGAAAAGGTTAAGGGTTAACCTTTAGAGGAGTTAAAAGAGAACCTTTTGTATGATTGTAGATTCGTGCGAAGATTCGTTGCAAGGATAGTGCAAGAAATCGAGGTAAGGGATTATACATCATTTAAGTAATTGATTTCCGCTCCGTTTCATTATTTAGGCTTTCGCATATTTCTTGGCAATGTACGTTCTTTGATACGTAAAAGCTGACCTCGCGTCAGTAATTGTTTTGACTCCCTCGTTTACCGTTATTTGCAAATCTTTTGCTATTCGTTGCTAAATCGTTCTTTTGGTTTCATAAATACAGTATTTTATTGTTATTGTGAAAGTTCATATTCTGTATAAAAATGAGTTTTGATATGATATGATTTTTGTTTCATTAATGATCACTAAGTTAGACAACCTGCTTCAGCGGGGTATATTTGATATTTGGCCTTCGGGCAAACTTAGTACACCGCTTTAAATTAGTGGTGGGGTGTTCCGGATACACTGTTTAGGACTCTGCGGAGTCAATTTTGTTCCCTTTATGGGATTTTGGTTTGATAAGGTCAGTGGACCACTTATGTGATCATGATGTCTGTGAATGATTTGATTAGCTACAACTGGTATGGGACAGTTGTAGATAACTAGATCATTCGAGTCAACTTTGTTCAGCTTATCAGTCCTTTGAATTTCCTTATAATCTGTGAGTGGTTTAGTTAGTTAAAACCGGTATGGGACAGTTTTAATTAAGTAAATCATTCGAGTCAATTTGAATCGATTTCGTCATCATTTGAAACTCCAAAATATTTGTCAACTCAGTTTGTGTAAATCGTTGAGATTTTGAAAGACATTTGGTTTGAGATTTGGTAACTAACTATTTCAAATTTGTGTTCTGTTATGTCTTTGATTGTTATTTGAAAATTGTATTATTTGATATTCCTTCAGGTCAACTCCTCCTTAGTAACCGGAGGGGTTGTATATGAACTTACTGGGCATTGTTCGCTCACCCTTTCATCTTCCTTTCTTACAGATTTCATAAAGGAAGAATGTGGAACGGTTCGGGAGCACTTCATAAGGAGTTCAAGGATCGTTTGAGTTTAATTCAGTTTAGACTCTTTAGTTAGTTATTGCAGTTATTTGAGAGTTTGTAAGACTTTAAGGAAATATGTAGGATTTTAGTTACCATTATTTGGTTTTGAATTATTATTTATATTGGAGAATTATTATTATTATTGTTGTGGAAATTCGGGGTCGTTACAGGTTCCCTACTTTGTAAACATCGTTTATTGTAAGCAAGTATTTAGTACTGTGCTTCTGTTTAAAGTTCAGCTGGTACGTGATTAGTGGGCAGTGTTATGGGATTATAATGGCACCGAGCCGAGTTCGTTATAATCCATACACTGGGTTCCCAGGTTGGCCTTCCATTGCCATGGTTTGGGTAGTGGGCTAGCTTCCCTTTTAGGGTGAAGTCTAGTTGCACATTGGGTATGACTTTGTGTCATAGTCCCGTTTATTGTTACTGTGATTGGGTTCCGGAACCGCTTCTTCGGCTACTGTTGCTACTTGGATCGTGATATCTTTTTGAGGATGAAACCTTGACTCAGTATCCTTCTAAGTGTTACATTATTGCACATATATGTTATATGTATATATATATCTTTCTTTATGTTATAAGAATGTGATATATATATATATATGATGAATTGTTGTTATATGCTTATTAATGTGATTGCATATCATATTGTTGCATATATAATAACTTGCTGAGATTTTTCTCATCCCGTCCTTTTATTGTTTCCTTAGATAGAGCCGAGCCAGGGTCTAGGGCACGTTGAGCACTGAGAGGGCGCCTAGTGGGGATTTTGTTGAAGAAGGTCTTTGGTAAGGATACATTATGTAAATGTATACCCTTGGGGTAGTATCCTAGACTTGATGTTGTCCTTATTTTGCAACTTATTACGGCTTGCAAATATTTTTTCAATTTGGGAACTAGGTCCATTAGTTTGTAAAGAAATGGTGTGTGTGTGTGGTTTGTAAATGTTTTAGAAGTTGAATGGTTTGTGATTGAAAGTTCTTTACATTAAACAGGTTTTTGAAAGTGATAAAGTTAGAAAGGACATTTCAAAAAAAAATTTAAAATAAAGGCGTCTTCACAGCGTGCCCCAGGCGTGGGGCCAAGTAGGCCACGGTTCGGGGATCGTCAGTGGTGGTGGTGGTGGTGGTAGTGGTGGTGGTAGTGGTGGTGGTGGTGGTGGTAGTGGTAGTGGTATTGGTGGTAGTGGTAGTGGTGGTAGTGTTGTTGGTAGTGGTAATGGTAGCGGTGGTAGTGGTGGTAGTGGTAGTAGTGGTAGTCGTAGTAATTAGGAAAGCTCGATAAATCTTGAACTAAAGATCGTTTGAGTTCAGATTTTTTTAAAAATTCGAGTTAAGCTCGAGCTCGGCTCGTTAAATCTCGAGTTCGAGAAGCTCGCAAACAGCTCGCAAACAGCTCGGGAACAGCTCGAAACTCGTTTCAAGCCGAGCTCGCACGAATTTTTCAGGCTCGAGCTCAAGCTCGGCTCGTTAATTTTTAGTCGAGCTCGAATCCTCAAAGCTCGGCTCGGCTCGTTTATAGCCCTAGTATTCTTTTAGGATGTGAGGTTTTGTATATGTCTGTTTGGACATGTTTTGAATGTTTCTGATGTTTCTACATGGTTTGGGACAACACGGTGGAATTTTGGTGGGATGAAATAAAAAAGATGTTTTGGCTTTTCGTTCTTGTGTTCGTTTGGTAACAAGTAAATGTTACAACCAATGATCTCAACTTGAGTTCAGAATTTTAATTAAATGTAAGAAGGTAATCAATATGTACGTGACATATTGGCCCACTTACTCCTTAACTAAAACATGAAAAATGTGCGCCCAAGCAAAGGTGTAAATAACCTTAATAACTTGAGAAAGATGTGTCATCTTTGAACCTTTTGAAAGGTGTATACCTTTTTTCCTTGAGTTCAAGTATTGGATAGGTGTAAATTTATCTCAGCATGCAATAACCTGAAAACGGGTCGTGCAAAGATTTGATGTTTCCTTGTCCTGATACATTTCCCAATCTCCTTGGATTACTTTGTAACTTGATTTGGACAAGTTGATTGTAATGTCCCGAACGTGGATTCTAAATCATCTTGCAAAATAGAAACAGGTTAGGGTAGGTGTTAGCTTGGCTAACACCCCTCCGATGCTTAAGTCAGTAAGAGTTCGAGATATATATATAAATTAAATTGAAATAACATAATTGAAATAAAGTACAGTGAATCATACCTGATCCTTGGAACAAAAACGAATAAGTGCGCAACTTACATGAAGTACAACTTGAGGTGGACGGCATTCCAACTTCTTGGAATTCTCACGCCGTCTAAGGTTGATAGTCTGTATGCTTCCTTTCCAGCTTCTGCATCAATTAGATAAGGGCCTTTCTACTTGGCTGCAAGTTTACCTGCATTTGGTTCCTTTGTGTTCTGGAAAACTTTTCTTAGGACCATGTCCCCAACCTGAAATCTCCTAATGCAGACATTCTTGTTGTATGACTTAGCTATCCTCTCGCCGGGTAGGCGGGCCAGCCTTCGCCGGTGGGCGGCCATCCTGACCTTAGCCATATCTCTGAGCTCATCAATAGTTTCCAAGTCTTCTGCGAGGATGAGCTGGTTGCCTCCTGGGGGGTTGTTAAACCATATCTAGATGTGGGGATCGCGAATTTTACAGGGATAATGGCTTCGGTACCGAACACCAAGGAATATGACATTTGTCCAGTAGCATTCTTTGGGGTGGTTTTGTCAGCCCAAAGTACCAAGGGTAGTTCTTCAGCCCATCTTCCCTTCTTTTGGTCAAGACGTTTCTTCAGGTTGTTCATGATCAACTTGTTGTTGGACTCAGCTTGTCCGTTAGCTTGAGGATGTACCGGTGTAGACATTATCAGCTTGATTCCCCACCTTGTACAGAAATTTTGGGTCTTTTTGCTAATGAATTGGGAGTCGTTGTCACATATAATCTCGGATGGGACTCCAAATCTACTGATGATGTTTATTTTCATGAATGATATCACCTCCTTATCCCTAATATATACGAAGGCTTTAGCTTCAATCCATTTCGAGAAGTAGTCAGTCATAGCCAACATGAATAATTTGCCTCTGGGTGCCCTTGGTAGCTTGCCCACTATGTCCATCCCCCATTGCATAAGGGGCTAAGGTGATAGGATGGGATGTAGTAGTTCAGCAGGTTGATGCAGGATGTTGCTATGTCTCTGACATGCATCACATTTTTGGACATACTTGATGGCATCCTGCCGCATGGTTGGCCAATAGTAACCTGTTCTTAATGCCTTTGAAGATAGTGATTTGGGCCCAGCATAGTTGTCGCATTCGCCGTCATGCAATTCTCTTAAGACTTCTTCAGCTTGCTCTGGTTCTAGGCATCTCATGTATATACCTGTAAAGGATTTTCTAAACAGGACATTATCTATCAAAATAAATCTTGATACCTTTATTCTGAAGGACCTTGGATTTTTCACACCAATTGGGATTGTGCCATCCTGCAAGTATTGAATTATAGGCAGCGTCCAAGATGTGGAATTGCTGATAGGTAAGGTTCTAAAAAGCGCTAGGCGGATGCTAGGCGGCGGAGCCGGGCCTAGCGCCTAGGCGGTGACTAGTCGGGGACTAATCGGTATTAGTCGGGATTAGTCAGGACCTAGGCGGGGCTTAGAACTAGGCGTTGGAGAGGGGCCTAGCGCCTAGGCGGGGCCTAGGCGCCCTTAGGCGGGGACTTTTAGAACAGAGCTGATAGGTATGGTCACTGCATCAGGGTGTTCATTAAATTGGCACATTTCGAATTGATCTATGGCTGGATGCATGACGTGAATGATTGGGGTGGTATTGTTCAGCAGGCTTTCGTAACTTGAACCCAGGTTCGCTAATGCGTCTGCTTCAGCATTTTCTTCTCGTGGAATCTGTTCAAAAGTAAAGTTTGCAAACTACCTAGCTATCATCTTAACATGTTTAAGATAGCTTGTCGTTTTAGCATGTTTAGCTGTATAGGATCCATTGAAGTGGTTAACTAATAACAAGGAATCACTAAATACATTAATATGCTTGACGTTCAAATTTAAAGCAGTGGTCAATCCCATAATGAGGGCCTCATACTCAGCCTCATTGTTCGTTGCTTTGAACTCACAAGCCAGAACATGAGGGATGAGGTCTCCTTGAGGTGATTTTAGGACGATTCCCAAACCCGTGCCCCTAGCGTTTGAAGCACCGTGTATGTATAGTGTCCAATACCTAGGAGAGCCAATGCCTTCGAGTTGTTGAACCTCGATTTCAACTTCGGGCTGCAAGCTGGGACTGAAATCTATCATAAAGTCTGCCAAAGCTTGTGACTTGATAGCAGTCCTTGCTTCGTACTGTATGTCATAAGTACTGAGTTGTACTGACCATTTAGCCATCCTACCTGATATCTTAGGTTTTCTCATCACGCCTCTGATAGGATAGTTAGTCTTGACAATAATAATGTGGGTTTCAAAATAATGGCGTAATTTTATAGAAGCGGTAATTAAAGCAAGTATTAATTTTTCGAGATGAGAGTACCTGGTTTATGCATCAAGTAAATACTTACTTATGTAGTATAAAGGATGTTGTGTACCATCTTGTTCTCTGGCCAGGACTGCACTGACTCAATTTTCAGATACCGCAAGGTAAAAGAGCAAGGGTTCTCCTTGCTCTGGTTTAGACAACAATTGTGGAGTTGTGAGATTTCCTTAAGTTGGATGAAGACTGCTTCATGTTCACTTGTCCATTGTAATAACTTGTTCTTCCTGAGTACATCATAGAACAACCTGCATTTGGCAGAAGACTTAGAGATAAACATGTTAAGAGCTGCTACCCTGCCTGTAAGTCTCTGCACATCCTTAACGGTTCTGGGTGACTCCAAATTGGTGATAGCCTTTATCAGCTCAGGACTTGCTTCTATGCCCCTCTTGATCACCATATAACCAAGGAATTTTCCAGCCCTAACTCCAAAATTACATTTTGAGGGGTTAAGCTTCATGTTGAAGGCTTCCAAGATGTCAAATGCCTCTTTAAGTTGTTCAACATGATCTTCAATGTGCTTTGAATTTACCACCATGTCATCAATGTAAACTTCCATAGTTTCTCCAAGTTGATCCTTGAACATCTTGTTCACCAACCTTTGGTAAGTTGCACATGCATTTTTCAGTCCGAATGGCATAGCAATATAACAATATATACCTTCGGGGGTAATAAAGACAGTGTCTTCTTGATCTGAAGGTTCCATTTAAATTTGTTGATATCCTGAAGAGGCGTCCATGAAAGTCAGGATGTCGTGACCGGCCGTAGCATCCACTAGAGAATCAATATTAGGTAGAGGAAAGGGATCTTTCGGGCATGCTCTGTTTAAATCTGTGAAATCCACACATATGCGCCATTTGCCATTTTTCTTTTCTACGACTACTACGTTGGCCAACCGCCTGGGGTAATCAACTTCCCTGATCATCTTGGATTTCAGCAATCGTTTAACTTCTTCCTTTATGATCTGGTTGCGTTCATGTGTGAATTTCCTTCTTTTCTGATGGACGGGTTTTATGTTAGGATCAACGTTCAACTTGTGAGTAATGATGTCCTTACTGATCCCTGTCATGTCTTCGTGTTTCCAGGTGAAATAGTTGGCTCTACACCTCAAGAATTCTACTATATCTTCCTCAATTTCATGAGGGATATCAGCTCCAACTAGTACCTTGACATCGGGTCTGGAGGGGTCAAGTTGAATTTCCATAATATCATTTTCAGCCACCTCCAGAACACCATGCGCCTTCTTCTTTAATTGCTATGCTTGCCTAGGGATGCTTGCTGCCTTCATTGACACCTTGTAACATTCCTTTGCTGTTTGCTGGTCTCCCATCATTTTGACAACTCCCCAACGTGTTGGCAACTTGATGCATTGGTGGTAAGTTGATAGAATTGCCTTCATGTTGTGGATCCAAGGTCTCCCCAAGATGATATTATAAGATGATTTGCATTATATGACACATAATTTCTCCATGGAATTTACTCCTTCAACATAGACTGGCAACTTGATTTCCCCGTAAGTGTGCTTGGTTTCTCCACTGAACCCAACTAGAATGGATGAACTTTTAGTAACGTGCTCGAGCGGAATGTCCATGCTTGCCAAGCTGTCAGTGGTTACTATGTTGACGGAGCTTCCGTTATCAATCAGAATAGGCTTCACCAAGCAGTTGGCTACTTGTAAAGTTACAACGAAAGCATCATGATGGGGATCCAAGATGTCACCCTTATCGTCTTCATTGAACGTTATTTCTTGGCTGCTAACCTTCACTGATGGTCTTGCTGGTTAGTTCAACCAGTCTTCTCTTGAGTCCGAAGCATGGCGTTTGGCGGCCGAGTAAGATGTACCGCATATGTCTGATTCTCCGCTGATCATATTGACCACCTTGGTTGGAAATGAAGGAGATGGTGGGTTCTCAGCCTGTTGCTCCTGGTTGTCATTTCGCCCATGCCGCTTGCCTAACAGATCTTTAAGGAACCCCTTAGATAAAAGATGGCTGATTTTTTTTCTTAGGGCAATGCAGTTCTAAGTGGTATATCCAATATCTTCATGATTGGCACACCATTTAGATTTGTCCTTCCAACCGGAGGGCTTGTCAGACTTCTTGGGCCATCTTGCTTTTTCACCCAGGTTGTCCATGGCGTGTATAACTCCTGCAATGTCAACAGAAAAACAGTAGTCATCTATTTTTGGATATTGTGACTCATCATCATCACCATTATCACTGACAATATTAATGCTAGAGTGATCGAGTTTAGAGAAGGGTTTGCCCCTATTAGATCTGAAATGAGATGTTTCTATCTTGCCACCAGAATGCTCAGGAGTGGTGCTCCTCTTGTTTGCTTTCTCCTGCATCAATTTGTCTTCTTCTAACCTGATGAACTTTATGGCCCTTGTTCTGACTTCCTCCAATCTCTTGCAGGGAGTCATCACCAATTCCTCATAATAAGGAGAGTATTTCTTAAGTCCCATCCTGCAGGCCTCCGTTGCTGTAGACATGTCCATGTTGGGGATGTCAATAGCTTCTTTGTTGAACCTACTCAAATAGTCTTTCAAGGATTCATTATATTGTTGGACTATCCTATATAGATTACTGATTAATTTCTCAAAGACCCTGTTGCAAGAAAACTAGTTAGTAAACATATTAATGAGTTGAGCATAGGATCCAATAGAGCCTAGAGGTTGGTTGATGAGCCATTGCAAGGCGGCACCAGTCAAGGTGGAATCGAAGCCCCTGCCAAGGCAAGCTTCCTTGAACTGCAAAGGAATGTGAATCACGTCCATCTTTTCCTGGTACAAGGCAATGTGCTCCAATGGATCGGTCGTCCCATCATATTGCTTCATGTGAGGAACGGTGAATTTCTTCGATATCACCATGTTGGCGATGGCTGGGGTGAAGCGTGACTCGTTATAACAGGTTGGGGAAGCCTGGTGGTATGGCAATGTGATCCCAGGTACATTCATCACCATCTCCCTCAACTCCTGCAATTGTTTGTTCACTGAATTTCCTGCATCGGGGTTAGCAGCAGCATAATAAGTATTAAAATCAACTTGAGGATTAACACTCCCTGTTGGTCCTTGGATATGGGTCACAAATGCTGCCGCGGTGGTCTGGACAGCCTCAGGATTAGTGACCACAATGTCCGTGGTGGCATTAGTCATCGGTATGAATCCCACATTATCAGTTAATGCCCATGTATCCCTATCAAAGCTGAGTCTCCTTGGTTGGAATGGGGAGAACATACTGGACCTCATGTTGGGATTTATACCCTGGAAAGCTCTACGTGATGCATTCTGGCGTGCCCCAGACGAACCAACTTGAAGAGAAGAAACCTCATGTTGCAACCTGGCAACATTGTTCATCAGCATTGTGGAGGCATTAGTTTGTAGCATTATCTGGCGTCTCAATTCAGCCATTGTATTTGCCAGGCTGGAGACGATATCCAACGAAATTTCTTGTGTAGTTGCAACTAATGTTCCTCCTTGAATTTGGATCGAACTCGTAGCGGAGCCAACATTCTGGCTTGAAGTTAGCACTCCGATGGTGGCTCCAGCTGAAGGTATAGCAGATGACATTCCAGTAGACATCTCGAATCTTTCTAATAATCAAAAAACCAAAGTTCCCACGGACGGCGCCAAACTGTTTTAGTCAAATTCAAGCAATTCAACTTCAAATATGAGAATTGGACACAATGGAATATGATAATCTAAATCCAAGATGTAAAGACAAAGAAATTAACGAGGAAAACTCTTGAATAACTTGTTCGCCGGTATAAAACCTCGAAACAATGAAATATTATTAGTATGATGATCGAAATGTGAGTATGAGTACAATGAGTGTGGATAATTGTGAACGTGTGTATACATATGTTTGTTATGCCAATTTAAATACAAAGGAAAATAACGGAAACAACAAAGTAAATGAAATCCCCCATATTGCGTCGAGAATCTAGCAGAAGGTTTGATGATGATTTGAGATATCCGTTGTGAAGTGCCGAATAAAGGTTGTAGATAGCTCTTGTGATGTTTGACTCGGTCCATAACGCCTTTGGAGTTTCGAAAACTGCTCCTAAAATATTGGTGTATAATAATTCAGCAAACCGTACAGTCAGTCAAGTTATTTTACCAAGTTGTTACTCCAAAATGAGATATCAAGCCGTAACGTATTGTTGTAGATCTTCTACACCAAACATATATTGTTGGAGCTACTCTTAAGGAAGATAAATAAAAAGGAAGGGGGATCAGTTCCCAAGACATGAGTCACATGTAGTGCAAGTAAAGGCGTAGTGAGAGCAGCAATAATTCATAGTGGTTGATGGCAGTCAGCAGCCGGCCGCAGGTCTTCTCCGCCCATCCCTCTGCCTCTGCCTCCTTTAATTCCCATTCCCCTCTCCTGTCTCTCTTATTCCAACATTTTCACCTTTAGCCTACATTTCCCATTTCAACCTTTTTTTTTCGCTAAACCAATGTGTGATGTGTGTGTTCTTTTTCTTTTCTTTTTTTCTATTGTAATTACTAATGATTTAATTAATTATTAGAGTAATATTTGAAAGTACGTTTGATTTGGTAGGAATTAAATTCTGAAATGAATAGTGGCGAAGCGAAAATATTATTTATTGTTTGATAATCAATTAATTTTTAATTTTAGGTGTTATTTTTTTTAATTTAAATATCTATAGTATAAATGGGAACGGGTGCTACAGTACAATGAACAGTATCAAGTGTCGAATTTCTCATTTTGCCCCACTAAGTTGTCCCTTTTCCATTTTGCCCTTTAAAAAAAATATTTTTTTTTAATTAAAAAAAAAAGTGTCCTCGAACACGAGCTTAATTAAAAAAAAAAAAAAAATGTGTCCTCAAACACAGACTTTTACTAGTAGAATTATAATGCCAACAGCTTCCAATTGGGCTTAAGTTACCTTATAGAACAAAAATTGTGGCACCTTTTAAATGTAACTGTAAGCCTTGTGAGGTAATGGTAGCTGGGCCTCATTGGTTACCAAAATCGACTGGCCCGTTGTCATTGGCCCAAAAGTTCTATCACGTTTCACATAAAAACCCAGGTTGTCCTAAAATTAACAAAATAGATCATATTATCATAAACAATAAGTTTTACATCATCATTCATTCATATGATGCAATATGATAAAATCATTAAGAATTTTAGATGATTATCTCAAACTAATTTTGTCCTAAAATGAGTAATAAAAAAGTAAACTTAATTATTTTTATCATCCATTTTAAGATGGAATGAATTTTTTTTTTCCATTTATTTTGGGGAGCGAGTACTCCCTCCAATCAAAAATTGTTATCGCTTTTCGATATTTCACAAATTTTAAGAAAAATATTTATTACTACATTTAGCAAGTTTCAAGATTATCTTTATTTATTCCCCTCTCTTCTACATTATTTCACACAATAAATCAATTAATAATATAAAATAAATTTTATAGTATAAAATATAATAAAAATTTAAATACTTTTGATTTTACTGATTTCGAAACAGTCAAAGATAATTATTTTGGAAGAGAGAGAGAGGGAGGGTGTGACTCTTCTCACATTTGGATGGGTATGGACTCGGTCAATGAAAAGACCTAATCTACTAAAATTTAAAATTGATGATGATTAAGACCCTAACATTATTGTCCAATTAAATGTTATGTTTTAACTTTCTTCTCACATTTGAATGGTTATATATAGACTTGATCAATTAAAAAAAAAAAAAAAAAAAGACCCGGCCGGTCTACTAAACTTGAGAATGATTAGGCTAATCATCCCACTTTTGACACTTGGTTGTTTCTTCACATTATTTTTATTCAAGTAATGTTGGAGAAGACAATTTTTGGGATAGCAGAGTAATAAGAAGGAAAATATTAAAAAGAAATCAAAACGGATTGACAGTACAAGTGTGTAAGGGTTTGGGGTGTACATGAACTTTGGTGTTATTTTCTACTTACATAGTTGTGTCACTGGAAAAGTAAGTGTGTGTGTTTTTTTTTTTTGTTGTGTTTCTTGCCTAGCACGGTCGTGCTTATAATTAGCACGGTCGTGCTCGATTGGGTTGAGCAAAAAATCTGATTTCAAGATTTTCTTATTTTCTATGGTTTAGGACTAATACGGGGTGCCTATATAATTAATGTTTCACCCCCAAACTTGTTGTATCTCATATTTGACATATTATAATGCAATATCCTGATTTATCAGTGCCCCCAGACGTATCCAATTAATTGGTGAATTGGGTAAACATTTCTCTTGTATTCTTTATTACTTTGATTGCGTGTTCATATTTCTGCTATGTGCGTGGATGCTCTGCATTATCTTAGATTGCTTAACAGGAATTGGGACCAAATTCCCCAATAGATGGTATCAGAGCATGTTTCTCATGTTCTAGGGTTTTAGCAATCAAGATACGCAACTACAAATAGAAGGTTGTTATGTTAGACGGATTGAATTATGGTTTCTCCTGGATGTAAATAGAGGATTTCTTATACGGTAAGGGTCGCTATAAGCCTCTAAAAGGAGTAAAGTTTGAAAGCACTAAGTATGAGGATTGGAAGATTTTGGATAGAAAAACCATGGGTGTTTTTATTTCGACTTTTGTAAAGAGTATTGCTAAGAAAATCAAGAAGATGAAGACCACCAAAGATATTATTGATTTTCTGTTTGAGAATTATGAGAAGCTATCAGCAGCCGACAATGTTGACTTGGTGCGAAGGTTATTCAACTGGAAGATGGAAGAAGGGACATCAATATCAGACAACATTGATGATTATCAAGACGTTTTTGACTCCTTGAGTGCGGTGCATATAACATTTGAGGATGAATTTCAAGCATTAATACTCTTGGGTTCTTTGTAAGAGAGCTGGAGCGGAACGATTATTGCTTTAAGTATTGCAGCATGGTGTGATATACCCCGATCCGATTTGACGCCCGACAACTTGGAGTTTGAAATGATTTTTGGGATTGGGTTAAACTTAGCAGACTTGAAAATAAACGGAGTCGCCACGCCATTTTAGTTTAGGGCCAAAACTTTGAAAAATGCCCGAAAGTAGAGAAATGAGTTCGGAGGTCACGTTACACTCCGAGAAGAACATTTGACGTTCCCCGAAATGCCTCGTAAGACGAGTCTTCCAAAATTGAAACAATGTGTGTGTGTGTGTGTGTGTGTGTTTTTAGAAAAGGTTTGACTTGAAGGACTTTCTGAAAATAAAATAAATCTGTTGTACTGGACTGAAAAATGGTTTTAAACTGTGCTGAAACTGAAAAAACAACAGAAACTGAAAATGTATGCAGATGACAATATCATCCGCGTGGATGAAATTGATGTACAATAACATCCGCACGGATTACCCTGCAACTTAACTTTTTTACAGTTTTCCAGTCTGTCTCTGTAATTTTCAGAAATTTAACTGAATTTACAGAGTTTAACTGGTACTATAACTGGAAAAACAGAAAAGCAAAGAGTATTTGAATTTTGGCATCCATGCTTATCCTCTCTTTCCCTAGGATTTGATTAGTGTCTCACTAATTATGTTTAGTGATGATCAAGCTAGATCAAGCCATCCCGAGAGTACATTAGGACTTGAAAGCATTTCATTTGCAAGTGGAGGGGAGATTTAGCATGAACGTAAGTTAATGAGCAAAGATAGTTGGAAATGCTTAGAATGAAAAGATTATGTCAAGATGTATCAACTTTAGAGTGAGATCTCTAAGGTGGTCATAAGAATGACCATCCTTGAGATCTAAGCTCAAGTGTATCTCTTAAATCTTTGTTTGACCAACATGTAAGTCTAGATGATATTCATCCATGGAAAGGTTTTCAAGGTGTGCCTCTTAGACTAGGAAGGGAAATTACAAGAAAGTAAACAATATAGACCATTTAAGATGATCATCTATGGAGATTGGTTCCAAGATGACCACATTTTAGGTCAAATAAGAAAGTAAAGACTAGTAAGGTAAAAGGGGGCATGGGAGATGACATGAAAGTAAGAGGGATATAGATCTTTTTAGAAGATCATCCATGGAAATGGATTCCATGGAGATCCTCATGGATCCAAGGACAAAATAGGAAAGGGTTTGAACAATAAGTAAGTAAACAAGATTACATCATTTAGACATGAAATGGATGCATGAATAAAGAAGTTTTAGGTAGGGAGAATGTGGGTTTACCAATGGCTACACCCTATATTCTTGGATTAGTGTTTGGGGCTTGAGGAGTTCAAGGCTTAGGTATGATTTTGTAGTGGATTTGTGTTTGATTTTGTGTTGGATTTGGTGTTTGATTTGTGTTAGATTTGGTGTTTGATTTGTGTAGTGTGAGTGTTTAGGGCTGTTTTGAGGGCTAATTTCGACAGAATAACAGTAGGGAAGTGTATTGTTGTTGCTGAAAATGAAGGAGAAGTCCTCAATTTATAGGTTGGTCGGGGTACAAAATCATCCGCGTGGATGATTTTGTCGCTACAAAATCATCCACGAGGATGAAATCGTCAGCGCGCCTGAACTGCAGAAAGCAGTTTTGGCATTTTCCTATGATTGAGTTTGACCAGGGGACATCATTTCTAGCGAGATCCACCCCTTTTCCTTAATTCCAATAAGGTCCTTACTTATCCAAATTGTCTAAAATAATGCCCGAAATGCCCTAAATGATTATAAATCATTAAATTTGGCTGACGGAACACTAACGATCCAGATTGGGGCACTTACAGTAGCCCCTCGACGACGGTACTTCCAGGGGACGTGGGGTCGTCGACAAAAGTGAGGATCCCAATCTGGCAAGATTTTACCTAGATGGGCGAGGAGGTGACCAAAGCAGTCGGAGGGCTGGACCCTTTTAAAGGTTTCCTACGTATCCCGGACAGGAATCAATCCGGTCGTAGTTCGGACCTTGCGGGCAAAAGGGGTGACCAAAGTAGTCAAATGGTTGAACCTCACCACTGCAGACGTACTTTTGTTGCCGAAGATGGACTCGACTAACGAAGGCGTACTTTTGTTGTCGAAGATAGACTCGACTAACGAAGGCATACTTTTTGTTGCCGAAGATGTACTCGACTAACGAAGGCGTTGTAGCGATGCGTGAATTTTTTAACATCTTGGAGTCCCCACTTATTATTTATTGATGGAAAACAATAAGAAAAACGTTTTTGATATTTTCAAGAGATTCAAGGGTTCGGGGGTTAAGTTATGGAATTGGTAGGTCAAGGAGCATCCATTCCACCCAATCCGAAGATTGGTCTTACTAATTGGGTGTTATTAATCGAATCAATCTACGAACAATAAAAATAAACAAATAAACCCTAATTAATTTATTGATTAGGAATGCCAGATTGTATGCTTCGAGATCGCCTTCATGAATTGAAGGGACTCTAGGCTAATCCTTTTGATGGGATTACACTACTCTAAAATCAATAGAGGGATTGAGAAGAGAAACGAAAGTTAAAGGATGATTAGCTTGTTGTGAAGAGATTTGGACAGAGTTTCGACTCAATCCTAGAGTCAAATCTTGATGCGGACAGAGCTCTGCCTCAATCCTTGATTCAGATCTTGATGCGGACAGAGCTTCGCCTCAATCCTTGATTCGGACTTTGATGTTTGTTGATCAACAAGGTTAATAAACAAACTTAAGGTGATTTAGGGTAATTTTGTAGGAATCTTTCAGGGAGAGAAACCCATAAAATGTGTGTGTTATGTGTTTTCGATCGGGGATCGGGGACCTCTGAAATACTGAAAGTCACCAAGTATTTATAGGGGTTTAAGAGGTGGATGTATGACTTGGTCACCAAGTTTAGGAGACTCAAGTGGATTGGAACTCCTCCCAAGGAAGCTTCCAGAACCCTCTCATGATTGGATACCCGGATTAGATGATAGTTATCAAGAAAAGAGGTTAAAATGGAGAAGGAAAGTGATTTTGCACATCCTGCCGAGGGGTTGTCTCGCGCGAGACACGTATGTCCCGTGCGGGACAACTAGTCATTTGACCATTTTGTCTTCTTCAGTTATTCCATTAGTCAGTTAGGTCCAAAACTAACGAGGTTAGTTAGAAACTTAACGAAACTTGACGAAACTGATATGCTTTCATCAAAACACAAATGGGATGAAGAATAGTGTAATCATGAATTATTGGTTCAGAATGGGGTGTCTACAGAGCCCCTCGGCGACAAGACTTATGGAAGAAGTCATGTCGTCGATAGAAAAGACATCATTCTGAACGCTGGGATGGTCGTGCCGCACGGCTGCCTACGTATCTCTATCGGAGAATCAAACCAAAATGTAGTTCGACTCCAAAACACGAAAAGGCTGCTTTAGGTATTTTGAAAATCATTTTTTGAAAATCGAGGAAATTTTATTTTTGAAAAGGTAAATTCATACCGAGGAATCAAATCATGACCCAATGCGAATATACCGTCTGCCTACGAAGATTCGCTGTTTGGGCTCCGAACTGCGGGAAAAGATGTTAGAAAATAAAGATTTACCTGTCCGATCCTTTGCATTCAAACGATTTGCCTTTTGAGACTGAAGTGAGGTGACGATCGTGGCAATTCGGGACCGAGCTTTTGTTGAGGTGACGATCCTGGCGATTCAAGACTGGGCTTTTGTTAAGGTGAGTATTTGACATACTAACCTTAGATGCTTGACACACCTAATTGGTGACGATCCTGGCGATTCAAGACCGAGCTTTTTTTTTGTTGGTGAGTACTCGACATACTTCCTGTAGATGCTTGACACACCTAATTGGTGACGATCCTGGCGATTCAAGATCGGGCTTTTTTGTTGGTGACGATCCTGGCGATTCAAGACCGAGCTTTTGTTGGTGAGTACTCGACATACTACCTGTAGATGCTTGACACACCTAATTGGTGATGATCCTGGCGATTCAGGATCGAGCTTTTGTTGAGGTGACGATCTTGGCAATTCAAGACCGGGCTTTTTTTTGTTGGTGAGTACTCGACATACTACCTGTAGATGCTTGACACACCTAATTGATGACGATTCTGGCGATTCAAGACCAGGCTTTTGTTGAGGTGAGTATTTGACATACTAACCCTAGATGCTTGACACATCTAATTGATGACGATCCACCTGTAAGGGTGCTGAATTGGGCTTTTTGTTGGAATATGCTTGACGCATGGCACTTGACGTGATGGATGCTTGACGCGATAAAGATGCTTGACGCTTTAAGAGATGCTCGACGCACTTAATTGGATGCATTGATAGATGGTAAGCAAAATCCAAACACTCAACATGTTTGTTCTGAAAGTAGGCACTTGACGTGATGGATGCTTGACGCGATAAAGATGCTTGACGCTTTAAGAGATGCTCGACGCACTTAATTGGATGCATTGATTGATGGTAAGCGAAATCCAAATACTCAACATGTTTGTTCTGAAAGTAGGCACTTGACGTGCTTTTATGCACTTTAATTCCTGCAAGAGGATTAGTGAAAGCATTTGCATAACAACATATATTCACTTAAGCATTTGTTTGTTCAAGATGATCAATGTGCACTCGACTCCAAGAATCAGCGGGGAGAATGAGTTCTATTATGTGAGAATTGAATATCGTTTGTGTGATTTAGATTTTGGTTCAGAAGACCAACTTGTGAGGTCCATCTAAAGATCGAATGAGACAATCATCTAATAGGATTTCGTTGAAATAACCCAAGTTCAACGCTAAGGTTCAGGATACTTTAAGGATTTTTCGTTGTCATAGGAATTTTTCATCGTCAAGCCCCAAGTTAATTTCTCATGCGATGATCATTGACTGAACAAGGTCCAAACTACTCCAATGACTTTTACTATGTAGAACTTATGCTGCCTAATCCAAAGCGCGTATTTTCCAGGGCTTCTCTTGACACCAAGCCCCAAGACTTCTTGTATGCTGCAGATGACTTCGTGAACAGGCTTGTGAGGTTGCGTGAATTGAAGAAGGATGCCCTCCTTTTTCCCTTTGAATTTTTCTTTGCTTAGTGACGCACCCTGGTTTTTTCCTAGACCGCCCTTTCGGGTTTTCAATCTAGCGGGCATCTCTTTTGCGTCTTTTGTATTTTGTGCTCTAACTTTTGCCTAGGCCGCTCTTTACGAGTTTTCAACCTAGCGAGCCATTTTTTTTTGAAAATTATGTGTACTCGAAGAGAACTCAGTTGGAAGAATCTCATTAAGGAGAAAGATGATATCTCAAGTTTAGTTGAGGAGAGACGGGCTCTATTCTTTGGAAGGTGATCCAAGCATTGACTCTTTTTGGGGGAGTAATATTCTCTAGGGCTGTTACACGAACCGAGCCGGCTCGAGCTCGGCTCGGGCTCGGCTCGAAAAAAGCTCGAGTTCGAGTGGGCTCGAGGTGAACTCGAGCTCGAGCTCGAGCTCGAGCTCGAACAGATTCTCAAGCTCGTCATTTTTTTCGAGCCGGCTCGTGTTCGGCTCGTATGTTCGACGAGCTCTGTTCGAGATTGACTTGTTTGAGCTCGACTCGGGCTCGGATCGTTAAAAGCTCGAATAAATTTTAGTATATAAGTATATGTATATTATATATAAGTCAAAGTTCGAGCTCGGCTCGTTAAAAGCTCGTTTGATTTCAGTTTTTTTTCAAAAAATAAGTCGAAGCTCGGGCTCGGCTCGTTAAAAGCTCGTTTGATTTCAGATTTTTTTCAAAAAATAATTCGAAGCTCGAGCTCGGCTCTTTAAAACTCGAGTTCGAGCAGCTCGCGAAAAGCTCGCGAGCCAGCTCGCGAAAAGCTCGAAACTTTATTCGAGCCGAGCGCGAACATGCATTCCGGGCTCGAGCTCGAGCTCGAGAAAAGCTCGAGCTCAATATTTTTTATTCGAGCTCGAAACTTCAAAGCTCGGCTCGGCTCGGCTCGTTTACAGCCCTAAATTATTCTCTAATGATGAGAGTGAGAAGTAAAAGGAGAAAGCTCCTAATGTGGATTTGATTACTCTTAAGAGTTTAAGTAGAGATTGACTGGGGGAGGAAAGGTTAGGAAGTCCCAGTTTTGATACTTGAATTTCAAGAGTGTGTATGAGAATGGCTAAGAGGAAGCCCCTAGACTCAACAAAGAACGCTATATGGCTCAAAGATCTAGAAAATTTGTTCTTCCTATGTATCATGTAGAAATTTCTTAACGAGTTTGGAAAGAAAGCCAATCATTAGTACGACTTAAGGCTAAACATTTTTCTTTATGGATTTATGTTGAAAGTCTTCTTCATTTGCGCTGCTATTTAGGCTTCATTGTAAGAGGATGTTGAGGGATCCTCTTTTCTTTGTTGGTATCTCTTAACTCTTCTCCTTTGTGGGAGAATCCTTCTTGCCTTTGTTGAAATCCCATCTTTGTTGTGGGGCGATGAAGGCTTGAGAGTTTTTCTTATATTTTTTTTATTTTTTTTATGCTCTTTTATTTTTATTTATTTATTTATTTATTTTTTTGCCTATGACGATTTGAGGAGTTTCGACCTAGCAAGCTTTTTTATTTATTTTTGTACTCTCAAAGCCTCTAATTGAGTAGCCCCACTCTTCTTGGGATGAATGTTGATAGCAGCGCCTTTGACTTCCTTCGTTTGTTGACAATCGACTTTCAACAGGAGTAATGTTTAGCCTTAAGCCTTCTAATGATAGTTTTCATTTCAAACTTGTTTAAAAGTTTCTATTTTTCGTGATGATTTAAGGAATTAGGGTCCACTATTCATCATGGATCAAATGATACCCATAAATAAAAACAACTTTTGGGAAAGTGTTTAAGATAAAGAAATAACTTTTATTGATATGGAAATTTGAAACAGACTCGATAGTTCACTTGACACAAACTAGAGAGGATAGAGATGGACTAGAATGACAGGACGAATCTTCGAGAACATACTAGGAAGTTGACCTAATCTATATACTTTTTTGTTTAAAGGAAAAAGGGAAAGGACAATCGAAGCCTCAAGGTGGTGATGCTTCAGTTGATCTTGTCGGCTTCATACAAGTCTAGGATGGCATCCCTCAAATTATAGCAATTGTTGGTGTTATGACCACTAAACTGATGGTAATCGCAAAATTTGTCGTGGTCCCAATCTTCTCTCATTTTCTTAGGATGATAGTCTTCCATTGGCTTCAATTTTTCTTGGCTTACTAGATCATCGAACATTTCCTTAAGAGTAGTCCCACCAAAATCATGATAGATACGACCGGTGCTTCCCTTTGTTGGATAATTCTCCTTTTCTGAATTCTTTCTAAGACGGATCTATTCATCAATTCTAATCCCCAATTTATGGAGCTCGAGGAAACTAGGGAAGTAATTGCCGACAAGCTTCTCTTGGTACTCTTCGCGGAGACATTGAAGTAGGATATGAATTTGTTTGTCTAGGCTTGGCCTATCAACAATTTCAGTCAGTTTGGTCCTCCATCTTTTGAGGAAGTCTGCGAATGATTCATTTTGTTGTTGCTTAGTTTGCTCAAGGTCTCTCCTAGTAGTGCGGTAGGTAGTGTTGTCCTCAAATTATTCTTGGAAGGCACAACTGGCGAGTGGCCAATTAAGCCTTATGGAGAGTGGAAGAGTCATGTACCAATCTCTAGCGGCACCATCAAGGGTTTGAGGGAAGCATTGAACTAGCAAGTTGTCATCGACAACCATAGGTAGCATGGCCCAAGAGTAGGTTTCCAAATGGGATTTTTGACAAGTAGTACCATTGAATTTCGCAATGTCGGGTGTCTTGTACTTTCTCGAAAGTTTTGACATGGATTGACGAAGGGTGTCGTAGTCAATAGAGAGCGAGGCTCCCTTACTCACATCGAGGGATGCACATTTCTTTTCTAGCATTGCCATGGTAAGGGGTTCGTCCTTGCTTTCTTTCTTGGAAGCATAACTCTCATTGTCAGAGGAGGAAGATGATAAGCTAGGCTCATACACCTTTTTCTTGTGCTTGCGGTGGCTTTTAGCCTTCTTAGTGTATGATACATCATTATCAGAAGAGGTCCCATTCTCTTTCTTCTTTGAGCTTAATTCGGCCAATTTTAGTTTCATGGCTCGGAGTTCGTCAACCATGGCTTTCATTTTCCCGGCTTGGATTCTCCTTTCAAGTTCTAATTGGGCCTTCATTTCATCGGATTGGGCTTGTAGCATTTCTTCATATAGAGTCCTTTAATCCTCAATTTCCTTCTTGAGTGCTTCGGGATTCATCGCGTTGGAAAGAAATTGAATTGCTACCGTTGGAGAGGTAAGAGAGCTTGACGACCTTATAGATGAACTAGAGATATCCCAACGAAACGCATTTTAGAATATTAGCCCCAAACGATCCTAGATGGAGAAAAGGATGGCGTCACGAGCGATTTTTTTGAAGTTTTATTTTTTATTAGAGACAGAGTTTTGACTCAAGGAGGGAGCGCACATCGATTATCAATCACAGACACACATTCTGCAAATAAAGTCTCGCGCAAGACAAGGTAGTCTCGCACGAGATAACCATTCGGAGAGATGGATTTTTTTTTATTTCCTAAATTCATGGTCGAACGGATAAAGATCCGTTTTCTATCTAGTATCCTAGGTAAACCTTATAGGTATACGTAATTAGAACCAAACCTAGGTACTCAGTAATTGACCATTCTTTGTAAAATAAAGCCATGTAAAATCATTTTTCAAGAAGGATTTTTTTTCTTAAAAGGGACTTTCGAAAGGGTCATTCCGAAGGGACATTTCCGAAGGGGCTTTTTCTTTTTCCGAAGGGACTTTTTTCGAATCCTTTCTCGATAGTCAATTTTACATTAGCTTTATTTTGGTCAAAGACAAGAAAGATTACCAAGTCAAAATCGGCCGGTCACAGAGTGTTCCTAGAAAATATACTACATGAGATGTGGCGATGCAGGGCTGGAAGGCTAGGCTCCCCGCGATATGACAATCTAGGTGGATTGAATACGCGGAGTGGGATGATCCAACTTCGGAGAGACCGGCGACTAGGTGGTTACCGTCATCCGTCCTTATTGTGGGTCCCGGGTTTATAGAGGGTATGTAGTGCAATGACAAACATATCATGAGTGCGCGTGTGTGAGAGTCAATCTAGGTGATAGATAAAATAGATATTTTTTTTTTGAAAACAAAATAAAACAGATAATGGCCGCACCAAGTGGTTTCCTACGTTTCTCCCAAATTTGGGGGGACTCAGGCTGTCGTAGTTCCACTTAAAGAGTAGAGAGAGAATAAATTAATTTAAATTACAACTCCTGAATCCCCCATGGACCGGACATTAATCAAAAACCAATCTCACACAGATAATTAGTTCAAGTATAAATTAATTATTCTACCCTGCAAAATAAAATTAATACAAGCAAAATAGAAATAACATTTATTTGGATTTTTCTGGAATTTTTTCTTTTGAAACTTTCTAAAACTGTTGTTTTTGTTTTTTTATAGTTAAATTTTGAAACAAGTCAACCAAGTTTTTTTTTTTTGGACAGAGTCAAACTTTTAAAAGAAAGTCAATCTGCCAAGTACTTTTTGTGTTTGGCAAACTTGGGACTAAAATACCTTTCTTTTTTTTTTTTTTAATGGTAGTCAACTTTTAGTGAAGGACAAACAGGCCTAGTCTTTTTTCTTTTCCATGATTGCCAGCCGCCAAACAGCTTCAAAAACAGAACCTTAGTATCGCGTGGGACAAGCTTGTCACGCACTGGACAAGCATTCACACAGTAATTTTTTTTTTTGACGAAAATAGTGCCGAAAATTTTTAAAAAATCCAGAAAAATCAGATTTTAAACAGAAAATTGAAAAGATTAATAACACTCAATTGTAACGCAAGTCTAACCCTCTTAATTAATTGTCCCCAGCGGAGTTGCTACTGTAGCGATGCGTGAATTTTTAACATCTTGGAGTCGCCACTTATTATTTATTGATGGAAAACAATAAGAAAAACTTTTTTGATATTTTCAAGAGATTCAAGGGTTCGGGGGTTAAGTTATGGAATGGGTAGGTCAAGGAGCATGCATTCCACCCAATTCGAAGATTGGTCCTACTAATTGGGTGTTATTAATCTAATCAATCTACGAACAATAAAAAGAAACAAATAAACCCTAATTAATTTATTAATTAGGAATGTCGGATTGTATGCTTCGAGATCGCCTTCATGAATTGAAGGGACTCTAGGCTAATCCTTTTGATGGGATTACACTACTCTAAAATCAATAGAGTGATTGAGAAGAGAAACGAAAGTTAAAGGATGATTACCTTTTTGTGAAGAGATTTGGACAGAGTTTCGACTCAATCCTAGAGTCAAATCTTGATGCGGACAGAGCTCTGCCTCAATCCTTGATTCGGGTCTTGATGCGGACAGAGCTTCATCTCAATCCTCGATTCAGACTTTGATGTTTGTTGATCAACAAGGTTGATAAACAAACTTTAGATGATTTAGGGTGATTTTGTAGGAATCTTTCAGGGAGAGAAACCCACAAAATGTGTGTGTTATGTGTTTTTGATCGGGGATCGGGGACCTCTGAAATACTAAAAGTCACCAAGTATTTATAGGGGTTTAAGAGGTGGATGCATGACTTAGTCACCAAGTTTAGGAGACTCAAGTGGATTGGGACTCCTCCCAAGGAAGCTTCCAGAACCCTCTCATGATTGGATATCCGGATTAGATGATATTTATCAAGAAAAGAGGTTAAAATGGAGAAGGAAAGTGATTTTGCACATCCTGCCGAGGGGTTGTCTCGCACGAGACACGTATGTCCCGTGCGGGACAACTAGTCATTTGACCATTTTGTCCTCTTCAGTTATTCCGTTAGTCAGTTAGGTCCAAAACTAACGAGGTTAGTTAGAAACTTAACGAAACTTGACGAAACTGATATGCTTTCATCAAAACACAAAAGAAAGATGAAGAGTAGTGTAATCATGAATTATTGGTTCAGAATGGGGTGTCTACAGGCGTGCTTCATCACCGCAGACTTGCTTGGTTGGCGAAGGCGTGCTTTTTGTTGCCGAAGATGGACTCGACTAACGAAGGCATTCTTTTGTTGCTGAAGATGGACTCGACTAACAAATGCGTACTTTTGTTGCCGAAGATGGACTCGACTAATGAATGCGTACTTTTGTTGCCGAAGATGGACTCGACAAACGAAGGCGTACTTTTATTGCCGTAGATGGACTCAACTGACGAAGGCATACTTTTGTTGCCGAAGATTGACTCGACTAACGAAGGCATATTTTGTTGCCGAAGATGGACTCGACTAACGAAGGCGTGCTTCATCACCGCAGACTTGCTTGGTTGGCGAAGGCATACTTTTTGTTGCCAAAGATGGACTCGACTAACGAAGGCGTACTTCATCACCGCAGACTTGCTCGGTTGGCAAAGGCGTACTTTTTATTACCAAAGATGGACTCGACTAACGAAGGCGTACTTCATCACCGCAGACTTGCTCGGTTGGAAATACATTGTCGCTTAGCTGGGGAAAAAATTCGGGCTTACGATGACTTATCGCCGTTGACTTGCCGTGTAGGAGACGGTTTTTGCTGTTGACTTATCGCCATTGACTTGCCGTGTAGGAGACAGTTTTTGCCGTTGACTTGCCGCGTAGGAGACGGTTTTTGCCGTTGGCTTATCGCCATTGACTTGCCGTGTCAAGGACGGTCTTCATCGTTGATTCGCCGAGTAGAGGATGGTCTTTGTTGAAGGAAATCGGGCTTCGACTAAGTTTTGTTGGAGGAGACGGGCTTACGTTGGAGGCCGGGATTAAAAATGTGGAAGGGAATGGACTTCCGTTAACTTTAATTTGAAGAAGTCGGGCTTACGTTGAAGGCCGGGGTTGAAAATGAGGAAGGGAATGGGCTTCCGTTAAGTTTTTTTTAAGGAGGACGGGATTACATTGAAGACCGCGTCGAAGGCGTGGGCTTTGGACGAAATAGGCGGTCGTGATAAAATAGATTGAGGGAAGGTGAACGATCCCGCGTGCGTATAGAGGGAGACGTGAAGAATTATCCCACAAAATGAAAGTAGGAATAGAGAATTATCTCACAAAACAATAGCGGGCGTGGAGAAATATCTCACAAAACGACAGCGAGCGTGGGGAATTATTTCACAAAACGGCAGCGGGCATGGAGAATTATCTTCACAAAACGGAAGTAGGCGTGGAGAAATATCTCACAAAACGACAGCGGGCATGGAGAATTATCTCATAAAACGGAATAGGCGTGGAGAAATATCTCACAAAACGGCAGTGGGCATGGAGAATTATCAACAAAACGAAAGTAGGTGTGGAGAAATATCTCACAAAACGGCATCGGGCATAGAGAATTATCTCACAAAACGGAAGTAGGTGCGGAGAAATATCTCACAAAATGGCAACGGGCATGGAGAAATTTCTCACAAAACGAAAGTAGGTATGGAGAAATATCTCACAAAACAGCAGCGGGCGTGGAGAATTATCTCACAAAACGGAAGTAGGTGTGGAGAAATATCTCACAAAACGGAAACGGGCGTGGAGAAATATATCACAAAATAAAAGTAGGTGTGGAGAAATATCTCACAAAATGGCAGCGGGCGTGGAGAATTATCTCACAAAATGAAAGTAGGCGTGGAGAAATATCTCACAAAACGGCAGCGGGCGTGGAGAATTATCTTACAAAACGGAAGTAGGTGTGGTGAAATATCTCACAAAATGGCAGCGGGCGTGGAGAATTATATCACAAAACGAAAGTAGGCGTGGATAAATATCTCACAAAATGGCAGCGAGCGTGGAGAATTATCTCACAAAACGGAAGTAGGTGTGGAGAAATATCTCACAAAACGGCAACGGGCGTGGAGAAATATCTCACAAAACGAAAGTAGGTCCTTCGGGTTGTGCTAATGTGCGAAGGGTGATCAACCTGATAGGGATAAGTCTGGAGGTATTTTGACTTGAAGGAGAAGTTTGGTTGGGTTTGCATCTTGCTGGTGATCGTCGACCTCGTAGAAGTTGTTGAAATTGTATTCATCTTGGGACTTCTTGCTGTGGAAGGTTTTGGGTTTGAAAAATGCAAGAACCAGGTTTGAAATGAGAGGGTCCTTGTTAAAAAGGCATCCAACACTTGGTTAGAGGGAAACCAAAGGAAAGGTGTCAATTTGGTAGAGAGGGACTCAAAGGCACTCTGGTCGAGTTGGCAATATTAACAGCGTGATGTGCGGAAGGGATCTTCAAAATCTTCAAACATGTTAGCTGAGACGATGATCTTTTGCAAGTGAATCCTTGTACTAGCTAGGGTAGAGACAAATCAATACCTATGACATGGATGTATGTATGAAACATGAATACAAGCATGATTTTGATAAGTTTTATTGACATACCTTTGATGTGCTTACCTGTGGTATGATCTCATGGAGGAGAGATTGGTTGATGCATTCACAGATGCGCGGTCTTTGATTTTGAGTGCACCGCATGTCGGAGGGATTGAGACTTAGATCGCTGGTCACTCTCGGGTTATGGCGGAAGGTACTTGAGGCGATCCTACTTGTCGACCCGTAGAATCGAGAACTTATTTGTGTTGAGGAGCATTTTACTGGTGGCGATGGTTCTAGAGGGGATGATGTCGTCTTCACCAAACTGGAGATACTGGAGGCTGTCTTCATCCATTTGTGGATGTTGGAGGTCGTCTTTACCAAGTTGCAGACGCCGAAGCTTGTCTTTGCCAAGTTATAGACATGGGGGCTATCTTTCTTGAAGCGTAGACATTGGGGGTTGCCTTTGCCAAACTGGAGATCTTTGGAGGCTGTCTTCTCCAAGTCAGAGACACTTGAGGCGGTCTTCATCCATCTGTAGACGCCGTAGGTTGTCTTTGCCGAACTGGTGTCGGAGGTTGTCCAAGTCGTAGACACTTGAGGCGATGTTCATCCATCTGTGGACGTCGTAGGTTGTCTTTACCGAACTGGAGATGTCGAAGGCTATCGTCTCCAAACTATATGTACCGAAGAATTTCTTTGTCGAACCATAGATATTGGGGGTTGCCTTTGCCAAACTGGAGATGCTGGAGGCTGTCTTCTCCAAGTTAGAGACACTTGAGGCGGTCTTCATCCATCTGTAGACGCCGTAGGTTGTCTTTGCCAAACTGGAGATGTCGGAGGCTTTCCAAGTCGTAGACACTTGAGGCGGTCTTCATCCATCTGTTGACGTCATAGGTTGTCTTTACCGAACTTGAGATGTCGAAGGCTGTCATCTCCAAACTGTATGCACTGAAGACTTTCTTTGCCGAACCGTAGATACCGGAAAAAGTCTTCACAGACTTGAGGCATTTGAAACGAAGCTGATGTAGGTATGGAGCAAAGATGATGTTGACTTGATGTGTCTGAGGCTAAGATGATGCAGGATTGAGGTATCTGAATCAGGCTGATGTCGACTTGAGGTATCCGAGCACAAGCTGACGTGGGCTTGAGGTGTCCGAACCAAGATGTTGTTCATCTGAGGTATCTAAAATAAAGATGGCACTGACTTGAGGCATCTGGGCACAAGATGACGTGGGCTTGAGGTGTCTGAACCAAGATGGTATGGAGACGAAGGTTTTACCAATCATTTGGGCAATTTTGTTGAAGTCATTGGAATTACGCTTCGGTGGAGACCATCCTTGCTGCGCAGAGGCTTCGGGTAGTGACAGAAAACTGGTCTTTCGTGCTTGAATTGCAACATTTGTTAGTAGAGGGACAAATGCATATATGACATTCATGATGAAGGATGCATGCATAGAACCAAAATGATTCACATGCTATGAGACATGCATAAAAGCGTTACTCCATAAGTTCAAAACTACAACCAATTATTGTATTTAAGCGTGCAATTTTTTCTAGGATGACGTATTTTAGTTGATTTGGGCAAGCATGAGCCTATCTTTTGGCAAGGAAGTTTTCTAATATGATTCGCAATCGCTTAGGGTTGTTTCTATTGATTCATGTTTTGTGCATGCTACATGAGCCCTGTGGAGATTTTTTTGTGGGGATGCATAGTGGTGAGAGGGTTTGTATGTGTTGTGGACTGTTTGGGACAAGTTTTAAGCAGGTGGGGTGATATCCTTTGGTTGCGGACTGAACTGCATGTCCTTGATGAGGTCTTGTTGTAGGTCAACAGTATCATGCAGACCTCAATTTTGATCTTGGGATGAAATTGGATTTGAACCTCGGGTCTCGATTGAAATTTCTTTTCAATCTCGGACATTTGAAGCTGATGCTGACAGGCTCTAGAATCAAAAGTATGTTTATATGAATGAACCCTCTTTCGCTTGGGTTAGTTGTGACTTGACATAAATTTGGAGAATGACTTGGCGAAATGCTGATACGAGGAGATTCCCAGTTCTCAACCTCTGATGATGTAGGGAGTTGCCATATACCAAGTTCTAAAGCTGAAACTCCAAGATAATTGTTGAGGTGACTAGACCTTTTTTTCTGAAGATAGGTATGACTTGACAAAGCCCCATTCCGAGGAAACGACATGGCGAAAGCCACAAAAGATTTCTCTAAATGACTTGATGAAGCCCCAGGTTCGACAAAGCGTCACGGAAGAGGTCCAATTAATGGTTTGACTATAAAACAGACATATTGATGAAGTACCAAGCCGATCGATCAATGTGAGAGACCTCGAGGTGAAGTTGATGTAACCCCAGATTCATTGCAGCATTACGTCATGAAGTGAGAAACCCATCTTTGATAACAACTATGCAAATAGAATCCTCGAGGTGAAATTGACAACAACTATGCAACTAGAATCCTCCCTTCGAAGGGTGTCTTCCATATGGGAACTGTTAGCCATAGTGGCACTTGGCTTGTTCATGGCTTCAATCATATTCACCCTATGGTTGTTCTTAGGGAAGGGATTGTTGGCTGTGTTGGGCCCTTCGGGTATCTCAAGCTTACCCTTTTCAATCAGTTCTCACATCGCCCTTTTCAAGAGCATGCAATTATTAGTAACGTGCCCATGATACTAGTGAAAAGCACATTGCTTAGTTGTGTCCAAAGGGACATTGGGATCCCTGGGCTGATAGTTGTCCAAAGGTCTGATCAGACCTTCCTTCACAAGTCCCTGAAAGACTTCACTCAGAGGCATTCTGAAATCTTTAAGCCTTAGTCTCCGCGGCTTGGGCACATCGCCTATCCTTGGCACGAAAGGAGTGGCATTGTTGCAATCCTGGCCCGCATAGTTAATTGCTTTCTTGCCTTTTGGGCAGGACAGGAGCTGGAATAGAGGCAAAAACTCGATATTGATAAGTAGGAGCAGCGGCTTGCTGTTGGTCAAATTTTAGCCCCAGAACTGACCATTGCACGCATATCTGGATAGGGGAATTTACTGAGGGATTTTCTCAAATGAGGCTTCAAGTAGGCTTGGAAAATATCCAACTGTTCTTCATCGGAAGGGGGAATTGCCATCTCACTCATATTGAGGTTTCAACGCTTGTAAATGTCCCCAATAGTCTTCATCGGTAAAAGCATTAGTGATCTATTCCTGAGTAGCCCTAGCCTCAGGCTTCAACCAGAAGAATCATTTTAGAGCGCCCATATTTAAGGAGAGACTGGAATAGTCATCTAACTGCTGATTCATACGTCCTTTGACTTTCATGGCTAGGGTGTAAGTATCCAAGTGGGTCTTAGGACATGCAGTCTCATCAAACAATTCTAGATTGGGCATCACGAACTTGTGAGGTAGAGGCACAATGGAGTTGGGATCTGTGGGTCAGAGGACGGCCTTCTTCCCTGTCAACTCAGCAATCTGTGCCTTTATTTACATCAGGTGTTCCATGAACCAAGAAAGTTGAGAGTCCAATGGCGGAGCCAAGATGGTCGGGCCGGTGGCAGAGCTGGAGAAAGGATTCACCATTTGCGGCACACTGGTGGAAGGGATGGCTGAACACGGGATGTAAGTGTAAACCTGTCCTTGGCCTAAGTTGCCCTGAGGGGTATAAGTAGGACCCTGAGCATAAGGATTGAGCCTGAAGGTGTGTTGTTGATTCCCTTTCAGCAAGAAGGGTGGAGGCAAACCAGAGGTGGCCGGGTAACCCGAATACCCAGGGCCAGGATCAAAGTGTAGTTTAAAGGAGGGTAGAAATCGCTGATTCTGAATTGCACTTTCGGTCGGGGTGGCGGAGTAAAACCCGAAGGGTACTGTGGATAGGACGAGTTGGATGAGACGGGAATAGAGGTTTGCTGTCCCGTGGAGGCGATCATGAAGGGATTTTATGAGACTTGTGCGATGCCGGGGGCTGGCTGTCTTGAACTGGATTGCTATTGAGGCATCCCAAACTGCTGGGGCTGAGAAGTTCCAAACTGATCCATAGTTGACTGCCGTCCCAAACCCAACTGAGAATCCATACCAAGATGTCAGAATCGAGAAGCCCCCGACCGATCCGTACCAAACCGCCGAGGCATACCAAACCGATGCGACATACCGAGGCGACTCAGCTGCGTTAAGGCATACCATACTGCCCAAATTGGGTGAAGTCAATTCGTTCCCAAAACGACTGTCCCAGACCAAAGCGTGAAGGTATACCGGGCCCGATCTTTGAGAGGATGGCTGATTCATAGGTTGAGAAGAGTGTGGCCCAGTGGAGGTTCCATACAAGGAAGGTGGTGGCATTCGGCGGTAGTTTATCTGACCAAGAGAGGGATGGGGATCCTCTTCCTCTTCTACCGTGAAAGTCCCATCGGGGTTGAGGGCAATCGTTAAATGATCATCGAAACCTCATTCTGATTGGTACAAAGAGTTTTATGGACTCAAATTCCACTGTTAGCCATAAAATCATAATGAATCCATGGTTCTGGTTAAAATTTCATTCTTAACCTTGGACATCAAAGAACTGCATTTGACAAGCCCATAACCATAATTCCAAAGCGACCAATATGGCGATCAAATCTCCCTTTGCTTGGCAAAGCTTTTGTCTGAATAAATGTGTTGGCGAAGTCTCAATTTTGAAGAAGTGACTTGGTAAAGCCTCAGTCTCATGATTGTAAATCTGACATAATTAGTGAGGCTTCAACCTGATAGGCATTGCAAACTGATCCTGAAATAAGTCTGAACAAAGACCCAATCCATCTTGTAGCAAAGTAAAGAAACCAACGTGGACCCAAAAATGACTAAAGGAGCCGCCAATCTAAAGAAATGACTTGACGAAAGTCCCACCTTAAAGAGTCCAATGCAGCTCTAATGCAAATTGAATTGTCATATAGCAAAAGAGGCAACCCATCCTTCTATATTTACTTTATTATTTTCTTTATTCAATTTGTCAACCGGAAGAAAATGTAAAAGAAAGAAAATTTAAAAATGTATACCTGCAGGGGCATATTTTTAAAAAGTGGGGACAAATCCCCAATTTATGTTACTTGATGGCCTCATTTGATGAAGGCACAAAATAACTCGCTTTGGGTTTGACTCTTTTGAGAGAGCATAAGTGTAGAAAGGTTCGTTAAAGTGTATGGAAGCCTCTGCTGACAGACAATCAGTTTTTAGCTCTATTTTTTTTCTATAATGTAGAAAAAGAAGACTTTTCAAGACATCTGAAAACATGTTTTACTCAAAAATGATCACAATATTGCTTAAAACCCTTTATTAATGTTCGAGTTATTCAACCCCTAATCTCGATATGAACAAACATTTTGATTAATCATGAGGAGAAAGTCGACCAATATCAAGAATCAAAGTTGGCGAATTGTGAAGAAAGTTTGTGTATAGGAGAGGCCATTGATGAGATTGAATTTTCTGGGAATTGTATGTGTTTATGACCGGACCATTTCTGGTTGCCTACGTTCCCCTCAATATAAGGAGCTCAGGTCGCTGTAGTTTGGGCTTGAACTGTGTTCAGCTTTGGGAAAGGGTATGAATATTTGTGGTCCCTTTGGTGAAAAGGCTCGGATAGGAAGGTTGGATGATGAGGCACGAGCCTTGAGATGATTCCTTGACAAGTCATTTTTTACGGCTACTTCCATGATTCCATTGCTTCTTGATCGTCGTCTTTCATCGGGGGAGAAAGAATTTGAATACAACTTAAGGACTTATGATATGCTTTTGCCTTTGCTTTAACTGCTCCCTTGTTGTCGACAACTTCTGTTCTTTGAGCTTTAATTTTGCCATCTGTCAAGTTTCTGATCGGCGGTGCTGGGTCCTTGGCTTCATTTTATTATTATTATTATTATTTTTCCTTTTGAAGTTCTTGCTTGAACTTTTTTTTTTGAAGTTCTTGCTTGAACCCATTTTTTTAAGCATTTGAGGACGAAGGCAAGCCCGTGCTTGAACTTTCTTGATGCACATGAGGGCGAAGGCAAGCCCTTATGTTGTTGTCGTCGGGAGGTTGATCTTTTAATGCTGAATGACCTTTTGTTATTCCTTGACGTTGCCGCCGTCGTTGACTTGGTCAAGGTGATGGTGGGGACATGATTTGGAAAGTGTATGGCTTGATGGAGGCCTTTGTGGGGTAAGGAAAGTGTATAGGGAGGGCATTAGCTGACTTTCTCACACCGATTAATCAGAACGTTAATTATTTTGAGAGATTATTGGTTGAGCAATGCAAGTGATCATTTAGGATACAACCATTTCATTAGATGTAATGTAAGTTTGCAAATAATGTCTAAAGTCTAGCAAGAAAAGAAAAAGACCCTTTTATAGAAAATTTAAGATTAACTACAATGTCCAAGGAGGACTTGATTGAACGAATAAAGTACTAGAACCTACGAATGTTGACCAAAAGACTGTTTTAACATTTTAATTTAATTTAAGGATGGGTAGACCCTGGTCTAGCTATTCTTTGTTGTTGGACCACGCCTCTACCCTTCAGCATTGGAAGCAAATTCCTCATGAAGCTATGACAGATTATGCTCGCCTTGAGTGACTTCAGGAATTCCTTGCTTACCGGCCCTGACGACCGCCTTATCTTCCTTCAGATTATCATCGTCCCATTTCCCCTTGGCATCAGTTGTGAACTTATCGGAGGGTGGGAGTTCTAAGAATTTCACCAAATCCGGCTTTGCCACGGTCACATGCTTGTTGCAGTCAAACCATCCATTCTCAACATTTGTTGCGACTAAATCATCTAGTTTGCTAAGGGAAATGTCAAAGTCTATTGAATTCACAGAGCTTGAATCATAAAACTCAATCATTTTTACACTCGTGTTATTTGGGAAATGATCATTGGCAGAGTTGAGATCATTGAGGCGCTCGAGTTTACCCTCCTTAATTAACCCCCGAATTGCCTTTCTTAAAGCTATACAGTTGTCGATTGTATGACCGTGATACTGGTGGAAAGCACGGTGCTTAGTGGTGTCCAAAGGGATGTTGGGGTCCTTGGGCTTATAGTTTTTCAGGGGTTCGAGGAGACCCTGCTTTACCAAGCCATTTAAAACTTTGCTTAAGGGCACACCCAAATCCTCAGGATGTAGTTTCTCCCTTAGGGGGAAATAAACTCATAGTGCTCTTTGATTCGAGCCTTGGTCATTGACTTGGTCACCATTACGTACGAGTTTGCCGGTTTTGGTCCATTGGGGCACTCAAGCTTGCCCGCTTCAATTAACCCTTGAACCGCTCTCTTCAAGGCTGTGCAATTATTGGTTGTGTGGCCATAATGACTATGGAAGGTGCAATGCTTACTCATATCAAGGGGTGCATTTGAGCTCCTTGGATGGTAGTGCGTGAGAGGCTCCAGAAGGCCTTGCTTTACTAAAGCCTTGAAAATTAAGCCCATGGGTATCTCAAAATCATCAAAATGTTTTCGCTGCCTTAGAGGATCACTATTTCTTGGTTCCTTTTGGATGCCGTCAATTGTACACAATGCCTTCGTTCCTTTCTTGGATGGATGTTACGGCCCGTGTTGAAAGGGTAAGGTTTATAGCGGTGAGACATGTTCAGACCAGTAGTGCTTCCCCGTGCACGAACCCTTTTGATGTAACCATCGATGTAAGCGTTGAGATTTGATTTTGTGTAAAACTCCTTTGTGTCAGATACGCGAGGTTGGTATGGTGAGATGGCTCGAGTCGAGCGATTGTCGATACTCTCATTGCTAGGCTTTTCTTGTATTTTATTAATTGGTTCTACCAATATTCCTTCAAACGAGTCAATAGGAACACTAGGACTGCATGACCCAGCCACAAGATTGGCATTAGCAAATGAAACCACAGTAGGAAGTGTGACGACCCCGATATTAGGCACTATTTAATTACTTGTTGAGCATGTGGAGTTCGGGGGGAAATATTTCATTTTGTGTCTTTTATGTTATATGTTAAGTTATGTGCTTAAAAATGCTTTTAACTAACTTATGTGAAGTAGGATAGAATTGAATTAAAATTATTGATCAAGGGCCTAAAAGGAATAAAGTCTAAAGAGGATAATGATATTATAATATTTAGAATTTTAATAAAATGTTATATGTAGTGAGGTGCTTAGTTGCCAAGTTGAATAGTTGAGGTTATTGTTAGTTGGGTCATTATTTAATTGAGGAGATTTCTTGTAACAAATTGTAATTATCCATGGAAAATTAAAAAGAAAACCTCATTTGATAAAATACATCAGTACTTCCTTCCTCTCTAAGTTCATCCATGGAAAGAAAACACCAAACCCTAGTTCTACATTAGAAAAATTCTAGCAACTTCATTACTTCTCCATTTTCGAAACCAAGGGCGGATTCGGGTTCCTGGTGGAGAGGGGATCAATTTGAGCTACTCAAATAAATATTTCAATTTTCATCATTTAGGTAAGTTATTATGCTTTCTTCAATAAATTGTTCATATTGAGATGATTAGTGATGGTGATGTTGAAAGAAAATGAAATTTGGACTTTTAACTATGATAGTTGATTTCAAAAGGGTTTTTGGTAAGGGTTGAATTGATTGTGGGTATAATGAAGTGTTAAAATGGAAAGAATCATGGTATGGAGCAAGTTGGGTGTTAATGAAGTGATAGTAGTGGTTACATGGATAAATTAGTTGAAATTTGGTTCTAAAATTATGGAGATGATGTTAGAATGGTTTGGGAAATGAGTTAGACATGTTTTTGGTACCTTATAGCCCTGTTTTGGACTCCTGGAAAACAGAGTAAATGAGTACAATTTGGTTGTTTCTTGTTACTGCTGATGTTCTGATTCTGGTACCTGATTTCAGTCGTGGCACGAGTCGTGCCAAGGGGCACGAGTCGTGCCCTTTGGCCAGTCGTGGCCACGAGTCGTGGAAAAGGGTCTAAGTCATTCTGAGTAGATTGGGGGAAAAAGGCACGAGTCGTGCCATATGGCACGAGTCGTGCCCTGCACTGAAAATTCTGCAGCAACTTTAAAGACTTGGAAACCTACTCAAACAAGAACCAAATTGAACACTCTTTAACTTAGATTAAAGTAGAACATTTTAGCTGCCCAATGATACCTTAGTTGATCAAAACGGAATAAGGGAAGTACTTGAAATATGGTCATGAAATTGCTTCGTCACATTGAATTATTCCTTAGCCAAAGTAACTTCAACTTGGTAATTGGAACTTGGATCTTCATAGAGGTCATATAGTATTGCATAGTGACTATGTAGGAATAGTTTATGATACTTTCTTACTTCATTTGAGTTCATATGGATTGGCATTATTGTACATAGTGCATGAAATAAATGTTGCACTTTAGTATGGATTGAACATGAGTATTGGTTTACCATGTTGATATATTCCCATCTCTTTGGTGAATTTTCTTTCAAGTAACTGATATGTGCTTGAATTGTTGTTAATCAGCTGATGTTTAGGGGTATAACGGAATACGATCAATTATGAAAAGTGTGACCAAATGTGATCGGATTACGTTATACCTGTGACTGTCCCCTTCCGTGGCCACAGATTGGGGTTATAGCATCTGTATTGAGCCAAAAGCCTTACAGAGTTGCTAGTATCTTATATGGTTCCCTGAAAAACGGGTCTTATAAGATGAGAATATGCCTAAGCAGTTCACAAGAGAGGAGTTATTATAATAGCTCTCTCCGTTATATGTTATTGGTTGTGATGTAATGGTATCCTCCAATATTGTACGACTTATTAGTCAGACGGGAAAAAGTAAACAAAGGTAACGGAATGTGTTTACGGCTTTTCCAACGTGATTGTATGCACCTTATATGTGTTTCATTTAATTGGCATAGTGATGCATTCATAATAGCTTATTGATATTTATTCTCACCCTTCTCCCCTTAATGTTTTAGATCGGACTGAGATAGGCGGACCAGGCCAGTAAGGGCGGTACGGAGTTTGTGCGGGTATTTTGGGTTGTCGGGTATGTCTATGGTTAGATGGTTTGTATTTTGGTTGATACTCCTTGTTTGGAGTTGTTAATGAAACAAGTTATGTAAATTTGTAAGTTATAACTTAAACTTTTGTAAATATGGAAACCAAGTAAGTAGTTGTTTTAAAATAGTTGTAGATGGGACTTTTGTAAAGGTTTGTAAATAAGTGGCTTGAAGTTTGTTAAATATTTAACCCCTTTTCCTCCAAGTGGAGACGTCCCAAGTTAGAGTTTGAATGTTAAGTCTAGAGTTAGTTCTTTTCAATCTAAGTCCAAATGTTTTTAAAAATTTCAGGTGGTATTGTGTAGTTTGGGCTCTAAGGCTCGGGACACGTGTTAGGTTCCGGGTCGGGTGCCAACAGGAAGTACCCTGGTGGGAGGAATAACAGTCTGAGCATTCAAAGCATGACCGTAACCCTCCTCATAACTCAAACATGAAGCATAAGAATATGGACTAAAGGATCGGGGGTGGTGAGACTTATAAAGGGCCTCATAAGGTCTGGCAGCTACCGAAGATGAGGATATATGGCTCGTAATGGCTGGATACCAGGGAGTAGTGAGTGCGGATCTAAAAGGATGTTGAAGATATGAGGTTTGAGGCACCATAAAAGTAGGACTGAACGTGTCTTGACCACACCGAGGAACGTGACTAGAAGAGTAATGTGTATATTGTACTTGATGAGCAGAAGCAGCTTGCATAACAGCCGGGTGAAGAATTGGATGAGGAGCATTTGGCCTTGTCGGACTTCATGACAGGAGGGGTAGGGTAGAGCTTAGAGGATGTTGTGAATACGGTGAGCTTGATGAAGTGGTGATAAAATCCCGGTGGCCATGTGAGCTTGCAATATCACAGGGGCAAGTGGGCCTTGAGAATTGACGGAAGCAAGATGACCCCCTCCGAACCATGGAGCCTGAGAAGCGAACTGCCCAAAATGGCTTGCGGAGCCATGTCAAACTGCTGGGCTTGAGAAGTTGTGAACTGACCCATTCCAAGATGATGACCCGAACCAGATTGAGGTTGTGAAGTAGTAAACTGACCCATTCCAAGCTGTGGGGCGAAAGCAAACTGATTCAAACCCAGTGGTGAAACACGAGAGGCAAGGCGGGTTGACCCTAGATCGGACTGCTGAGGAGTACAAAGCTTTTGGGGCTAAGAGAAAGGCCGAGTCATAGGCCGGGGAATGCTTAGCCCATTAGTAGTTCCACACGAAAAGGAGCGGGGCATCCGACGGTAGCTGGCATGACCAAGAAGGGAATTAGCATCATCCTCCGCATCAACCGTAAAGGTCCCTTTAGGGTTGTGTGTAATTCCTATTCCATGGCTTCTAACACTTTCCAATAACTGACTGATCTGAGCCTTTTGGTATTGCCTCATCTGTTCCAACATCTGATTCCACTGTTCGGCATTCTGCGGATTCTCGGGGTGCGGAGTCGTACGTCCCCCACTGTTCTCCTCTGAGCTGGCCATTCTGAAACTTTGAGCTGAAGCGAAGGAAGAAACCGATGAAGTATCTGATTCCGGAACGAATGAGCTGAACAAATGATGACCCGGGATCTTGATCCAAACTTTGCTTACTATGGAAGGCACAAAAGGGTGCGGTTCAGACTCGAAAAAGCGAAACAGGTTGGTGTTTGGGCTTAGGGCTCATGCAACATGTGATTATTTGTTCGAGTTTACTTAAAACGCTTTCTCTCAAATCCTAAATGGTTGGAAAAGATTGCTCTTTTTTTTTCTTTAAACTACTCTAAGTACTGGATCAGTGGGACCCATCATTACACCTATAGACCCCTCAACCTGTAACCTCAAACAAGGGTTCCATAGGGCAAGCAGGTCCCACCGACCGAAAAGGAAAACGAACCTAAGGTCTAGCGAAGTCTTAACGCACACTCGATGCAAATTACGGGCAAAGCCAACGTCGAGGTCAAGATCGAGTTAAGGTGCTGACGAAAATCCGTCATGACCTTGAGGCGATAAGTGTCCACAAAGGATCTTGACTCGTCATTGATTAAGCGATAATTAAACATGGACTGGGCGTTAATTCCTAATGACTCGGTGTCATACCGGGAGCCGGTGCATAAGCAGTGCAAGTCAAAGTCAAAGTCAAAGTCAAAGCGCTAGTCAAGATCTAATGAAAGTACATGACGGAAAACCGGCATGACCTCGACTGATTTAGGTCCACGAAGGATCTGACTTGCACGTTGGCGGTGTTTGGCCCGACCACGAGGTATACACTAACTTGCGACGACACGGACCAGACAAAAAACCAACCAAGTCTCGGACAAAAATGTGTGTCACGGACAAGTGCAGGGTAGACACGAGGGTAAACCAATGGCTGTTTGGGTCGTCCCGTGCTCGCACCGAGAGGCGTAGTAAGGCCTCCCGGGCTGCTACTGAGATTTCTCGGGTTAAGGACGTAGTGTGCAGTGTACGGTCAAAGTGCTCTAAGTGTGCGGCAGTCTAGATTCCTTTTTGAGTAAAAAAGGGATTTTCAAATGTGTCTTAAAGGCATGATGCAAGCAAAAGATTTTGAAAAAAAATTATTTTGAAAACTTTTTCGAAATTATTTTGAAAGCATGTAAGCACATAAGAGTTGAACATTCAAAGTTCTCGTAAGGGAGGATTGCCTCCCTTTTCAAACATCACAAGTCCAAGGTCCAACAATCAAACTTTGACTTTTCCCGACGCGGTCAAACCAATAGCAATATATCATAGCAAGGCCGATACGTACAAGGAAACACACATAAAAAACACAAAGCTCAAGTATTGGGACGGAAGCTTGACCCAGGAAAGATAAAAAAACAAGTTTTTTTGAAAAAAGACAAGTTTTTAAAGCTCGGTCCCAGTAGTCGCCAATGTGATATACCCCAATAATATTTGGCACCCAGACAACTTGGAGTTTGAAATGATTTTTGAGATTGGGTCAATCTTAGTGGACTTGAAAATACATGGATTCGCCACGCCATTTTAGTTTAGGGCTAAAACATTGAAAAATGCATGCCGAAAGTAGAGAAATGAGTTCGGAGGTCACGTTACACTCAGGAAAGAACATTTGACGTTCACCGAAATGCCTCGTAAGATGAGTCTTCCAAACTTGAAACAATGTACGTGTGTGTGTGTGTGTGTTTTTTTAGATAAGGTTTGACTTGAAGGACTTTACGGAAATAAAATAAATCTATTTGTTTGGGTGAAAAATGGTTTTAAAGCTTGTCTTTGGCCCGAAAAAACAATAGCGAAAATGTATGCGAGATGACAATATCATCCGCGTGGATGAAATTGATGTACAATAACATCCGCGCGGATTACCCCGCAACTTAACTTTTTACGGTTTTCGATCTGTCTCTGTAATTTCTAGAAATTTGACTTGATTTGCGAGTTTAGCGAGTGCTTGTAAATGGAAAAACGAGAAAAGCAAAGAGTGTTTGATTTTTGGCATCCATGCTTGTCCTCTTTTTCCCTAGACTTTGATTAGTGTCTCACTAATTATGTTAAGTGATGATCAAGCTAGATCAAGCCATCACGGGGGTACATTAGGACTTGGAAGCATTTCATTTGCAAGGGAAAGGGAGATTTAGCATGAAAGTAAGTTAATAAGCAAAGATAGTAGGAAATGCTTAGAATGAAAAAATTGGTTCCTGGGATTGAATTGGCGAGAAACATTGGGGTGACTAAGATTGTCATTCATTGAAATTCCCAATTGATTGTTAATCAAGTGAAGAGGCGAGTACGGGGTGTTGAATCCGGTTTTGATGAAATATTGTACCATGGCGAGAAACATTTTGAAGGGATTTAAGTTTTGGGAATTAGTACAGATTCACAGGACTGAGAACTCGCAGGCAGATTCATTGAGTAGGTCGGCAAGAGCAGAGGAGCAAGGTTCGGCTTGTGAGCCGTTGGTCGAATATGTTGAGATGCCGGCCATCAACAGACCGCTGATTATGGAGATTGGAGATGTTGAAAAGAATTGAGTGGTGGAAATGATAGAATTTTTGGACAAGGGAGAGTTGCCGCCTGATGAGGAGAAGGCAAAGATAATAAAGGTGACCTCGCCGCGATTTACGGTGCAGGACAGTGTTTTGTATAGAAAATCTTTTTCGAAGCCATTGATGAGGTGCGTTGAGCCAAGTATGGTGCAGAAGGTTTTATTTGAGATTCATGAAGGTGTGTGTGGCGGCCACCCTGGTGCGAGAACCCTGGCCGATAAAGTCTTATTTCATGGGTATTATTGGCCAAGTTTGAAAAAGGATCTTTGAGATATACGTGAAGAAATACGAGAAGTGCTAATGACATGGTAACATTCCCGACAACCAGCGGCGGAGCAGAACCCTAATAGTGGCGACATGGCCTTTTGATATGTGGGGAATTGATTTGATAGGGTCTTTCAGAAGGCTAAGGGTGGATGTCGGCACGTGGTTGTCGCAGATGGACTATTTCACTAAATGGACGGAGACTAAAGCTCTTTGGCGACAATCGGTGAGGATAATGTGATTAAATTTATTCGGGAGAATATTTGGTGCATATATGGGGTACCTAGGGCAATTGTTTCGAGACCATGGAACTCGGTTTGGGAAGAAATTTTTGGCGAAATGTGCAAGGTTGAACGTTAAGCATTGGATGTCGGCGGTCTATAGGCCGCAGTGTAATGGGCGGCGGAAGCGGCAAACAAACAAATCATTGCCTCCCCTGAGTAAAACCTTGGAAGGAAGAGGTGGAGCTTGGTTAGAAGAGTGCACTTGATGGCATTGTGGTATGTGAGAACCAAGTAAAGGGCTCAATTGGAGAAACCGCCTTTGCGCTTACTTATGGATCGGAAGCGATGGCGCCGAGGCGAGATGGCCTTGCCGACTTACGGGAGTGGCTTATTATGATGAGGCGAGAAATGGGCGAGGCGGTGTAATGATTTGGATCTCGCAGAGACAAAGAGAAGGTTGCGGCGAGAATGAGGATGATCAATTACAAACAAAGGATGAAAGCCCGGCCATGACAAGCGAGTTAATAAAAGATCTTTCAATGTCGGAGATTGCGTTACGAGGAGTATGGAGGCCCAGCTTTGGGCCTAAGCACAGGTAGACAAAGAAAGTTGAATGAAAAGTAGGAGGGCCCATTCCAAGTAACGAAGGTCGTTCGTGAAGGGACTTACAAGCTGAGAAAGGAAGATGGCGAGGAATTGAAGAATGCGTGGAGCGTGGATCACTGAAGCAATTCTATCAATGCAGTTCTCGCGTCTGTTTGTAATCCAATTATTTTTTGATTGCCGCGCTAGGTAGAAACAGTTCTATAACTTTTCTTGTAACTAAGTATTATGATTGTCACATCAGAAGGAAAAGTTATGTAAAATTTGGTAGTCTAGTTAGGTGTAACTTGTACATATATTATTGAAGAGATGACGGGAATTTTCTAGCGACATGTTTTTATTGTATCCGTCTATACTTTTGAAATTCTAACAAGGTTAATTTTGTGTTTCATGGATCAAGGGATGGATGGATGAGGATCGAGAATTGAGCACGGAAGAGCGAGAAGGTTGTCGCAAAAGACTGAAGTCGGTGGCCATAAGGTTTACCGCCAAGTAAGGATCAAAGATGGAGGCAAGTGAAGGTTGCCGCTGGAGAAGTAAAGATTGAAGTCGGTGGCCATGAGGGTTGCCAACAAGTAAATATCGAAGATGGAGGTGAGATTGCCGCAAATAATAGTCTGGCAGTTCCAGACACATAATAGATCGGGCGATTCGACAAATAATAATCTGGCGATTCCGAGACACATAATAGACTGGGCAGTTCCCGGCAAATAATAGTCTAGAAGTTCCAGGACACATAATAGGCCAAGGAAGTTCGGCAAATAATAGTACGGCTATTCCGGACACATAATAGATCGGAAACTTCCCGACAAATAATAGACACAGGCGATTCCGGAGCACCTAATAGGCCCAAGGCGGTTCCGGCAAAGGAAAGAATCTGGCGAGAGGCCAAGCGAGATAGTCATGGCGAGACCGGGCGAGAATAGGCAGGCGGTTCCAGCAAAGAATAGTCTGGCGAGACCCGGGCGAGAATAGGCAGGGCGGTTCCGACAAAGAATAGACTTTGGCGAGAGACCAAGGAGAAAAGTCTGGCGAGACCAGACGAGAATAGTCTGGCGAGAGGCCGGGCATAGCAAGTCCCGATTTTTAATAGGCGATAAAGACACAGCTTAGGCGCCATGCAAAAGTTGAATCAAGAAAAGCCGAGCCAAGGGATCAACGTTGCCAAGCTTAGTTCAGGACGAGTTGTACTTCAGGTTGTTGTCGATAAATGTATTTTGCGCAAGCAATGCAGTTCGCATCATATGAGACATACGTTTAAGTCAAGGATTGACCAAGAGAGGAGGTTTGTCACATGTAGGAATAGTAATCGACTTGGGTAAAGTCGCCACAAATTTAAGGCAATAAGATAATGTGAGAATCACAGTTTAAGGAAGTAAGTTTTGCCTAAAGACAAGCCTCACTCTTTTGAAGGGAGTAGTATGTATATAAATAAATTATGTAAAATGAATCTTTGATAAACTATCGAAGAAAAAATTATAGGAAGCAAAGTAAAGGCATTCGCGACAAATTATAAAATCAAAGTTGCAAACCGCGGCATCCGAAATATAAGAGAGAAAATGTCAAAGTAACCATGCATAATAGCGAGAAGTAAAGTTCAAAGTTAGGTTGCTTACCGCGACATCCAAAAGCAAATAAACCAAATTCAAAAGGCAGAAATGTAAATTGTTTAATACAGACCCAAATTCAAATAAAGGATTGTTTTGAAAGCACAACAAATGATCAGAAAGAGGGAGCATCACGGTTGTCGCTGGGGGTGGCCTGGGCGTTTAGTGCGGCTTGAGCATCATCTTTGACCTTTTTGTGTGCCTTGGCTTTAGCACTTATAAGTTCAGCCCAGAGAGTTAGAGCATCGGGATTAGCCATGGCAGGAACCTTCAGACGGGTTTCACGAGAAGTTGATCCTCGGTACGCAAGCTCTTCAAGTTCATCTTCTTCGTACGGAACTGGGCTATAACCCAGGCGACAAAAGTCACTGAAAATGGATTTTAGATCCCCATTTGGTGAGAAGCTCATGAGTAATAGCGGGTATGTCGCTAGAGCTTGCCGCAGCTGCACGCATGCAATGAATCAAGGCTTTGTCGTACATTTCCATGGCATCTACCTCAGCCTTGGTTTTTGTTTCGGTCAGGTTGGCTTGAAGCTGGGAAATAAAGCTTTGTTGTCGTGATCGCTTTCTTTGGCCGTAGCGAGTTCTGCTGCCAAGAGTTTGCTCACGATCTTCCAACTTTATTTTGGGCCCAGTCTCACCTCGGAGGTCCTTCTCAATCTGTTCAAATTTGGCTTTTCCGCTTGAAGAGCGGTTACATCTTGTTCACGGTCTTGGAATTTTTTCTTGTATCTCTCCTTTTCACCACGAGCCCACTTAAGAGCCTTCTCGCTATTTTCCCATTCGGTTGTTACATGGCGACATCGGTTTCTTAGGACATAAAGAACGATTGAAATACATTAAAACGACATAGTATTTGGTTAGTAAAAGTGAGAAAGCAGTGAAAATAGGTGATAAAGAGTGACTTACACCATGAGATAAAGGCCTCCATCGTTCGCGGCATTATCTTTGTTAATGTCCTCGTACTCCACTAACCCGTTGCGCACACAAGAGCGGCGAATGATGCCGCCACCAAGCATGTTGTATTCTTGGTTGGCAAGCGAAGATCAAGTTAGGAAGATCGGGAACGTCACCGATCTCGCGGGCGAGCTCAGGCTAGCTTCATCAAAGGGCATTTGAAAATCGGCCTTGAGCCAGCTCGCGATATGGGGTTCGAAAGGTCCAGTGTCTGCGGAAATTGGTCCTTCACTTTGCTCAGAAGTAGTACCGTCAGTGGGGCAGGATCGCTTGAGGGGAGGAGAAGGAAGACTTTGCGAGACTCGGTGGATTCGGTTGTCACGGTGACATCGGTGGTAGGGGCTCTGTTTCTTGTTATTGAATGATCTCTATGTCAACTTCTTCCTCTTCCTCGTCCACCAGGTTAAGCCCCGTTTCCCATTTTGGGGTCTTGGATTTCCTGCGTTTGCAGGAAGGTTCAGCCACAGCTTTCCCAGCGGCTTTCTCCGCAGCGGCAAGGGTTTTCTCTCGAGCAATAGCATTGGAGTCATCACCGTGGATGGAGATTGGGATCTCTTTCTCGGCAGACTGAGACAGTGCGGCTTGACGAGCATCGGCTAGCCGTTTGCGGCGGCCATCCATGTTTGTTAAAGCATCTCGTCGTTGGGCAAGCGACATTGACACGATGCAAAAGGAAAAAGAGAGAAGTTATTTAAAGGAAATAAGAAAAGAAAATGAAGTAAAGTTTGAGGCAAGAGGGCATACTGTATACATCATACATGGCCTTGCAGCAATGTCCTTCCCACTTGCAAGGATCGCACTCAAAAGCAAAATAGTCATTGGAATGGATTTCCCATCCAGGATACGGGGCAGTGTGAACGATGGTTATGCGGGATTCATCAATTGGGCAAGTAAAGTCAGGAAACCCAAATTCTCGTAGAAGGGAGGGGCTAGAAATTAATTCTCGCCACGAGAATAGGGCTAGGCCAGTGTCAGATGCATTGGCAAGGACTTGTAAGATCCGATCTTTGAGGCGGGTGTCGCCAGAAACTAATGTTTTCTTGGTCTCAACTTTGGGAATAATCTCCCTTAAGTCGCCTGAGTTCGTCCACCCAATGAGAGAAGTGATAAACAGCGGCTTAGATTGCCAATTGTGGACTTTGCCAGGAAGAGGAGTGAGGATCTTAGGCTTTCGATATTTTATAGACAGGCGTTTCTCGATTATACCTTCTCGCTGAAAAACAGTGGCATAGCCTTCGAAAAGATGGACAAAAAGAGAAATAGTGGGTTCATGTTTTAGAGCCCTACAGATGACAATGTAACTGGTCAGAATGCGGAAAGAGTTGGGGTGGAGGTCCACTATGGCAGCTTGGGCTTTATATAGGAAGGCACAAATAAATGGGTCTAAGGGAAACCTAAGACCGGATTCTAATTAGGAAACGTAGGCGACAACCCCATCAGTTCATTGTCGCATGACGGCTAGGTTCAGGTCGCCGGTATACGACTCAATATGGTAAGTATTATGATTGATACCGAATTTGACATGCAAAGGAGTTTGGAAGTCAGTAGAAGAAATGCTTAAGCCTACGACATTAGCTTGAAGGAAAGGTGGTCGAGATGGAACACGATTATGAGATGATGTCTCCGCGGCTAGAGTGTCAGAGAACATCATGGCTGGAAAGTAGAATTGGTGGAAGACATGTCGCTCCGTTATTTGGAGGCTGGGAAGAACTGTTTATAGAAGCGACGACTACGTAAATTGGGGGTTGCGGGGATAGTCAATGTCGGAAAAATTAGAATCAAAGCGGGAATGATAAAAGTCGCGAAATGTGCGAGCATAACTCCCAAGTGTTATAGAAGGTTTTCGTGGGTGCGGACTTGTGCAAAAGGGGGACCCCTAATCTCTAAAGCATCTAAGACGGCGACATACGTCGTGTCGCGTCAGCATAAGCATCAGAATTGAGGTCTTCTGTGGGATCACTTGCCCAGCGCCCCGTAATGCTGCCAACCGACCTATAATACCCTCCGAGTTTTCAAACTTTGCCCAAACCTAATTGTCCTAAGCATGGGACTTAGTTCGTGCCATTGAGCAAGATAGCAAAGTGGAAGTAAATAGCAATAAATAAGGAAAGCGCGAGAATTCAAGCGTTTACACAGGAAAGATTGGAACGAGAATGACGGAAAGCGATGATTTTGGCGAAGTTTGGCGGAAACTTCAAGAATACGAAGGGAATTTCTAGAAATACGTGCAGGGAGCCCCAAATCGAAGATTTGTAGTAAGCATGAGAGGAGTAAAGAAATAGTGAAAGTTAACGGTAGAAAGCTGGTGAAATTATGGTGAAAAAGGCTTTTCTCAAGAAATAGTTACCGAGTGCTAGAGAGAACTTGAAGGTTGAGTAAGCGGAAAATGAAAAGTGAGGGCGGGGAGGCGGCCTTTAGCATTGAGGAGACGAAGGGAGTCTTTGGGGAGTTTTCTAGAATTTTTAATAATGTTCGAATTTTGAAATTCCCTCCCCTTTATTATGGATCATTTATTGAAATGCACGAATATCAAGACGGAATACGGCTACGCGAAACCATTCGAGACCCCTCGGCCACGAGATGACACGTAGCCCATGGGTGTCAAATAGGGTCCTTATCTCGCTAAATGAAAAGGATCGTGAGTGGGAATCTTGGGCGGCCTTAGAAAATTTTTGCACTGGACCATGAATAGTCCATGTCTCGAATTTGGGGGCTGCGATGCGATTATGAAAAATGGAGTTGGGCCCGAATCAAGAAATTAGGTCCAACAGTGCAAATGGGACAAATACGTTTTGAATGAGTATTAAAGTAGGTTCGGGAGTAATGAGGCGTCATGGGTGATAAGGCGACATCCTTGGGGCGGCATGTGAGAGTAAGGCGAAGTGGGATATATACCTTGAGGAATTGCAATTCAAATATGATGTGGGCGGTGGCGAGAACCACATTGTTGAGAAAATTGGATGCGGCGGCAATTCGAGTATTGCCGCCTATTCTGCAATTGTCGCTGGCGACTTGAGGTAAAGATAATCCCGAGCGGAGGTTGGCTGTCGGTTGGACCCAGCTATTTAGTCGGCGTAGGGTGATTTAACAAGGTGAGCGAGGAAAATTTCACTAACTTTGGAGTTGGTTGGGGACCGCTTGGTGGATGGTTGACAAGTGTCCCCGTGTGTTGCACGTGGGGGTTTGGTAGTATAAAACATGAGTAGTGTCATTTAAAGGGTACGTACTTTCTCTACACTCTCTAGCTCTCTCTCTCTCTCTCTGCAGAGAACCTCCATTTGTTATTTATCGATTGCGAGATAGAAATCTTACTCTCACTTGTAGGAGGGATTTTGCCGGAGCCACCCAGGCCTAGTTGACGTGTTTGCGTGTGTGTAGGTGACCCAGCGAAGGAGGATCGGCGGGAGTATCTTCATTTTCAGTTCCTGTGCAACCAAAATTGTTTGGCAGTATCAACATCGAGTTTAGATCATAAAACATTGAGTTTAGGCCTTAAAATACATAGAAAGTAAAATAGTGAGTTTAGGCGTTAAAACAGTGAATTTAAGCTAGAAAATAAAATTGCGAGTTTAGGCCTTAAAACAGTGAGTTTAGGCTTTAAAACACCAAGTCAACATATTTAAAAACAAGATTTTTTATAACTTATAGAGAAACATGTTTCCCCCAAAATTTTCTGAAAATAAAAATGCATTTAGGCCTACATTGCTATTATGTGACATAAACATGCACATTTTGACATGATATTATGTAGTCTAAAAAATCAAACTATGTATATATTGTGATTTATTGTGATTTAACCACGATTTAAATAGTGATTTAAATTGCAAAATAAATGAGACCACGATTTAGATCGAACTGAACCAAATCATTTGGTTTGGATTTTTATCAAACCGATAACTAATTCTTTGATTATAAATTTACTCAAACAAAATCGAACTATTTACACCCCGGACCGTAAAGCGTGCTAATATGCTTTTATCATTAATTTAAAAAAAAACTATTAAACAATATCACGGTTTTATATAGAAAAAATTGAGTCTTTGTACCACTTTAATTTCTATCTTGTCCATTTTATAATATGCTTGTAATTTTTCAACTCATATAAAACAAGTTGTAATTAATAAAATAGGGAAAATAAAATAAGTGTAACAAACTGCTAATAACTATTGCTAACCGTTATTTCTCTCACTGCCTTCTTCGTTGTCCTTTCGCTCCAATCTCTCTCGTTCTCTTCATCTCTCATCTCTTCTTGCTTTCTCTTCCTGGGATGGAGCAGATCACGAAGCTTAACCTTGAAAGAGCTTTGATTCTAAGCGATATATTTTCCAGATAATCCAAATTTGAACCCTTTTTCTGCTGATTATTCCCAAATTGAAGACCATCACAATGACCTCAGAATTTGACACATTTCTGATGTAATCCCCCAAAAGTCGAGGAGATATTTCTTGCCTATTTTTTGACGATTGAATCAACGGTTGGGAGATCAGACCAGCGCCGTTGGACTCCATCTCGTTTGATTGAAATCGAAGGTTGGATTGAAGAATTAATCAATTCTGTGAATTGTAACCCCTAGTTTGTTCGTTTTGGGGGATCAAAATTTAGATGCCAGAAGTTTTGAAATTTCTGGCTCGGTTGATAATTTTTACTGAATGGAATCGCCATTGTTGGTGGCCTTGTTGGATTGTTTGCTTGGTGATTAGCTTCAATTTGATTACTCCCGTTAAGCTTCTCAACAAAATGTGATTACCGAATCGCCACCGCCACCAGCCTCCCCTGAATCGCCACACCTCCACCTGAATCTCCCCCTCCGCCACCTCCCTCCCCTGAATCTCCCCCTCCATTTTCACCCTCCTCCACCCTCCTCCCCCCACCGCCGCCACCTCCTTCCTCCTCTTCCCATGGTCCCACCCTCCCCCCCAAGAAAATATCCCCTACCACCACCTACTTCAAATCCCTTCCAAACGAAGCACAGCAGAATCGTCAAAGTTCAATCTGGGAAAGAAAATTGGATTGATGTTTCTGGGCGTAGGAGTGATCATTATACAGATTTTTCGTAAAGCGGTATTCTTAATTATCAAGCGCCGGCAGCTGTTCAAGAGCTACGACAGCTATTAAAACAAAAGAAGAAAAAATAGTTTATTTATGGAAATTTAATCATCTTTCGCCCTCACTTAACTTAGATGCTTCTGACTTGGCTGGCTGCTGGAGGATACCAATTACACA